>OZ012695.1:11333569-11703569 GCA_963942565.1 Maea johnstoni
CAATAATGATGTACGCGGTTATGATATTTTACCTTGAAATCAATTGCAAAATATTTTCTAAATTCCACAGCTGTATTATAAAAGTGTGTGCATATATTAGCTTTGAACAACCAGGGATATCTCTGGATATAAACAAATCAATGTCTACGCCCCAGGTTCTATTTTAGATGAAGAAAAGAAAGAATATATAGCGAGCTGCCAATTACTGTAAATGTGCTATAGTGAAGAGCTGTACTTGACAGGGCTTTCTGATCTGGCATCAGTGCAAGGTCACCAGGGAACAAGGACCAATCAGGGCTCTTGTATCATTTACATTAAAGAGAAACCTGTGCACAAGCATCATCTGAGCATGAGCTGAGCATGAGTTATGGGCCATATTGGCATTAGCCTCTTAGAAGAGCATTGGAAAGCCTTATATGTGGCTCATATATATATATATATATATATATATATATATATATATATATATATATATATATATATATATATATATATATATATATATATATATATATATACATATATATATATATATATATATATATATATATATATATATATATATATATATATTACTTAGATAACCAAACACAAGTTGATTCGAAACCAGCCTGAACATGCTAGCCTCAACCAGTGTCAACTAATAGCCCCCTAATAGCCCTAAATTGGTGCCAAGCTGATGGTGGAGATCAGGTTTCTCTGTAATGTAATTGACGCGAGAGCCCTGATTGGTCCTATGTTCCCATGTGACCCCGTGACCCCATGCTGCTGTCAGTCAGTGACTGACTAGCTGGCATGAGTCCAGCACAGGGTAATTGATCTCTCGCTACATATCCATTCTTTTCTTCATTCAAGGTTGAGGCTGGTTTCATGATCATCCACTTGTTTGTATTGTACCTAAGGTTTATCTAAGGTTCTACGCATAAAATGTATGTTTCTAAGAGAGACAGGAAAGTGTTAAGTATTTTTTATAATTGACTTCTGTGATGGTAAAGGACGTACAATAAGAGATTGTAATCCCATTCCTGGCTTTACTAACCTTACAAGCAACACTTGCCGAACTCTAACATTTTAGCGTATTTTTCTAACACCAGGTGGGACATGGAGCTCAAACACCCGTGGGTATGAGGAGTTCGGGCAAGGGAGATCAAGAGCTGTCGGGGCTTTCAGTTTCCTCTTGACTGATGTTTGAGAATGGAGGATTAATACTCCATGAAAAATATTTTAACAAACTGTCCACACCAGAAACTGACATAGTTACATACAACTATATGCACACATGAACAAGTATAGGCTACAAAGATCACATTGCTTGCAGAACACTCAAGAGTTAAGACTCGTTAGATAAACAAGCAAGTAGTAGATCAGTAAACTAAAAATAACTTCACCATTCGCCGATGACTCACCAAGCCTCAGCTTCCTGCACTACATTATATATAGCTTAGATTCACTCCAACTCACAAGCAAGCCTCCATAGCTCAGGGGTTAGAGCACTGGTCTTGTAAACCAGGGGTCGTGAGTTCAAATCTCACTGGGGGCTACTTTTGTGATATCATTTTTTTTCACTTAAATTTTTTTTTCTAAATTTAATATTTACTTCTTTGTTTTAACATATTTTCAGATGCTTCTTCATTGCTTTTATCATTAATAACAAGCAAAATTGCTTTTTCCAATATACAGCACTACACTATATCTCAATTTTGCAGGACCTGAAGTGGTTGAGTGTGTTCCAATGCCAGTATAGACACGGCCCCTACCCTTCTAACAATTTATTACACTAGAAAAAAATCTTAAGTAGCCAATAATAGAGGATTTCCTCCTGCAAGATAGAGGAATGAGGCGTATATATATAACAATAATTGGGCTCACAACTCTTTTTAATTCTATATGAGTAAATTAAGTAATGATAAAATGAGGGTAACTGGGTGCTCATTTATGGAAGGCCAAAGTGGACAAAAAGAGCATTTCTTAATATCAAAAAATGATTTCTTAATATTAATAAATGATTTCTTAATATTAATAAATGATTTTCTAATATTAATAAATGGCATGATTTATTAATATTACTAATGATTTCTAAATATTACTAAATGATTTATTAATATTAATAAATGATTTATTAGTATTAAGAAATGCTTAGCATTTATCAATACTAAGGAATGATTTATTAATATAATAAATGATTTTCTAATATTAATAAATCATTTATTAATATTAAGAAATCATTTATTTATATTAAGAAATCATTTATTAATATTAAGAAATGGCATGATTTCTTAATATTAATAAAGGTATTCGGTTTATAGTCTTGTATCCACCGAAGCGCTCACAAGACCTTCCTTCCCTAGCAGGCCTGTACACACGGAAACCATTTAAATATTCCAGAGCAACTGGCAGCATATAGTGCACACACTCTAAGCACTGCCTTTTATGCTAGGTACCCATTTTGCAGCTGGGTAAATCATTTATTAATATTAATAAATCATTTATTAATATTTTTGGCTATTACTGAATTACATACTTAAACCATATTTTTGAATATTAAAAGAATGCTTTTTTAATAAGATGATGCATTTCAACAACACTGTATTGCATTGCTATAGTAATGTTGTATTGCTCTGGTATTAATATTCTTGTAGTTTTGTAGTTTTATTACCCTCCATGGTAAATTCATTGTAGGTTTGGTGTACCTACTTACGGCTCGGCGGCAGAGCACAAAATAAAGTGGGGGGGATCACATTAATTTTTTTCCGTCAGGTCTATTCCACTTGATCGGCGGATCTGGGAACCAATAAATCAAGTAACTGTCGCCTTATTATTATCATTATTATTATTATTATTATTATGATTATTATTATTATTATAATTACTATTATTATTATTATCATTATTTTTTTATATGTATCATTATCATTATTATCATACCATAATTATCATCATTATTATTATTATTATTATTATTATTATTATTATTATTATTATTATTATTATTATTATTATCATTATTATTATTGTTATTATTATTATTATTACTATTATTATTATTATTATTATTATTATTATCATTATCATTTTCATTATCGTTATCATTATTATTATCATTATTATTATTATCATAATTGTTAAATGTTTAATATCATCATTGTCATCATCATCATCATCGTCATCATCTATTGTCAGATTCAGAGAAGTAAAGAAAAGGAAATATCTGCAACAGATATGAAGATTTCCAATACATAAATATAGTGATAACTACCTAAACTTTTCCACAGTAAGCTCGGTGTTGAGGTTTTTCCAGTCGTCCACCCTCTTGACCCAGACCGAATGCTGGCGCTTCTCTCGCTCAATGTCAAACATCATCAAGCGCGAGTAAAGATCCCCGTATGCTCGCTTGTTACTCAAAACCGTCTGATTAATCATCTGCAAAGAAAAACATGTATAAAAATGTTGAAATCAAAAGAATCTTTTATCTGGTAGGATGGAGGGCAAAACTTATAAAACAAGTGTAAGAAATGTAGTTCGTTCAGAAACCCATCCACATCTGGATCACTAACACATAAACCGACTCATATGGGAATAGCTTGATAACAATGCAATATTTTAGGAAATATTTGAATGAAAGCTATCCTTTATCACCCCCTTGTCTGTATTTTTCTAAAGGTACTCTATTATATGAGTTATTTTTCATAGTTCTGAGAGACCATTTGAGCACTCCAGGTTGAAAAGGGTTAATTTAAAGTTAAAGATGATGATCCTTTTTCTGTTTAGATATAGATAGAGTAAAAAAATCCTGCAACAAGCTCTTTTTTCTTTATAAAGATATCAGTTTATCATGAATATTATAATTAGGTCGCCACAGCACACCCACAGATATATCAGAGACATGAAAGGATTTAAGGTGCAATAGTTTTATTCCGCAATCATAAAATTCATAATTAGAAGTATACAACCCCTCAAACTTAATTATCACTTTAATGATCAGCAAGCAAATTGCTAAACTGACTGGAACCGTTGAGTTTACAGAATTGGCACATTTTGTCTAGTGCTAAGCAATGTGATCTGAAGGTCATTTTACCCATGTAGGGATTCAAAAACCATTATGAATGGCCACTGAGAATGTTTTTTTCTTTCATGGGTATTTCTGCCTCATGATGGTAGAAGATGAGATGCTAGTTCCATTCAATATGCCCAATATCCTTGGTCAGATCACTAAACTAGTCAGGTATGTTTGGGCTCCACAGGTATGAACATTAGTGTGGTATCCGCCAGGGTACCTTAAGGCAATCAAATTATGGTGCTTCAGATAAATCTTAAAGTCCTCAAAGTCACAATAGTGCCGTTTATTGCCCACTTGAGCAAATAGCCGTAAGTCAAACATTTTACCTGATTGAAGAATATAGTAGCCTGGGAAACTCTTTTGTGAATGTTCAATAAATTAATCTGCAATTTACATCTGTGATTATCATAGTTTTCAGAATGGCAGGTTGACTGGTAATAGGTAGAGCAGGATTTAAGAAAATGTTTATTTTTGATAATAATGTTAGGAGTATCTAACCCATTGGAGGACAATGAGAAATTGTCATCGGGATCCATATCATTTCTCACATTAACTTGGAAATCAAAATCTTTTTTACAAAATATCTGAAGTAGAGATGTTGGTAGTGTTCAAATCAACATTCCTCCTTTAATTATTTTCTCAAGTATAGTATGCTGTCGGTTGAAAAAATTCATCAAATTTGTCATGCTGCTTTTGGCTGCTATAAGAGTTACTGGGTTCAGCAGCAGTGAGGGGAGGTATAACTGTCAGAGAGCTTATTTTCTCAGTTTATAGCTGGCTTTGGCTGCTGCGTGCCGGTGGGCAGGTGCCAGTGCCGAGCCCTGAGGTGTATAGGTACCTGTTGCCTGCAGGTATCACTGTTGGCCTGCCACAGGTGTTAACACAGGCGAACCAGCCTATAGCTACCTGAGGGGGATAATTCTCTGTCTAGAGAGAAAAGGCCAGTTACCCTAGCCTTGGCTGCATACTAGATAAAAAATATTTAGGAAAGAACTACTGGTATTTCCAAAAGAATTGCGGTGGTTTTAGCATTTTACTGGGAAATTTTCAATCAGAATTAAACCTACAATTACAATTAAACCTACAACGTAATTTTTACAATATGTCACAGCGCTTCCGTTTTATCCCAAAATTATTTTGCAGAACACACTTTTTAACTCCCAGCACAAATGGATAAGCTTCAATATCAAATAGAGCCAAAAACTGTTGTTAAAATAACATTCTCCAATGTTCAGCAAGCAGGTAAACAGATCCGCATTACGTAAATTGATTCAATAGTGAATTGTTAAAAAGAACAATTCTATTCTTTAACTGAGAAGTGCTTACATTTTTATTCAACACCTGGTAAGCTTTGCAAATCTGAAAAAACTTGATGATATACCACCAAAAACAATCAGACAAAAATATCTTAATCAAATCAGTCTAACTAAATATGAATTTCAGCTATAAAAATGATCCACACCTGAGGCTTATTGTTATGGGTTTGTTTACCAACCGGTGTGATATAATGTCTATATCTAACTGCTCTGTAGTGTAACTATTATTTAGTTATAGTTAGTTAGTTAGCCTTATCCTGGAGGCAGAAAACAGTCCTTTCAATTTGGTTTCCCTATGTAACTTCAGTCATAGCTACACATAGCTAATATGCAAATAAGTCTTTTATTTATGTTTAATGAGATTTGTGGAGGATGTGTCCTGGAGCAGACAGCAGGTGTAATTAACATAGAGGGCATGGGAACAGGTGAGAACAGGTGGATAACCAAACATCACCCACTCAGGATCAGTAATGAACACGGACGAGAAAGTTACCTGTAATTTACTACACAATCATGCTTGAAAACTGCATCAGAAACATATAAAGGATTACATGCAAATGATCATGTATTAGGATGAAAAATAAATAAAACAGTATTGCTTTCATTGAGATCAAAGGGCATATGTTGCAGTGGATCTAAGGACAATTCTGTACATAGGAAATTATCAGGCAGGGCATTTCACTGCATAAAGGAATCTGACAGTGTTTGACCATACCATCTCACATCAAACAAGAGAACTGTGAATTCTTGCAGCAGTTATCAAAGCTACATCAGAGAGGTAATCAGCAGTTGGCAAGCTGGGAACTGATATCTTCACCACACAGTCACAGGAAAATGAACTTGTTATTGAGTGGACTATTCACTCTGAGCTGCCTGGTGGTTGTATATGGCAGGCAGGTAAGATCCTTGATGCGTGGGGCTGAGATTATTTACTTTGTTGCTTGCTATTTAACCCATTCATGCCTGTAATCACATCCCTATCAGCCAAATTACTATTTTGATGATAACTTACTCATGATAGCATACTTCATACTTTAGAAAATACCTCAAGGAGAAATGTTTATTATTGTAACTCAAACTCCATCAAATTATTGTTCATACTTTATTACTATATTATTTTCCAAAGTATCACAGTAATTCTGCAATTTTAAGAATTGCCCTAATGCACACAGTTAACTTTTTCAGAGGAATTTCTGATTGTGTTTTTCAAATTAGATTTTCCATCCTCCAAAGAATTTGTCTAGGAAACCAGGATATTTCGTAACATTGCAAAGATAATCTGAAATGAATCTTAAGTTAATTCCTAACCACTAAATGATACCATATAATTCACTGCAGCAGTTTGTTTGAATTACAGAGTAAAAGTGACGAGATCAGCCTAAATGGACCAAAACAAAAGGCGGCCATCAGGTCTGAGCCTGTCCTGGTGAGCGGTGAGAAGAGAGAACCCAGGTTATCACTGGACACACTGGAGGCAGCTCACCACAGACTGCAGGCCAATAGTGGCAGCCAGGAGGACATAGGTAAATACATATAAACTTTCTCTGTGGAGGTTGTATCCTTTAGCTGTAGACTACTAGGATTAACAGGGCTTCAGACTAGCCAGATAGTGACTGATCTATGTCTGATCATATATTTTCTTTATACTCAACAGAGTTCATATTTTTGAGATGATAGAGACATACAGATATAGAAGAATGCATGTTGAATTATATTTGCATGTACAAGGTGATTTGTTTTTTCGACCGCTCACTAATGGAGCACTTGAAGGGGGGATCCAATGGTGAAGGGGAAACTCCTTGTCATGATATTCATACACTGATAAGTATAACATGGCATCAATGTTTATAAGGTGGAGTTTAGTTATATTGAGCATCGAACATGGAAAGAAAGAGTAATAAATATCTCTATATAAGGACAAACCTGAATAAATAATTGTTCTTTTTCAATATAAATGAGTAAAGATGAATTTTAAATTTAAATTCGAGAACCCCAAACTGTGTACTATTGGTAAATATCTTTGTGGTTTTGTTTAATCAATATCATGATGATACACTGGGGGCAAGTCTCACCATAGGTTCCCCCTTCAAGTGCGGCATTAGCGAACGGGCAAAATGGTACAACTTGCACATGCAGAGATAATTCAACCTGCATTCTTCTATATCTGGCCAAATTATATAGAGGGATGCAGGTTGAGTTGTTTTCGCCATGTTGAATTGATTTGAAGTCAAGTTGAATTCTTTTTGCATATAAGTTGAATTGTTTTTAGCGAGGTTGAGTGTTTTGTCACAAGTTGAATATTTGGTCATATGGCATACCATAGCTGGCAGCTGGTGGTCTACAGTCAGCAATACGCCAATCACAAGCAGGCAGGCCATTCACTGTTCACACAACTAGGGAAACTGAATGCAGCATGTTGCTGGTCTAACTGATTACTTTAATAAGGCAAGCTCCATATCATTTTACTATATTGGATAGGTGGCTTTTGGCTTTTCTGGGTTCATATACTTGCATATAACACTAAGCAGGGGTTTAAAAATAATAAAGCATAAGCTAAGGCTAAGAGAAATTAGGCAGCCAATAAGTATGCATAATTTACTTCTACTAGACAGTGTTAATTGCTCGATGCAAGTATATAGTGTGCCACGCATTGCCAGTTCAAGGGGATTGGGCACACCAGGACATTGGGCAGAGGCTCTAGGCTTAACCCATTCATGCCTGTAACAGCCAGAAAAGCCCCAACTGTTTTGGTGATATCTTTTAAACATCATAGGCATGTATCTCTGGCAAAATATATGAAAGAGAAATGTTGATCACCTTTCAACCTACCACCTTCAAATATTTTGTGAATATTTGATCCAGAAGACTTTTATCAAATTGAGTTCTATAAGCATGAATGGAAGTGTTAAATGGGTGTTAGCTTGATGTCATAGCCAATATCATTACAGGATATGGCCACACTGCCAACCGTCCTGGAAACTCCACTTGTGTAGTCTCCAGGACGATGGCACACTGTGATACAGCCGTGCTTCCTGTCTAGTCGACCCCCTCGGGAATGCTGCCTCTGGCAGGCCCGGACATTCTGGTTGTTATGTGTATTGGCGGGGGTGTCAACACAAGGAGTGACAGCTTTACAGATTTCCACTTGTTGAAGAAGATTGAGTATAAAAGCAGCTTTCTTGGAAATTGCTGCACAAAAGTGGGATATTTATTTAAGGAATTATATGATACAATAGTTAGTAACTTGATGTAGGAGTTCTAAGGCCCTTTAGTAGTCAGAAAGTGGCATTTATTGACTTCCTTTAGTTCAGTGTGCGCAATTCCTGTCATGATTATATCCAAACTAGTCTCTAAAAGTAGGGACTTCATTTATTATCATCCAAAATTGGCATTTCCACTTTGGTAAAAGTAAAGTCACACACATATTGAGCGTCAATGTCAAAACCACTGAATAGCACATAGCTTGCTGAACCTTGTAAATGTGATAGTATCACTTGTGTCATGTTTTCAGCTGAGGAGGGTGCTGGCCTGATCTCCAGCTGCCCCAAACCCAACATCAGACAGTACGTCTACCCCCACCTCAACTCCTACAGCAAAAACAGCATGATTCTGGTGAGTCCACATTGATCTGATTTCAGAACACAGTGTTTGTAAATAGAAGCGAAAAAAAAATTCCAATTAATCGATACAAAAAATTCTTCGCATCCAAACCCTGAGTTATGATAAATGATTTCAGAGCACAGTATTTATGAAAAGAATGATTAAATATATGACTTCAGAGCACAGTTTTTGTGCATAGAATATTCATACTGAATGATTTCAGAGCAGGGTGTTTGTGAATAGACTGATTATGATAACTGATTTCAGAGCACAGTGTTTGTGAAGCGCGGGGCTGAGAGCTCACTGAAGGTGACCTGGAGTGGAGACATGAGGCTGACCGCGCAGACCAAATCAGGAAACTCCTGTCGACGCTATTTCTTCACCTTCAATGGTGAAGAGTGCCACGACCCAGCACCTATCGACGCTCTCCTCTACAGCAATGACCCAAAAATTGTCATTCACCGACACACTACAGGTAAATCTCTTTGAACAGTAGCTTGCCAATACTCCTAGCAATTTTTTTCCTAACTTGCTATGCGCACCTGTGCTTACTAGGAGGACCAGTTGGTCCAGTATGACGTCTGACAATCTTCAACCAGTAGTGTTGTTTTCAAATACTGAATGTTTCCAAGTTCAGATGTCAACTCCCTGCTTACTGCTCCTAACTCCCTGCTAACGGATCTCAACTCCCTGCTAACTGATAAATTCCTGCTAACTGGTTAAGTACAGGATCTATTTTACTTATTTTGCTTTTAAACTATTTGATGTGCTTTTGTTGAGCGCTAGCTAGCACCTTACTAATCTGTGGGAAATTGCTAATATGTTTATTGTTAACTGTTTCAGTGACAGGCCTGTGTGGACCCTCTGCTGGGAAGCTTGCCGAGGGACCTGTGACGATTGGTTTCCACATAGGGGCGTGTCCCTCACAGCCTCATGGCTCCTTCACCGAGGGCCACCCGCTGACTGGCTGGGATAGCGTGACGCGACTTCTCGTGGAGGAAATAGAGGGCGCCACGTTGGTGCAACCAAAAAGCTACCATCACGATATCGCTAAAATCAGTGTGAGACTGAATAAACAATAGGATCTAAAGTAAGATCCTAGATAGGTTATTTAATAGTCAATATACAAAGCAACACTTCTGAATATTGAGGAATTTGTACATTACTACACAGGTACTGAGTACACAAGTACTGAGCACAGGATTTGTGTGAATGTTGGCTTCACAAGGTAGGAATATGATAAACCCTAAATTAGCCAAAGAGCACTAAAAAGTCATAATTCTGCTAAGACACACATGTATACTGATGGAACTATCATGTAAATAAAGAATATTTGTAAGAGACAGTTGGATGAAACTTTTGTTTTCTTATGCCTCGTCTCATTCCCCCATCCATGCACACACTATATGACATTAACACACATACAACTGTGGATTTTTTTTTATTGTTTTATTAAAACATCATTCATGAACAACATTTAGATGGATAAAGGGATGTTATATCATAATGAGCATGTTTTCCTGTTTGTCATTTACTAATTGGTTGCTTGATGTTCATGTATAGCTCATAGTTGCCTTTGGCTCCACCTATCATCACACCCCCAGGCAGCCAGATAACACTCCCATCTCTGTCCAACCTTCAAGCATGATTCAACTCCTGGTCCATACAATGCTGATACCTGCTCTGATCTCCACCATTTACTACAAGGCTAGGTAGCATATAGTGCCTTGGGTCACAGGGTCTTGGTCAGAATTTCAAAAATGCCTGTCCAAAACAGCTATTCCAAAAATTCCACTCATCCAGATTTAGCTATTTATATACTTCAAATCCTTAAAACAACTTAATTTAATTGCATCTTGTGTTGAAAAGGTCATATTACACTTTAGCTAAGTCATAGAAGATGGTTAGTTAGTAAAATATATGGTTATTACCCCCAAAAAGTCACAATTGAAAATTCTTAATAGAAATTTTTGCCTGTCCAAATCTGAGGTTTTCAGGAAACTGCCTGTCCAAAAGAGAGGCAGGACAAGTCCTGGCTAAGTCCCTGCCTTGGGGTCAATACAGGTAGCACATTATTTAGGGGTGGTCACCTACCTGAGATTCTTTATCCATGAGTCGCTGCAGGTCGGGCTGCATGATGTGGGCTATGCTCTCCATCCTGCTAGTGTAGTTACTGAACACCTCCCGCACCTGGAACGGTAGAGATAAACCAATGATAACCAAATGGGTTGTGTACTCTATTGGACAAAATGGTTCAGTTCCATTTTTGGAACTGTCACCCATGATGGCCAGTTTTGATTGGTCTTAACCCTTATGCTGCTGGTGGCTAATTTTGCCAATGCAAAATGATGCAAAACACCTGAAAAATGTCTGAAACCCTGGCCAATGGGTACTCATCTGAGGGTACTCAGCGAGACCTATCCAATGAATAAAAACATGACATTGTTAAGATGGTTTTCAGAAATCTTTGCGTTCTTGTGCATTAGACATAAGTAGCCTCAGCTTTGGAAGGGTTAAGTCACTGTACACAAATAAATTGACAAATCACATAAATCGATTTTGCTTATTCTCATTGGCAATTAGTACTCTAACTGTTTTGTGTCGAGAAGATGGTGAGAGCAGACTTCCATCTATGCATTAATTCATTTAAGGTCATGAAAGTCATATCTGATCAGTTGGGGTTTTATCCTCATATCAAATGTATCAAGTTTTTCATTCCCTTCATGTATATTTATCTGCTGCTTCTAAATAAAAATCCTAGGTTTGCTCATATCATCACTCACCATATCGAGTCTGTCGCTCTCTATTCTCTGTAGCGTGTCGTCCAGTTCCTGTATCCAGGCCTGCCTGACCGTAGACTGTGCTGCCACCTCTTCCCAGAGCTTGTAGAGAGCTTTCTTGCTGAAGGCCAGGAGGTCGTCGTCTCTCTGCGTGCGGGACATGAGCGCCTCCAGTGCCTGGTCGTTCTCCGCCAGGCGGCCCATCAGCATACCGCCACTCTCCACTATACGCGGCTCCAGCTCCTGGCAGAGAGAGAGAGAGAGACATCCGTGGTGCATTAGAGCAAAGGCAGCTAGGGGTGTCCAACTCTTGCATTGTCACACCAGCATGCAGCAGAGGCCTCAAAATGGGTGACATTCTTAATCAAATTGACACTATCAAACTTGGCAATTCTCTGACAGAACTGGGATTTGAGCCTTTTTGAACATTTTATATTTACCATTCTGATTCAGAGTTCTGTAAACATGGCACATCAATATCTATTGTCTCTGTATTGATCCACGTCTTTATCATTGATAGGGATGCTTGCATGATAGTGATAAATTTTGGAACTAATTGCCTTGTGTTAACTACTAGGACTGAATATAGTGCTTCTAATTGCCTTGTGTTAACTACTAGGACTGAATATAGTGCTTCAGGATTCATAAACTTGGCAGATGGATCGACATCTTTCAATGTCTGATTCAAGTAACTATCAAATAGTAGTAGTCAGAAAAGAAAGGGCCCCGGAAGGGTAATTTTATATAACGCAGAATTTGCATGGACCCAGAGATGTTGATTAGTAATGAATGTCCCTGATGGGACTTAGTATGTCCGCAGTATGTGTGACTTAGTTAAACCAACCTGATTATGCATACTCTTTTGATGATATCTCTGAGGAAAATGCTGTATTTAGAAAATATTTGAAAAAGAAATCACAGCAAAAACCCGATATTATGATTATCCTTCCAATAATTTGTTAATTAATGATTAATTCCAAAGTTGTTCTCAAAGTATCATAGGTCAAGAGGACATTTGTAAAGGAGATCTCCTGGCATACTTGGATTAAGAATCACTGCACAGCTTTTGAAATA
Source organism: Maea johnstoni (assembly GCA_963942565.1). Lineage (NCBI taxonomy): Eukaryota > Metazoa > Annelida > Polychaeta > Spionida > Magelonidae > Maea > Maea johnstoni. The sequence goes on from OZ012695.1 coordinate 11,346,397, forward strand.
AGAAATATTTCAATCCCAAATACTTCAGCGGTAGAAACAGTTTATATAAAGGCACATTACTTACACTGACTTAATTTAAGGACCAGGCGGCATGTAAAACCCTAAGTTAGGTTTGTATATAATAACTGCACAGGGTGGACAATGAAAATCAGCAGCTTTGACTCAGATCGAAATAGGTGAAAATAATACTGAGTCAGCTATTTGGAAGATATATGAAATTGTATTTATGAATGCATTATTGCATTACTACTTACAGTTGATATAACACCAAGTTCCTGGTGCATGTCTTCAACAGCACACTCATGTCTGAAAATGGGAATAACATGGTTAGTAAGCAATGAAAAGCCTAGTGATAATTAAGTCAAGTATAATTACACATGCAAAATAAAGAAAAACTAATAGGATTTTGCTTAATGGCCCTCATATCTAAATAATTTATTATTATTTGGGGGGAATTTGCAGTCTTTAGAAAACTTAACCTAACCATTCAAACGATGAAAAACCAATAATTGATTAGATTTGCTGCTAGAACTATTTTAGGGGAACTTTTTGATATGAAAGCTGAGGGAAACTAGAGGCCCAAAAATACATTTGCATCTGGAATGTGCAGGTTGTGTCAGATTAAAACATAACTTATAGAATTTAAAAAAAAATTGAACAAATATTTGAAAAGGGCTGAACTCCAATTAACAACAACCTTTGGTCAAATATTTCTCAAATATTGTTTTGTAATCACGATTTTCCATATGGATCAGAGAGCTATGTGGTGACTACCATATTCATCTGAATAAGTGCACATGCACGTAGCAAGGTAGGAAAAAATATGCTTTTGTCTTTTGTTACGCCATGTCTGTTTGGATGCTTGGCTGATGGTGCTCCAAGGGCTGATAGCACAATTAGTGTTCAAGCGATGGAAAATACAATCAATATACGGTCTGTACCATTACTACATATAAAGGTTTAGGAAATAATTAAGTTTGTGGGGGAGGTCGGGAAGGTTCAGAAGGCCAAAAACTAATGTCTGCTGGCTTGCCCTTTTCAAAACCTTTCAGAAAAAAGAGGAAGTGCGGTTATTTGGGGTCTGTGCGCTAATTTGGATAATATGGTAATTCTGCTTCCCGACAGAGTAAGTGTGCATATACCTCTCTCTCCTGCTGTCGGCAATCCTCTCTATGATGTTAGAGCCAGTCTTAGATGGAACTGAAATCAAAACATAATATTCAGAATAGCAGGTGTTTTTCCAATGGCAAAAGCATCAAGTCAATGTGAAGAATTAATGATTTACCCTTAAAGAACATATACTTAGGATACACAGCAGGATGGTTTTGTGATTCACCAAAATGGCCTTTACATGCTGAAAATATTTTTCTCGTTATCTGAGTCAATGACTTGATACTTAAGTTGGTTTAGACAATGCCATCTCTATTGAATCTTCATTCAACATTCAACTTCAAGGTGTCCTCCAAATATTTCGTAAATTTTCACTTTATTCTCATTAGCTTTATAGACAGAATGATACTTTTGGAAGGGGTCTAAGGACATTTTTGGTCCTATTTTTCAAGCTTATTCTCTTCCTACCTAGGACATCTGGCAATCCTCTTACTTCCCGACTGGCGATGTTACTTTCAGCCTCCTGCATCTCCTCAGCAATCATCTGCGTCAGCTCTCTGTGGGGAGAATGTAATACAGGGATTAGGACAAGAGAGATAAATGGTTTTTCATTTCTAAAACTTGAAATAAACAAGTTATTTAAGGTAGGGTCTAACCTTTTTAATGGGTGCCACGCAACAACACAGATACAACACAAACTTAGCAATATAATACAGGTATGCACTAAAATAGGTAAACTACTTAAGTTGATATACTTACTTATAGACAACAGGGTTTTCTGTGTAAGGATCATTGGAGAATCCCTCTGCCCATGTGACCTGTCTCTTGTCGAGGATGCCCATCCCGGTGACGTCTCTGGACAGGTGCACGACGGGTATGGAGCCATCAGCCTGGTGGGCACTGGCCTCTCTAGACTCCCTCTTCAGCTGAGAGTTCTCAATGGATTTCACTAGCTGTACCTGAAAAATGTAACATTTAAAAAAAATATTGAGAATAGGTAGAATTATTGATGATCCGATTAAGCAATTAATCAAAGTTCTCAATATTTGGGGTGTGCTTTTATGATGATCAGTTGTCATTTAGGATAATCAACTTTCAAACTCCACTTTTGATGATCAATCATGATGCCATAGGGAGATGCTGCATGTGGCTACCTAGTATCTACAAATGAAGTAATTTCCATGCATCTAAGACAAGAAGATAGATTTACAAACTACTCAATAAAAGAATGTTAGGCATATAGTCTTGTTTCACTAAAGTATATCATTCCTATCTACCATCAATCTTTAAGTAAGTTATCAGCATGGATCATCGATAGCTGGCATACCTGCAAGTTTGTGCAAAAAAAATCTCTGATTAAATACTGATCATCGATCACTCTGACATACTGATGATCAGTTTTTGAAATCAGGAGTGATTCTCAATACCAGTTAGAAAACTATCAAAATATAATTGGGATTACTTCAACCTAAAATCTTATTTAACTAAAACAGCATCTGTAGCCAGCTCAGCACAACAAAGAGAGCCGACCAGAAATTCATTCATTTTAGACTACATATCATTGCTCCAGATGATCAACGGCCCTTAACCCCTTTATGCTCATAGTGGTCAAAACAACCAATCAATTTTGATAAATCTCCTCCGGCAAATGCAACCCTGATAAAACATTTGAAGGAAAAATGTTATTCAGAAAATGAATTAACAACTCTCCTTCAAATATTTTGTAAAATTATTCTTAATTTTAATGTCATTCTTAGAACTTGTTTATATTGAATGTAGAGACTATATTCGTCATACTGCAAGTCAAATCCATTTTTTACCAAGATTATACGGCGATCAGACACCAGATCGATTGAATTTGCAAGCGAGTTCACTTGATTCCGAGAGAAAAACATTTCAATTTTATATTGCAAAGTAAACAGCCGCTCCCAGAATTCAAGCTGCAAATGCAACCGCCTCCGGGTGTGCTCTTCACAGGCAGAGATCAAGGCATGCATGCCATTAGTTCTAGCAACTCTAACTCTGGTTCTGGCCAATGTTTACTATATGCTACCTCTGTTGGAGACCATCGACGGTGAACGCCAACACAAATAACATAAAGTTAACATTGGCCGGTACCAGAGTTAGAGTTGCTCGAACTAGCATGCCATACCATTCTCGTCTGCCTCTCACCTCTAGCAATTAAAATCTGGGGCGTATTGGGATTGGGGCGTAATGGCATTTGGAATGGTCATAACTGGTCACATTTAATCATACCCCTCTGTGAGGCTTTGAATTAGCCGAATCCAACTTTTGAACTTAGCACGTACCTCTGCATCAAATATCTGCCGGTACACTTTCCCACTTGGAACTACTCGGGGCAGAAGTTTTGTATCAGACATGTTTGGCCTTGAAACAGCGACGATCCTAATTGCGTTTCAAAAGTTCCTGTCACTCCTGTACCTCTAGGCTAGCTGTGCTACATGTACATGTACAATGTAAACATTACCAGTTCTGATTGTGGTTTAACAGTTTATTTGTCAGTGTTTACTATCGCGGAACGATTTACTAGTAGATCTGCTGAATGGAAACTGCTTTACAAACTACCTACATAAAATATGTAAAGAGCTTAGTGATCTCTTCAATTTACTTGGACCACGAATAAAAAGACGGTACTACACCAACTTCCAAGTGGCTTTAGTTTGGATTCCTAGGCAACAAACTACTCTAATGTCAAGGTTGAAAATGAAAACGAGGCTATTATGGTGCCTTCATTTCAGAATCCCGGTTTATCAGTCTGCCACGGAACAGTGCGCTGGGGAACCATCCTAAGACGATGCACATATAACTCCTTCCACATCAGCGTCTCGCGTACACCCAATCTGATACTCACAAAAATATCTTGAAGTATCTAAAGAATATATATATATACATATATATGTGTTGTTCCTATGCTATTCCGATTTCAGCAATTAAATACCCCTAGACAAAATCCACCCCCCCCCCCACCCCACCCCCGGACAAAATCCCCCCCGTACCAATAATATCCCTCCGGACAATATTCCCTCTAGTAGAATATGTTCTGTACTAATATTAATATGAGAATTCATGAGATACTTAGCACTGCTTAGGGCCGTTTCATTATAGAATGTATGGTGGGGGGGGGGGGGGGAGGTAAATAAAAACTCGACATCCCCCCTCCAGGCATAGTTCAGAGTTAGGGAGGGGGTGAGAAAGATCAAAATTCCGCACCGCCCCTGCACCAACCTTTTAAATCATAATTTAGGGATCACAAGGCCATAAACAATCAATAAGAAAACGCCAGACAGAAAACGTCAGTTTGGCAGTTAATTATATATGATTGGAGGGGGTATTCTGCTCTAAACTGAAGACAATTGAAATTTGCAGCTTTTAAGAAATTCAAATGTTGGAGGAGGGGGGAGGGGCAACCTAGCTGTTGAAAAAAATCTAAATTCGGCATCCCCTCACCCAATCAAAATGGAAGTGGCTGCGTAGCCGGCTGGCCGGCTATGCAGCCTGTCCTTCAGCATTTGGCTGCATAGCCGGAATATTATCAATGTGTATAGTGCATGTAATATTAAGAGAAAAAATTGATTGGTAATAAGTTAGTAGTTTTTTGTATAGTTGCAAACAAGTAGAAAACTGTACCAAACGGTCAAACCTGTAATAAAATTGAGCAAAGAAGGTGGAGTGCCATTTGGTAGTGCCATGTTGAGCCTGAGTGGCAGGGCGTAGTTGATTTAAGTGTTCAAGACTAATAATGGGCCACAAAATAGGCATCGGTCGTTTGAACTGAGTGATTATGCTGTATGATGCTGGTGACTTATTTGTTCTTTACAAAATCATTGATAAAAAACGGAGGAATAGCGGTCAAAATCGCTGATGACCAAATTAGACGCCAGCATCATAAGGCTTAATCACTCAAAAAGTGTGGCTAACATTCTTTAATATATTGTACTTGTTTGCAACAATAAACTTTCTAATTCCAATTAAAAAAGTACATTTTCTTTATATATGTACTATAGTATGTTTATAAAGAAAATGTATTTTTTCACCCTGCTGTCTAAACCCTGTGGGCAAGGCATCTACATGTATACTCATCTTATGGAAGGTAGTGAGAATAAGGATGGGCAGCTAATCTGAGTGCCTTCTTGTTCTCGTGGGTACACCTGATGGCAGTTATGGTAATCTTTACCAAATTGCAATTAAATCAAGGAGTGGCAAAAATTAGTCATAAAGAGTCATGAATATGGAAAAGTGATTGTTTTTTGGTCGTAAATTTGCTAATTAATAGGAAAGTAACAGAAAATTACTTATTACATGTACCTTTGGGATCAGTCTATAACAATATTACTTGTACCTTGGATTAAGAAAAGAATGGATATGTAACGAGAGACCAATTACTATATGCCCTATAGTTACATGCTGGCCTCATGCCAGGACTACCAGATAAGGCAGCAGGGCGAGGTCACGTGGGAACAAGGACCAATCAGGGCTCTTGCATCGATTACATTACACAGAAACCTTATCTCCACCACCTGCTGGGGGTGCCCAGAGCACCTATTAGCGACAATTAGTTGACACTGGTTGAGGCTAGCATGTTCAGGTTGACTGGCTGGTTTCCATTCCATGTGGTTGGTCTTCTAAGCTTGTACTTAAAGATCTTGACTGTCTATTTCTTATTACATGCTATTACTTTAAAATTTGTTCTATTACCTATTACTTTTCTATTACCTTTTACTTATTACCACATGTCTGGTACTATACACACTGATAATATTCCGGCTATGCAGCCAAATGATGAAGCATAGGCTGCAAAGCCGGCTGGCCGGCTACGCAGCCACTTCCAATCAAAATTCAGAATGAGTGAAAATTAGACAACAGAAAGGGTATTTCAAAATCACATATGAGCCAAGGACCGAAGTATAGAATAATGTGCCAGCATTTAACCAAAGTTGCAAATTTAAAAGGTTGATGTTTCAACCGTACTTATAATTGACGTGTGGGATGAAGATTATTTATCAGAACTTCTTTTCGGTGGCAAGCACATGCAGTGTCTTAAATGATAAGCATAAGTGGAAACAACGAAAAGGGCTATTCCAACAAAGGGGAAATGGCAGAGCCACCCGCCAATAATACTTTATTTTAATTTTAACATACCCCCCCCCCCCCTCTTCCATCTTTAATTTGTTGTTGGAATGTACAACCCCGTCACTCTGATTTTTTTCAACAACGTTACCCACAACCTCAATGATTTTATTATGAGCGCGTTCTGCACCCCTCCCCCACTCGTTTTTTTTCTGGAATAGCACTAAGTATTATATTCATTGATATCAATGAATCCGGCTGTGGATTTAAGTAAATTATTTAAGAATATCAATAAATCATTTACTGATATCAAGATAGCATATCCATATCTTTAAATGGCAACATTTATTGGAGTTATCAACTGATATTTCCTTATCCATTAATGCTTTTCAAATATCAATTTGCAATTTATGTATATATCTAGGAAGTATAGAATTAAATTCTATAGTTCCTGATATATCCAAATCAGCTTTGATTTAAATAAATGTTCGTATCTATTGATATCCATAAACCATTTATGGATATCAAAACATCCTTTGCGGGACTCAAAAAATCATTTATAAATATCAATAAATTATGATATTTATACATATCAACTGAGAGTAGTAGATGTATTTCTCTGATATCAATAATTCATTCATAGCTATAAAATGATTAGTTGACACCAGAGAAATACATAACATGTCTTTATACTCTCAGGTTGACACATCTGAATGTTGGCATATATCGATATAGAAAATCGTTTACAGATATCCATAAATGATTCATTAATCATAGACAGATGCTTGATTGATAAAAAATACTAGTAAATGCCGACATTTACCGATTTGATTTGTTAATATCAAACATGAAATATTCATGTACATGTATGTAAAAAAAGTAAATAAAACATCAAAAACTGTCAATGTATATTCATTGATTGCAAAAAAAAATTCATATCTCTAAACCCTCATTATTTTCACTTGTACCTGGCGTAGTGTTTAGCAAAATTGCCTATGTCCACCTGTGATGCCCCCAAACTGCAATGAGCGCAGACCGACCATATGTCAGCCTGCCCGGAACTTGAAATAAAACGCGTTATTTTTAGAATTAAGCATGGCAGCTGATGGTGACTTAGCAAGTATTTTGGAGCGGTTGCCTGATGCCACCGATCAGGTGGAAGCCTTACAGGAATTGAAAATAGTGATAGCATCCTTACCCCCAGCTGTTCTGAGAGATGTCTTACCGAACTTGTCCTTTAATCCGGTGTTTGACTGCTTAAATGTCTCTGACAGGTCAGTTTCCATTTGATTGAATTTCTCTGCCAGTGTCTGGCACTATGTGACTATATAACTGGCATTATAAAGCTTATAAGTTTAACTTGTCGGTTACTCCCGACAGCATTTATAAGTTTAACTTGTCGGTTACTCCCGACAGCATTCTGACCTAAAGAATAAAGTGCCCCTGCCAAGGCCCATGAACGACTTTTGTCGATTTTTTGGAATATGAGTCTAAGGACATCACATAGTTATTAACTCTCATCCCCATTCTAAGAAAACTGGTAGACCAGTGTTCTTTATAGGAATACTGGTAGTGGTAATGATAGGCCTACTGCCTGGTAAGGAGGTAGGTTTTAGGTAATGTATTCTACTGAATTGCTATTAAACCATATCCAGATAGGGCCCCGTTGAAAGAGGTATTGGGAGGACAGCTTATAGTACACTTACGGAGAGGGGGAAGGCAAGTGTTGCGGCAGGGCGCTTATTAAGGCCGCAGCATGAGTAGAAAATGACTGTAATAAGGGTCCATGCGCCCAAAAAGTGGGTGGCGGGCGGCCGGGCGCACATATTCAAGCCCATAGTACAGTTGGAAGGTGCATAAATAGGGCACTGATCGACAGGTGGGGACGTATGGAAGGGCAAATAGAAGGTGAATGGGTGGAAGTCGCATTGAGTAATAGGCATGTGACAATAGGCACTAGGCAAGTGACAATACCAACATCATCGGGAATATATCCTTCAATTACATATCTAAATTGATATTAATATCCATTAAACTATATATTTTCTTGAAGAAATTCTCAACTTTATCACTAAGTTATTTTTTCTGTTGAAAGCAACAAGCTGACCACTTAACAGATCTCATATTCTATGTGAAGGCCCGGCATTACTACACCCATGAAACTAAATATTTTTTTAAAGAAATTCTTAACTTGCCGACTGTACCTACGGATTAAAGTGTCATCCAAAGCATTTGGATGTTGGAAATAAACTATCTTGCCAAAAACAAATGTAATTATATTAAATATCGATCGGATTCGATCCTGCGACATCTGTGACTCCAAGCTGACATGCTATCAATGAGTCCGCCGAGACATGTTACTGAGAATGTATAAAAATAAATAAATATTCATATTCATGAATTGGGATCGTGCCTAACATGGCAAAAATAATCTTGTTATTTACTATATGGCCATTTTTATTAATAATCCCCCAAATTTAGATACGTCCCCAAAATGAATTCGACCCCCCTACCTTATTGTGTCAACATGTGGGTCCATGATCGTCCAGTATATGCTAACTAAGATCATAGATGGCCCCACTCAGCACTCGTATACAGATCACTCAAATGCCGTTAGAAACCAATTAAGAGATTACAAGCGCCAAAACAACTGAAAAAACTTCTCCGATGTCCTGACTTTATGCCTTTGCAAATAAAAAGACAAAAGTAAATATATATACATGCTTTTAGTTGTCGTTAATTTTACGGCCGCTCCGATTTCTCCGGCAAATTTTCCTTACTTGTAAGAACATCTCTGGGTGTGTTCAGATTGTTACATTTGCAAAACGTTTCACTTTTCCAGCTGCTACGCGCCTACGGTTGAACATTGCGTAAAGTACAATTTTGAAAGGTGGACGTATATAACAAGCCATTCAGGACTTCTGTAAACGTCTTCCAAATACTCAACAACTTAATTATATTGAAGACTGTCAAGGCGCTTGCTTTCTTTAATGGAGATTTTCTAAACAGGTCTTGCAAAACATATTTTTCAAAGTGAATTTTACAGAGATTTTATCTTACTTAATCAATTTAGGAAAGACAATTTAAAAGGAAATTTTACAGAATTTTGAATTTATATGGTAAATTGATAATAAGGTATTCCCTTCTGGGAAGATCTGGTATATCCATGATAAAGTACTATCCTGTCTTAACTTTATTAACATCGGTACTTAGATGCCTGTTTGGCTCAATTTAAAAGTTGGGGCGAAGGGAAATGTTGAGAATTTATTGTGTTCAATTCGCAGTGACTTGCGCAAATAGCGAAATTTCTCAGTAAGTAAAGGGATACTATAAAATGAAATAGGGCAGGAATGTGGCTGGTTCGGGGGAGGGGGGTCAGTCAAGCTGGAAATATGAGAGCCCAGTTTGTTTGCTTTTGGTGCACATGAACAATTTTAGATGCTCAGATCTTTAACCTTTGTAGAGTCCAATGGATTGTCTTGGGCACTTGTTCTAAATGTCTTTGAATGAAAACCTGTTGCCTCTTTTCTCAACTTTTAGAAACCTAGCTAGGATTCAAAAGTTGCCATTTGTCAGAGTGACCTGATTACCTGTTATGTTCATAATCTTATTCTTAGTGTGCTGTTTGAATTCTCTGTATTTACACGCTTTGTTATGATTTCAAGACATTGATGTTGTAGTCTCTTTTACACATACATGTATAAGCACAAACAAGTAGGCACATACTTGTGTTACCCAGTGCAACTAACATGCCTACAGAATAATCATTAATGCACTTGTGTGCATCAGAGGCCATCCTGTTAATCCCTTGAGATCTGCTTGTGTCAAATTACCTCTTTCTTGGTAGTTTCTCATTACTCTGTATAACTCTTTTGATTCACCATGATTTTAGTGGACATACCTATTCCACACATTTACCTTAGCTCAGTTTTAGCGCTAGGGTCCAAAAAGACTGCAGCCCCTAAAAAAATCAATCGTGAAGAAATTGAGTCCCATGTGCATGCGCAACGCGCGTGCACCACGAGCGCCGAAGGCGCGTAGTCCATGCTAGGGGGGTCCGGGGGCATGCCCTCACGGAAAAATTTGGAAATCTAGATGCTCTGTGGTGCATTCTGGTGCATTCTGAACATGAAATTTTGGAAATATTTAGATGAAAAATTGCTATTTCTTTAGCTGTATTTCTGAAAAAGAAAATAGTGTGACTCACTCTATCCTTATTTATTTTTCAAAAGTAATTTCCTTGCTTTTAGAAATGGATTAAATGAATATGATAACATCAATTGTTTTAGTATTCAAGTATTCTAAATATACCTTTTTTTTAAAGACAGATATACTAGAATTTACACATCAAGAAGTCACAGGTATGAGTGGGGCTGCATCAAAAACTTGTGATTTTTAAGTCATCAAACTCTGAATGTTCTCTGCAAAATCTTAGTTTTACACAAGCCAAATATCATACAGTAATTCATTTCATATAGCTACAACAAAAATATATTCAAAAAGATCCAGAATGGTAGTTTCAGGTGATGTTTTTATTTCAGAATTAAAACAATATTTTGCTTCATGAGAGTGAAGTGATATAAGATCACTGAGTGGTACAATAAAGAATCATACCTTTTGCCTCTGTTGCATATTACCTGGTTAAAGTGGAAAATTGTCTTTTTCTAATGAGTCATTTGTTGTTTATTTGTTATTTCTTTTATTTTGAGAGGCACACAATCACATTCCTTAACTTAAGCTCAGCCGGCATTAAACAAAGAAGCTCTGTCGGCACCACGCTGCACTTCACACAATGTATCTATTTTTATCATCAGCTCCGCTCTGATACTGGCAGCTGACCTTTGACCTAATTAGAAACTGCTTGGCAGTATTTGCCATGGAGTGGTGTGGTGTTCGCAGCTCAAATGGAGGTAGCAGCGGTGACTGACTGTGAAGGATGAACACCCACTGTGTTGACTTGCTGCTTGCCAGTGATTAGGAAGTCATGACTCTCCGGGCATCCATTGTGCCATGCCCTGCATAGGGCTGAATTAATGCGTCCCCTAGGGACGCTATTGACAGACAATCTTCCGTCCTTTTGTAAAATAATGCGTACTTTAGCTACTCTGACGCCGTCCACGCGAACACAGATGTAAGTAGCTGGTTTAGTCCTTGGAGGGGGATGATGTTCCTAGCGATCACTCTAGAAGGTGTTGGTTGTGTTTCAGTGAGCAAGTGCAGCTCTGCTGTGACGTCTTGGACCGTATGCTGGCGGTGTTGGACCCAGGCGCCATCCTGACCAACTTTGAGGCTGAGCTTGGCAAGGGACTCCTCCATCCTATCATTCCAGTGAAAAAAATGTGTTTAAATCAGGTAAGAATTTTTAAATTATAATTGAGCCCATTCATGACTGTAGTAGCATCAAAGGCCAGTAAAAATTTACCTGGATCATGTACCAGAGGTAAATATTCCTCTTTATCAATACCTGTTTGGGTGCTAAACCCTACTTAAAAAACACTAATCCACATGCAAAACACAGAGTTGCAATTCATTAAAACAACAACTAACTTAAATATCAACCAACACACAAGCACGACAGAATCTATGACAGCCACAGACTCTTCAACAAACATTTAGTAACTTCCATCTACAGGCAACCAAATACATCAGGACTAAAAGTCATTCACAACCTTCAAACAACCACCCAGGTGATTTTACGTTAAACACTCTCGGAAACAAGGAACCTGCTGTTCAAACATTTGCCACAAACACAGAAAAGATCAAATAATTGCAACCACAATAACAGAACATCACACACTGATAGATCTCATATACACAAGCACAACACAGACACTGAAGCGTCACTCTTGTTAAGGCTGTGATGCTGGTGACATACTCAAAATAAGAGAACTCCTAGTTAGCGGTCCGTGGTATGCTTCATAATTCGATTTTCGTTTCGTGTTTTACAAATTGAAAATCGAATTTCGACCCCAAGTTCGTTTTTCGATTTGAATTTTCCATTTGAAAAACGAAAATTGAAGACGATGTTCGTTTTCCTATTTTCGTTTTGCGGTTTCAAAACGAAAATCGAAGACGATATATAAATATACATAAATATATATATATATATATACATATATATATATATATATATATATATATATATATATATATATATATATATATATATATATATATATATATATATATATATATATATATATATATATATATATATATATATATATTAGGACTGGTATTGACTTGGTATATTTAGGGTTGAGATTGGCATCACTATTATTATGATACCGATCCCAATTCCGAGCGTTAGCGTCGTTTTGTATATATATATATATATATATATATATATATATATATATACATATATATATATATATATATATATATATATATATATATATATATATATATATATATATATATATTATATGTTCTTTACATTCTGTATAATATTCATGACATTTGAAGATTTTTATATAATATATATATATATATATATATGTATATATATATTGGACACTAAATGAATATTGAATTATTGAAGCGTACCACGGATCAGGGTACCTTCTGGCCATTCAAATTTCTATATGAAAAAAAATATTGAAAATCAATATTTTGAATATTTCAGTCTTATTTTCCCATGATAGAAACGGAATTCAACTCGTTTTTCTATTTTTCATTTTAAAATTAAATAATGAAATACCAATGGTGTACTTTACGGATCAGGGTACCTTCTGGCCATTCAAATTTCGATCTGAAAAAAAATATTGAAAATCAATATTTTGAATATTTCAGTCTTATTTTCCCATGATAAAAACGGAATTCAACTCGTTTTTCTATTTTTCATTTTAAAATTAAATAATGAAATACCAATGGTGTACTTTACGGCCAATCCGTATTCCGATCTTTATTTCGTAGTTTTGCATTGTATATCCACGAAATTGGATGGTATTCTCTTTTTTCTATTTCAAAAATTAAAAACGAAAAAAAGAACTTGTACCTGTGATTTTCTATTTTCCATTTTGATTTTCATAATAGAAAATAGAAAACACTTGGTTTGCTTTCTTACCAATAGAGGGCAGCACTCCTGGTACATTCGTTTAAGATGTTAGGGCGCCCCGAACAAGAGGTTGAAGCTTCACATGCCTTCACTGACAATCGATGGTTTTGGCTAGACCTTACGGCGGTTTTAGGAATCATTGATTTTTCACAGAGGTGTAATTTGCATATAGATTTAAAAAAATAATTTAATAAAAGGAAAGACTTGACAAACACTGATATTGGATGAACGGGAACACGCATTTTAACTTTATTTCATAAACCTCTGCCTGTTTAGCGGCAGCAGGCTCAGAAGCCCAGTCACTTCGCAAGTCACTCGGCGTCTGAGCCGCCGATATTTCGTGGATTGTAAGGGGATTTTCATCCCCCATATTTCGTACCTGGGTACAAAAAAATATCCTTCTTTTACAAATCGCGGCCATGCGGATGTCTTAAAAAAAGACTTCCTTCCTCCGCGAAATACGGGACGCAGATGCGCCCCCCTCGTTGTTATCCGTGACGTCATTCTTTACTACTAGTATTCTCTGCCAATAGAGGTCGCCTATTCTTATTCATAAGAACATATTTAAAAAACCCTTGATATGCGCTATATATTTATGCAATAACCACACAGTATGAGTAGTGATTGACCGCAAATTGACAGACTAAACATTACTATGAATTCGTCGTGTAGCAAAATCGCCATAATGCACAACTAATTTGAAATATGATTGATATAAGTACAATGTTATGTAGAATGAATTATGGCGATTCTGACGATCTAAACCGCTTTGAATTTGCCCACATAAAGGCGAGTATTCTATTATCAACGTAAACATAGAGTCCACCGCAAAGACAATTTTTCCCGCTACTATAATCATGATGTCGGGTGAGCATTTGTTGCACGGCAGCATTTGTTTCGTAAGTGCACGTACGTGTTGGGTGATCATGGGCGGTGAAGGTTTTGTGCAGTGCGCTCGATTTCAAATCTGCAAATGCCCCTACATTTGATCGTAAGCGTACACGGCATGGCCAGATGAATAATCATGCATGAGGCCTCTATTAAAAGGCGAGGAAACCCGTCATGACGACAGAAAGGCAGGTGCGGAAGTGGCATTCTTCCTGACCAACGGATGAAAAATACTTCTTTCAGCTACAAAATTTCCCTTGCGCATTACATTTTATTATACTTTAAAGAACACACATAGACGCACAGACATAAATTTATATATATGTATATACTTATATACCTATATTTATCTCTCTATCTATCTATCTACCTATCTATTTATCTCTCTCTCTCTATCTATCTATCTATATATATATATATATATATATATATATATATATATATATATATATATATATATATATATATATATATATATATATATATATATAGACATAGATATAGATATAGATAAATATATATATATATATATATTTATATATTGGACACGAAATTGGATGGTATTCTCTTTTTTCTATTTCAAAAATTAAAAACGAAAAAAAGAACTTGTACCTGTGATTTTCTATTTTCCATTTTGATTTTCATAATAGAAAATAGAAAACACTTGGTTTGCTTTCTTACCAATAGAGGGCAGCACTCCTGGTACAATGTTTAAGATGTTAGGGCGCCCCGAACAAGAGGTTGAAGCTTCACATGCCTTCACTGACAATCGATGGTTTTGGCTAGACCTTACGGCGGTTTTAGGAATCATTGATTTTTCACAGAGGTGCAATTTGCATATAGATTTAAAAAATATAAATTAATAAAAGGAAAGACTTGACAAACACTGATATTGGATGGACGGGAACGGCATTTTAACTTTATTTCATAAATCTCTGCCTGTTTAGCGGCAGCAGGCTCAGAAGCCCAGTCACTTCGCGAGTCAATATTTCGCCGATATTTCGTGGATGTAGACAATGTTATGTAGAATAAATTATGGCGATTATGATGATCCAAACCGAAATATGGGGGATGATAATCCCCTTACAATCCACGAAATATCGACGGGTCAGACGCCGAGTGACTCGCGAAGTGACTGGGCTTCTGAGCCTGCTGCCGCTAAACAGGCATAGGTTTATGAAATAAAGTTAAAATGCGTGTTCCCGTTCATCCAATATCAGTGTTTGTCAAGTCTTTTCTTTTATTAAATTATTTCTATTTTCTAATTTGAAAATCAAAATGGAAAATAGAAAATCAGAGGTACAAGTTCTTTTTTTCATTTAGAACTAAAATATAGAAAAAATGATGGAATTCTTGTTTTTTCATTGAAACACGCAACATTAACAATAGAATGTCGATTGGCCAGAAAGTACAAGTTTGTTATTTCGTTTTTAATTTTGAAATAGAAAAAAGAGAATACCATCCAATTTCGTGGATATTCAATGCAAAACTACGAAATAAAAATTGGAATACGGATTGGCCGTAAAGATCAGGGTACCTTCTGGCCATTCAAATTTCGATATGAAAAAAAATATTGAAAATCAATATTTTGAATATTTCAGTCTTATTTTCCCATGATAAAAACGGAATTCAACTCGTTTTTCTATTTTTCATTTTAAAATTAAATAATGAAATACCAATGGTGTACTTTACGGCCAATCCGTATTCCGATTTTTATTTCGTAGTTTTGCATTGAATATCTACGAAATTGGATGGTATTCTCTTTTTCTATTTCAAAATTACAAACGAAATAACAAACTTGTACTTTCTGGCCAATCGACATTCTAGTGTTAATTTTGCGTGTTTAAATGAAAAAACAAGAATTCCATCCTTTTTTCCATTTTGATTTTCAAAATAGAAAATAGAAAACACTTGCTTTCTTACCAATAGAGGGCAGCACTCCTGGTTCATTCGTTTAAGATGTTAGGGCGCCCTGAACAAGAGGTTGAAGCTTCACTGACAATCGATGGTTTTGGCTAGACCTTACGGCGGTTTTAGGAATCATTGACTTTTCACAGAGGTGCAATTTGCATATAGATTAAAAAAAAAAAATTTAATAAAAGGAAAGACTTGACAAACACTGATATTGGATGAACGGGAACACGCATTTTTAACTTTATTTCATAAACCTCTGCCTGTTTAGCGGCGGCAGGCTCAGAAGCCCAGTCACTTCGCGAGTCACTCGGCGTCTGAGCCGCCGATATTTCGTGGATTGTAAGGGGATTTTCATCCCCCATATTTCGTACCTGGGTACAAAAAAATATCCTTCTTTTACAAATCGCGGCCATGCGGAGGTCTTAAAAAAAGACTTCCTTCCTCCGCGAAATAAGGAACGCAGGTGCGCCCCCCTCGTTGTTATCCGTGACGTCATTCTTTACTACTAGTATTCTCTGCCAATAGAGGTCGCCTATTCTTATTTATTTAAACCCCCCTTGATATGCGCTATATATTTAGGCAATAACCACACAGTATGAGTAGTGATTGACCGCAAATTAACAGAATAAACATTACTATGAATTTGTCGTGTAACAAAATCGCCATTGCACAACTAATTTGAAATATGATTGATAGAAGTACAATGTTATGTAGATTAAATTATGGCGATTCTGACGATCCAAACCGCTTTGAATTTGCCCACGGAGAGGCGAGTATTCTATTACCATCGTAAACATTGAGGCTACCGCAAAGGCAATTTTCCCCGCTACTATAATCATGATGTCGGGTGAGCATTTGTTGCACGACAGCATTTGTTTCGTAGATGCACGTACGTGTTGGGTGATCATGGGCGGTGAGGATTGTGTGCAGTGCGCTCGATTTCAAATCAGCAAATCCCCCTACATTTGATCCTAACCGTATAGGCATGGCCAGATGAATAATCATGCATGAGGCCTCTATTAAAAGGCGTGGAAACCCGTCAGGACGACAGATATACAGATGTCGGGAAGTGGCATTCTTCCAGAACAACGAATGAAAACTACTTATTTTAGCTACAAAATTTCCCTTGCGCATTACATTTTATTATACTTTAAAGAACAAACATAGACGCACAGACATAAATATATATATTTATATACATCTATATCTATCTATCTATCTATCTATCTATCTATCTATCTATCTATGATACAGGAGCGGATCCAGCCCTAAATTTGACTGGTGCCTAAAGTGAAAATGTCCACTGAGGTGGTGCTTGGCACTAGCGGCCGGGGGTCTGAGGGCTGCTCAAGGCCCCCAGAAGCCAAAGGGTTATTGATGCTCTGAGATGCATTATCAGCCATTCCTGGCACTTACAATTATGAATTTTATGGACTTACTTTTCAAGAAATTTCATTTTATTTCTAAAATTGTTTAGCCATATACTGAACCACTCATTACTCACTACTTATTTTTGCAATGGATTTCATAATACTAATTTATGGGTAAAATATTTCTTTATTTCTGAAACTGTAATGATTGCTTACATATTAGACTTCACATTCACTATCCCCACAGGGCGGGGTAGTGAATACCTCCAAATCTCCTTAACAGATATCCCATTTACAAGTTGTTAACGTGCCCAATCGGCCAGTGGACAAACAAGTAAAATTAGATCTTGTCAGTGTGCAAATCAACACAATAAAAGTTTATTTCCCAAATTTATTTTTCAATTTTTAAATGCCCACATGGCTAGAAAATATGGTTCACAAAATGTGCACTATGCGAATGGTGAGAACACTATCCCTGCCCCCTCCCGGGGATTCAATTAACTAGTGCATTTACCTGGTTGATCGTTACGTTAGTACACTCCATCTAAAACCGGCAAAAGAGCGCCGGGCTACCAGTATATGTTGACCAGTATAATCTACCTTTAATGTTACAATACTACCTACTAGTATTGTTTATGATTTCCTTAAAATCTGGTGCTTGAATAATTATACTTCTATACCAAGTTTCCAAAGTCATCCTCCACTTTAAAGTAAAGAGATGAATTTAACGAGCGCTCATGCCGTGAATGCTAACTCGTTATTTCCACACTAATATCTATCTCCCCATGCCAATATATATCTGCCGTCCTTATCAATATTCCCCATGGAGACTTTCGATAATTGTTATTGTGTCAGACAGCCGGCCGTCGCGACAACAGTGTGGTCCGTCTTCCTCTTCCTAAATCCACCTGTCCCAGGGGGTTTTAAGGAAATCTATCCGAGGCATGATGCCCTTGAACTGCCTGTCTAAACTGGTGGTGTGAACAGGCAGGAATCAGCTCGCGGATTTGAACGGTGCCAAACATCCAGTTTTTGAATTGAGCGGTGACTTGTCACCGGAACCACCGACCTGGATCCGCCTGTGCTATCTATCTATCTATATCCATATATCTATCTATATCTATCTCTATCTATCTATCTATCTATCTATCTATCTATCTATCTATCTATCTATATATATATATATATATATATATATATATATATATATATATATATATATATATATATATATATATATATATATATATATATATTTATAGCTATCTATCTATCTATATATATATATATATATATATATATATATATATATTTATATATATATATATATATATATATATATATATATATATATATGTGTGTGTGTGTGTGTGTGTATATATATATATATATATATATATATATATATATATATATATATATATATATATATATATATATATATATATACATATGTATATATATATATATATATATATATATATATATATATATATATATATACATATGTATATATATATATATATATATATATATATATATATATATATATATATATATATATATATATATAGATAGATAGATAGATAGATAGATAGATAGATAGATAGATAGATAGATAGATAGATAGATAGAGAGAGAGAGAGAGAGAGATATGTATATAAGTATATAAATATATATATTTATGTCTGTGCGTCTATGTTTGTTCTTTAAAGTATAATAAAATGTAATGCGCAAGGGAAATTTTGTAGCTAAAATAAGTATTTTTCATCCGTTGGTCAGGAAGAATGCCACTTCCCCACCTGTCTTTCTGTCGTCATGACCGGTTTCCACGCCTTTTAATAGAGGCCTCATGCATGATTATTCATCTGGCCATGCCTATACGGTTAGGATCAAATGTAGGGGGATTTGCTGATTTGAAATTGAGGGCACTGCACATAATCCTCACAGCCCATGATCACCCAACACGTACGTGCACCTACGAAACAAATGCCTTTGCGATGGCCTCAATGTTTACGATGATATTAGAATACTCGCATTTCCATGGGCAAATTCAAAGCGGTTTGGATCGTCAGAATCGCAATAATTTATTCTACATAACATTGTACTTCTATCAATCATATTTCAAATTAGTTGTGCAATGGCGATTTTGCTACACGACGAATTCATAGTAATGTTTATTCTGTTAATTTGCGGTCAATCACTACTCATACTGTGTGGTTATTGCCTAAATATATAGCGCATATCAAGGGGGGTTTAAATAAATAAGAATAGGCGACCTCTATTGGCAGAGAATACTAGTAGTAAAGAATGACGTCACGGATAACAACGAGGGGGGCGCACCTGCGTTCCTTTTTTCGCGGAGGAAAGAAGTCTTTTTTAAGACCTCCGCATGACCGCGATTTGTAAAAGAAGGATATTTTTTTGTACCCAGGTACGAAATATGGGGGATGAAAATCCCCTTACAATCCACGAAATATCGGCGGCTCAGACGCCGAGTGACTCGCGAAGTGACTGGGCTTCTGAGCCTGCTGCCGCTAAACAGGCAGAGGTTTATGAAATAAAGTTAAAAATGCGTGTTCCCGTTCATCCAATATCAGTGTTTGTCAAGTCTTTCCTATTATTAAATTATTTTTTTAAAATCTATATGCAAATTGCTCCTCTGTGAAAAGTCAATGATTCCTAAAACCGCCGTAAGGTCTAGCCAAAACCATCGATTGTCAGTGAAGGCATGTGAAGCTTCAACCTCTTGTTCGGGGCGCCCTAACATCTTAAAAGAATGTACCAGGAGTGCTGCCCTCTATTGGTAAGAATGCAAACCAAGTGTTTTCTATTTTCTATTTTGAAAATCAAAATGGAAAAAAGGATGGAATTCTTGTTTTTTCATTTAAACACGCAAAATTAACACTAGAATGTCGATTGGCCAGAAAGCACAAGTTTGTTATTTTGTTTTTAATTTTGAAATAGAAAAAAGAGAATACCATCCAATTTCGTGGATATTCAATGCAAAACTACGAAATAAAAATCGGAATACGGATTGGCCGTAAAGTACACCATTGGTATTTCATTATTTAATTTTAAAATGAAAAATAAAAAAACGAGTTGAATTCCGTTTTTATCATGGGAAAATAAGACTGAAATATTCAAAATATTAATTTTCAATATTTCTTTTCATATCGAAATTTGAATGGCCAGAAGGTACCCTGATCCGTAAAGTACACCATTGGTATTTCTTTATTAAATTTTAAAATGAAAAATAGAAAAACGAGTTGAATTCCGTTTTTATCATGGGAAAATAAGACTGAAATATTCAAAATATTGATTTTCGATATTTTTTTTCATTTAGAAATTCGAATGGCCAGAAGGTACCCTGATCACCACGGACCATTTTAAGCTTGATTTTCAATTATCAAAACTGCAAACTAAAAGTGAAAAACGAACATCGTCTTCGATATTCGTTTTTCAAAACTGCAAACGAAAATTGAAAAACGAACATCGTCTTCTATTTTCGTTTTTTAAAACGGAAAATTAAAATCGAAAAACGAACTTGGGTTCGAAATTCCATTTTCTATTTGTAAAACACAAAACGAAAATCGAATTATGAAGCATACCACGGACCTTTAGCACTCCTGTCCCCTTTCTAACAATAGTTATCTAATCCCTGAGGTCTTGGTGTTTCAAATATAAGTTTTCTTTAACTTACCTGCTTGAGCTGACCTCAATATAAACACAGTTTCAATTTTAAAGTGTTTTACCTCAAATGAGGTTTTCTTGATCAATAAAGGTTCATTTGATTTGTAAATACCATACATGTCTGCTAAATATACTAGGCTAGGGCAACTGGAAGCCAAATTTGGAGTTCCTGCAAGAGAATACCTTACAGCATGCGATTTTGAGGGAAATTTTACTTATGAAAGTAGGTCACCATGTCTGTCCATTGTGACCTACTTTCTTAGGTAAAAATTTCCACCAAAATCGCGTTGTCTTATTTTGAGAGTGTCACCAGCATCACAGCCTTAAAGGAGAATATTAATGTAGCTCGACAAAATATCATCCTTCAAATTTTAGCAAACAATACAACAGAGTATCAAGAAAACTCTTACGCAAAACTATATAGACAATACATTCCTTACATTGTTTTGTATTATTGTCCTAGGAGTTTTAATTTTCTTTTTCTCAAATTGGCTAGTCTGTGAGTTTTTGATTTTTGATTTTTTCAGATTGGTCGGTCAGTGAGTTGTAATGTCCAGCAGTTGACTCAGAGGAGAGATATCCTGTATGAACTTATCAAGCTCCTAGGCCACGATCTACTGGACGTGGCAACCGGTGCAGGCAGCATTCTCAAACAGCTAGGTGAGAAGCTCTTTCTTGGGCCAAGTTTTCTTTGGTTTGGTTGAGCCTCGTGTTCGTCTGGGCGTTGTTCAGGACCATCAACCTTGATCAACGTGGTGGGAAAACGGAATCTGAACGGTATCAACGTTTACTGGCGATGACGATCTGAATGGGATACGTTGGATCAACGTTAATGGTTTTGAACAAGGCCCACGTCGAACCCGAGGCTCAACCAAACCAAAGAAAACTTGGCCCTGGTAGTGTGTGTGTGTGGGGGGGGGGGTTCCTACAACAGTGGTAGCCCTACCGGCCCTGAACAGTAAAAAGCGCTAAAGAGCCTTTTATACTACTGGTAAAATTTCACCTCTTGTAGCCTACCTAAGTAGTAGTCACTTTAGAAACATTTACCTGCTCATACCATGATGCTTGGGGTTTCAGTTGTATCGATAAAATGCATTATAACAGCAACCAAAACAAGACCGGAATACATTTTGATATTTGTATTTTGTATTGAGTACCGTATTACCCCGCATACAACACGCACCCCATAGATAATACGCACCCCCTCCCCAAGTCCCTTTCCCATATGTAAAATAAAATGCCCTGTTTATAACACGCAGGCGGAGTTGGGGAGTGGGAATCTTGACCACAGTACCGTAACCCGCGTTGATTCAGAGAATAAGAGGCTTAAATCGTAGTGTTTATGGTGCTCAGAGTCACTGTGCAAGTGATACCAATTAACAGTGCGGGAAAAGTCTATTTTTAAACATCATCTGGGACATCCAGGGTATCAGAATGGCAATCATCATAACTTCGTCATGGTGACAGGCAAATAGACAATAGGAACCCACCAAAGTATTTTCCACCATGCCCCACACGTCCATAAAAATATTCTGGTTTATGTACCCGTTGATAACACGCACCCCCTCCTTGACATAGGTGCTGCAGTGTATAAAAGTGTGTGTTGTATGCGGGGTAATACGGTACTTTAACATTTCATGCTTTTTGCTGTAATATACATGTACTTTAATTGGTTGGTTATCTGGTTATTTACTTTTTTCATTCATGCTCTAATAGTATATGGTATAGTAGATGTGTAGGGCTACTACACTCTATGCCATTAGCAAGGTATGTGAGTCCCTGGAGGGCTGAGGCCTGACTAACATCGCCATCTATTTGTGTGTTTAGGCTCTTCCCCTGATGACTTAACAGTGCTCTTCAATGCAGAGAACTTCAAGCTGCTCTCCATGGTCATGAACAAGAGTGATGTCGTCAAGTTCAGAGTGTATGAGGTAAACCGCAAACCATCTATGTATGGAGATCCTTATGTATGTTGTCTGGACCTAGGAAACTTAGGAAAGTAACTTTAGAATAAGGCCTGTATCAGAGACATAGATTTTACATGTTTAAAAGTGCAAGAGATCCATTTAACCTGCGGACCAAAACAATAGGCAAGAATGCCAACCCAAATCTCACCCAAGTCTCTTGATCCTGGACAAGATTTGCCTCCACAGTGTGAGTTAATGGATGTTTTCAGTCTCTGATTTGAAGTCTCTGCTTGTATGTATATCTCTGTGGCTTTTGACAATGGTGTAAGCTGACTTAAATGATGCTCTGTGAAGATTGGATACATTCCACACGTTTTATTTCTCCCTCTTTGTCCATATAATATTGACGAGTGATTGACAAATGTGTGATTCCTTAGTGCTACAGAAAAATTTGACAATGGGTTATGTCTCAAGTTTTTTCCTCATGTTTGTTTCTATTGTGCAGGTGATTGTTGATATCAGCTGTACGTCTCTGGAGTCACTGGCCGTGTGTGCGGGTTCGGTAGTGCTCCAGGAACAACTACATGAAATGACTGTTTGTTTCTATTGTGCAGGTGATTGTTGATATCAGCTGTAAGTCTCCGGAGTCACTGGCCGTGTGTGCGGGTTCGGTAGTGCTCCAGGAGCAACTACATGAAATGACTGTTTGTTTCTATTGTGCAGGTGATTGTTGATATCAGCTGTACGTCTCCGGAGTCGCTGGCGGGGTGTGCGGGTTCAGTAGTGCTCCAGGAACAACTACATGAAATGACTGTTTTGTTTCTATTGTCCAGGTGATTGTTGATATCAGCTGTACGTCTCCGGAGTCGCTGGCGGGGTGTGCGGGTTCAGTAGTGCTCCAGGAACAACTCCATGAAATGACTGTTTTGTTTCTATTGTCCAGGTGATTGTTGATATCAGCTGTACGTCTCCGGAGTCGCTGGCGGGGTGTGCGGGTTCAGTAGTGCTCCAGGAACAACTCCATGAAATGACTGTTTTGTTTCTATTGTCCAGGTGATTGTTGATATCAGCTGTACGTCTCCGGAGTCGCTGGCGGTGTGTGCGGGTTCAGGGGTGCTCCAGGAACTGCTGAACGAGACCCACAAGGATGACATTCTGGTTCAGCTGAACAGTCTGGAGCTGTTGACGAACATGGCTCTGTGCGAGCACGGCCTCGCGTACCTCGACCAGCAGGGCGTCGTCAGGAGGCTGGAGAACATGCTGGGTGACGCCGAGGGCAACGCCATGACCAACTTCCTCATGCCAGGTACAGTCACAACACTCCCTGCCTGAAATATGCCAGGTAGTTCTTATAAATTTGGAGTTTTGCTTCACATCACCCTTTTCGCCACATTTCAGCTAATTCATGACTAGGGATGGGGATCGTTGAGAATTCTACGGTTCAGTTCGGTTCTCGGTTTTGCTTCTACGGTTCGGTTTTATCACGGTTTCCTAAACGGTTTATTAATGACATTTCTTGGATACGAAACTACGCAATGGAATGCGTGGCTGAACTTGCCTGAACTGGAAAGTTCTTGAAAGTTCCTATATACTAGCTCCCTGGGCACTTTCTCTATGCTCAGAAGGCTTCTGAGCATAGTAAAAGTGGGCAGGGTACCAGACTTGAGAGATTTTGAAATGGCTGTTTGATCGTCGCACTTGGCAGACATTGTGAGGCCAGCGAGGAGGTAGGTGCAGACAGTTTTATTACGCCTCCAGGAACCCTGTGCATGCATAGAAAACCGAACCGTTTAGAGGGAGGTCCGGTTTTTGACTTGTTAACCGCAATACTCCGACCAGTTTGAACTGGAATGAAAATATTCTCATTGGAATTCATATACATAATCACAAATGTAAGAAGGTGTATATGACCAATTTTAATTATAAATACAGTAAATCCTTATTTGTAGACGATAATTTGAGAATGCTTATTTTTGTTGCAGGTTTGATCAAGTTTTTTGGGAACGTTGCCAGGGTGCACCCTAAAGAAGTCTGTGATAAGTTTCCCATCTTTATAAGGACTGTCATGGATTTGCTGGACGACCCAAATATTACTCTGAGAGGCATCTCCATAGAAACTGTGGGATTCATCGGCGGAACAGTGGAAGGCAAACTTGCCTTTGATAAGATAGGTAACAAAACTCACCAGGTTCACTCTCTAAACTCTTTTAAGTATAATTTTAGTAGGTACCAGTACCAATACATCTTAATGATATCCAACCAGATATCTTAGTGACAAGCGAGTAAAAAAAAAAAAAGGAAAACATGTAGATTATGACCTAATTAAAAGCAATCTCTCATTTTATTGCCTATCCGTTATAGTCTTATAGATCCAGGAGACTCCCCTCAAGGAGATTCCAGGTGCCACTGAGTTAAGGCAGGAATCATACCAACTCAAAATAGTATATGCATCTTACACAACCTTTTAATCCTGAGCCTTGTACAATTTCAGTTGTAGACTATACACTTTCTTGAAAAAATTACCTCTAAATAACTACTAAAATGCATTTCTGTATTTCCATTGTCTTCTTGCAGCATCCAATACAATCAACAGTTCTTGGTTCTATCACATGCTGTCAAAGTGTGGCTACAAACAAGAGATAGCACAAAAGTAGCCTGTCCTATTTTGGGTGGTGCACAGGTGTAGGTTTACATTTGTTCATCAGGCACAATGCAGGGCATTTGTCACAAGATTGGCACAACTATCAGAGATGCTCCCACTTACCTGTGAAAAAATAACCTACTTATAATATTTGTTCACTCAACAAGTATGCTCGAGAGAAAAAAAGATATCACAATAATGCTTTGCGGTTTCTTGTATGTTTTTTTAGGCTTGATGCAGAATGTTTGTCACAAGCTTGGCACGACTATCCGAGATGCTCCATCTGACCTGCGAGTGAGAGCTCTAGGCGCTGTTAACAACCTCATCAAGCTACAGGTAGGAGGTTATAGTGCACAATTGACTGCAAAATTCATATATATATATATATATATATATATATATATATATATATATATATATATATATATATATATATATATATATATATATATATATATATATATATATATATATATATATATATATATATATATATATATATATATATATATATATATACTAGAAAAGTACCCGTCCTACGGACGGTAACCACGAAATTTCCTTTTATGTCAAAAATATCAGGGCACCTAGATATCCTTGCAACCACACACTTAGGGCTACCTTACATATGGATCAATAATTCAAGAGGCTTGGTAAACATATATGCCATTGATAGATAAGTTGTCAAACAGGTATTGGAAAGGTGGTGGTGGGATGGTGTCCATTTATCATATCACTCATGACGAATTCTAATCATTTCTACTCAAAACAATTTTCGTTTAGTAAGATTAATATAAAATATGACATACGATATGTCATTTACACCCGTCCTAATTTGGTTCTTCCTGTTGAAAGATATCATTTATGAATTTTTGTCATTCGGTATGATTTACAGACTCGTTTACAACTTTTTAAAGCTAAGATTATTAATGGGGTAGGTTAGAGGAGGAAACACAGATGTATAAACCTCTTACACTTGAATGGTAGACTCTAATGCATTCTACACTAACTGTGATATAACAATTCGTAGCTTTGCTTGCTTTCTCCTCTGCCACTTAGGGATACGTAGTGACGGGTGCTGTAGTAAACGGCGAACACCACCTACATACCCTTAGCCCCCATTGCCATTCTCATAACGCACCCCAACCCTATTGGAGTTGAAGAATGTCGTGAGAGAAGGCTCGCAATCGTTCACTGCGCTGGATTCTCTCTTGGCAATAATGCAATTTCAATAAAAGTGCAACACAGTAATCTGCTTAGCATAATTGGCCAACTAAACATTTGCAAGTTATTTGATTGAATAAATGTGGTCAATTCATATATAAATTTGTCAAAATCGTAAATAGTTTAAAACATTTATTGAAAGAAATATTCTTTATTTTACCAATTTGCAGAATTCAGTACTCTTTACACGTCTGTTGGTAACTTCCTATGTTGTTTTAAAGCTGCACATGAATATTAATTGACCTAAGTTCCGCAGGTTAGGTGCTAAATATAATCATATATATATATATATATATATATATATATATATATATATATATATATATATATATATATATATATATATATATATATATATATATATATATATATATATATATATATATATATATATATATATATACAGTGGAACCTGTCTACATTGAACACTCACGGGAAATGAAAAAGTGTTCAATGTACGCAGGTGTTCAATGTATCCAGGTTCTGCGTAATTGGAGGTCGGGTGAAATAGAAACAAAATCAAGGGTAATTAGAGAAACTTGATCGTTTCATTGCAAAGTCTTTACTTAACTTTCATCATATAGTTAAACACTTCACATGTTCAGTATTTGAAAAATATCACTTAACAAAACAATTAATCTTATGAATCTCATTTGTCCAAATTTTCAGTGAAAAGTTTCAAATCAGCGCATAATGTTCAAAGTAGACAGGTTAAATGTGGCCTATGGGAACAAATTTGGTGTTCAATGTTCAAGATAGACAGGTGTTCAATGTATCCTGTAGCCTCCCATTGATTTTCAATGGGAGTCTGCCGGGAAATGAAAAAGTGTTCAATGTACGCAGGTGGTCAATATGTATATGCTATCAATGAAATATTTTGGGAATAAAGTCCAGATACGAAAAAAAAACGTGGAAAGAATGTGTATGAGTTGGCCAGTAAGCATTTTGGTATGATTCTACCCACAAATAATTTCCAAATGATACTTTTATGTGGATATCCTCCCCCTCCCCCCAAAAAATGATAAATAGATAAAAAGAAAAAATGGGCTTTTCTTTGAGCTGCTACGCTATGATTGTTAAGGAAATGTAAAAACAATACTATTTCAATAATTGTTGAAGGAAAACATATTCCAAAGGAAGCACAATCTTCGTTCAAACACGGATTAATTCCAAGCATACCCAAAGTGAGGTATGGGCATGAGGTGGTTCTATAAAATATACATAGACATTAAGTTCCATCACAATTTATTTTGATAAAGATAACTTTCAAATTGTATCTATTTAAAGCCGGGTAGCTTATATACTGGCTGTATGGAAAACATTTTTTGGAACTATAGAAAAGTCCGAATTTTTCGTAAGCTCAAATATGCCTGTTACCTATGCACCACCGTAGTATGCTGAATTGTTTGGGTTTGTTCAAATGCTCTCTCTCTCTCTAAGCGCACAACCTTTGATTGTGTTTTTTCCCAAGGGATGTGTCCGTACGCTCTTAGCGCCGATGCAGGCATTGTCCATTGTGTCCATGCCGCCTAAACCCTTTCGGTGCATGCCCAGGTTCCCTTTGATTACCCGGGTAAGCTACGCTACTACAGTGTGCGTGCTTCTGCCACCGGACAACCAACAAAGTCCGTGCAGTGCAACCCTATTGTGGAAGCAGAAGTTTGATATCGGTTGTACTATATATCGCCGGGTGGTCATACAACACCCGGCCGTGCTTGAGGATAAGAAATCAGCATCAAAAGCACCTTTTTGTTTAATTTTTTGAAATTAGTTTACGTTAAGAACCATCTACATCATTCGTCCACCAAACTGCCAACTCAGAATTAGGCAAACAGGCGCGGCAACGGAGATCATGCGTTGCAAAGGATTGGGCCTCCTCTCTTATATATATATATATATATATATATATATATATATATATATATATATATATATATATATATATATATATATATATATATATATATATATATATATATATATATATATATATATATATATTAATTAGGCCTGGTATCGAGCCCTAGCGATATATATATATATATATATATATATATATATATATATATATATATATATATATTAATTAGGCCTGGTATCGAGCCCTAGCGAACACCTGTGCTTCGAGTCCCTCAAATCGGCAATGTCATGTCAATACTACTCGAGTACCTCTTAATGGTACTTACACTGGAGAGTATGAATAAATCTCCCATTAACATGGCTCTCTCAGCTCAAACAACTCTGACCTACTAGGTCACAGCTGCTTGAGTTAGGCCCGAGTAGCGAGGTGCCTAGCCATGTGCCGTGAACAGGCCGCCATTGTAGTAGGTAGGCACTCACCTACTACACATAATCGGTCCACCTGCAAACAATCAGTGTTTGCCATATATGGTAATGAGGCTCAAGTGGGGCATTAGTTGCATGACGCTGGGAATCATAATGTAATGCCTCATTCTCTATATACCCATGCTGTTGCTGTTGTCAACACTCCATGATAAATAAAGAAATTAAGAATGGAGTTTGTAGAATTCAAAGCAAAGAAAGGCAGCAGGTATGGATAAAGAGAGAGAGAGAGAGCCCTTACTCAGATCTTCTTGTTGTTGCAATGAATAGAAAATTTGGTTGTTTTACTTAACTTTTGCATTCATTCAATTATCATTGCATAGTAACTTAGTTTACTGCATTGACTTCAAAAAATAAAGATGATTATTATTATTGTTATTATAATTATTGTTATCATTTTCATTTGAATGTTTCAATACATGTGCCCTGTAACAACTGACAAAAAATCTTCAAATGTCATGAATATTATACAGAATGTAAAGAACATATAATATATATATATATATATATATATATATATATATATATATATATATATATATATATATATATATATATATATATATATATATATATATGTATATATATATATATATATATATATATATATATATATATACAAAACGACGCTAACGCTCGGAATTGGGATCGGTATCATAATAATAGTGATGCCAATCTCAACCCTAAATATACCAAGTCAATACCAGTCCTAATATATATATATATATATATATATATATATATATATATATATATATATATATATATATATATATATATATATATATATATATATATATATATATATATATATATATATTTATATATATATATATATATATATATATATATATATATATATATATATATATATATATATGTATATATATATATATATATATATATATATATATGTATGTATGTATGTATATATATCAACGTACACACATAGAGAATAAAGTTCATAACTAGTTTAGGTATCTTTAAAATCGTCTTGGCAGCACTAACAGCAAATTGCTAGTACACATTTTAGGAAATATTCAAGTAAGTTCTACCAGGTAAATTCTATGTTGGTTAAATACATTACATTGACTCTCAAAAAATCTAATCATTCCATTCGTTTCCCATCCGGACCTAGCTCTTACGGAGACGTGGTTCTCAGACCTCGAGAGTAGTCTACTCCTAGACGGGTTAAGTCATTGTGTATATTTTCTCACTGTAGGTTCCAGACCAGACTGGTGAGACCCTCGCCCTGACAGAGAGGTGGTTCATAGACCTGGGGCGTAGTCCCTTGGACTCTCTCATCTCCATCAGTCGTCAGCCCTTCCTGGAGCTCAGCCTTGCCACGTGGGGGGTCCTTGAGGCCCTGGCCGCGCTGCCCTGGGGACAGAATCTCCTCAACGTCTCCCCGGGGTTCATTGAGTACCTCCTGGACCGCTCCACAGAGGGCACTAAGGAGGGCAAGGACGCGAAGTACACCATGGTCAAGACGCTAGTGGAGTCACCGACTGCCCTGGACGTCTTTGGGCGTGTGCAATACATGAAACTGAAGGAATACTATAGGGAAGGTGCTCACTATGTCCGGGCACAGACTGAGGTGGCTATGGAGGGAGCTTCTTGAGCCGGCCACTAGGAGGCAGGTCAGGACTATGAAGAAATATGTTGTGGGCAGGAAGTGGACTTTGTTAAAACATTTGCATCATTCTGAGAGAAACCCCAAAACATGCGGCACATAATCTAACACGGCTAAATACTCCAATCAGCACACTAAAATATGGAATGTATTGTGGTGCACTGAAAGTCAGATTTCATGGTTAGTATGTACTTAGTACAGTGCCAAATAAAGTTATCACATCATGGAAAAAGGTATTGTTGTATTTAAGATATGTAATACCAGTGCTGCTTATTGCTACTCGGCAGCTGTCTGGATATCTGTGCACGAAGGCAGTTCACTATTTGATAGCAATTTGGTTGATGTTCATAGTGTTGAATTTTAACAAATTAAGGTGCCTGGGAGGCAGGCAATATCATCAAAGATGTTAATGTATTCCAAAGTTATTATTGTAAGTATTGTAGATCAAGACAACAATTTCTAGAGGAACTAAGCGTAAAAGGGTTTATGCTATCTTGAAACCTGTTGTCTGAATACTTAGAGAGTAACTTGGATGGACGACCTATATACTTTTGTCAAGTTTTGGTTTTTCATTTGCAGCATCAACTGTTTTATATATATTTGGTAATTGGAATACTCAGGACGAATTGGCTATGCAGAGATAAAGTTGAAATTATTCAGAATTTAGCCAATGCAAAACTGTCAGGTTTATTTGACGGTGCCTTGGAGAATGTTTGATGGATCATTACGGAGTATCATCACCATATTAGTCATGAGACTAAAGAGTGCGCTTCAACCTATCCAGGACTCAAGTGGCCAAAAAGGCAGGACTACTTCGGGGATATCTTGATTATTTCTATGAAAAATGTTTATCTTCAACTCACTTTCAAATGTTTTGCATGTTAATATCTTATTCGCAAGATACAGTCTTATTGTGGTTAGAATGTGGTATGCTAGAGGTGAAAATGGGTTTCTTTGCATGAGCAATACTAGTTTATCTAATAGTGCAATTCAGGGCTTTTTTAAGAGAGTTCCTTTACTGAAATTTGATCAAATAATTTTGATTAGATTTCTTTTCAAATCATTTCCATCTTGACCTAAGCACCAACTGATCTATTTCAATGAACTCCAAATAAAGTGTGATCAATGATTTTTCACTTGTTCAGCCATAGGAGACCCATTCTTATGTATTTTTGGATACTTGCCCACATGCAACCAGTAAGAACAATACACTTATGTAAATCATTTATGTATATATTCATCTTGCATAAATACAGTCTGGAGTGTACAAAATGTCATTAAAATAGATTTCAAAAAATAAATCAAGTTATATTTTACCTATTACCAATTTTTACCTGTTGACATAAAAATTATGGATGCACATTTCAAGGTGACCAAATGATTATGCAATAATGACATAAACGTGTGAACATAACATATTTGTTAATAACAAATGAAAATTAAATACACCTAACCTCAGACAAACATCATGGTAATTTACATACTAAACAAGTGAGACAATCGCCCCAAAAGTGATTTGCACTGTCAGAGGGGTTAAATAAAAATAATACTACAGATATAGTAAGCCAACATCTCATAAGAAGCCAAAAGCCAGAACACACTAATTCACAGTCATCACCTAGCTGGACTCATTCACCATCCTTGAAGGTCTAGAACTAAAGAATTGATCAGTGGACCATCAGTTCTGGTGGGATCTCCATGGCAACACAGGAGAGCAATGACTGCACATATCAGATAATGACTGCACATGTCAGATGATGACTGCACATGTCAGATGATGACTGCACATGTCAGCTGATGACTGTGCATGTCAGCTGATGACTGCACATGTCAGATGATGACTGCACATGTCAGCTGATGACTGTGCATGTCAGATGATGACTGCACATGTCAGCTGATGACTGCATGTCAGATGATGACTGCACATGTCAGATGATGACTGTGCATGTCAGATGATGACTGCACATGTCAGCTGATGACTGTGCATGTCAGATGATGACTGCACATGTCAGCTGATGACTGTGCATGTCAGATGATGACTGCACATGTCAGATGATGACTGCACATGTCAGCTGATGACTGTATGTCAGATGATGACTGCACATGTCAGCTGATGACTGTGCATGTCAGATGATGACTGCACATGTCAGATGATGACTGCACATGTCAGCTGATGACTGCACATGTCAGATGATGACTGTGCATATCAGATGATGACTGTGCATGTCAGCTGATGACTGTGCATGTCAGCTGATGACTGTGCATGTCAGATGATGACTGCACATGTCAGATGATGACTGCACATGTCAGATGATGACTGCACATGTCAGCTGATGACTGCATGTCAGATGATGACTGCACATGTCAGATGATGACTGCACATGTCAGCTGATGACTGTGCATGTCAGCTGATGACTGCACATGTCAGATGATGACTGCACATGTCAGCTGACGACTGCACATGTCAGATGATGACTGCACATGTCAGCTGACGACTGTGCATGTCAGCTGATGACTGCACATGTCAGATGATGACTGCATATGTCAGCTGATGACTGCATGTCAGCTGACGACTGCACATGTCAGATGATGACTGCACATGTCAGCTGACGACTGCACATGTCAGATGACGACTGCACATGTCAGATGACGACTGCACATGTCAGATGATGACTGCACATGTCAGCTGATGACTGTGCATGTCAGATGATGACTGCACATGTCAGATGATGACTGCACATGTCAGACAATGACTGTGCATGTCAGATGATGACTGCACATGTCAGCTGATGACTGCATGTCAGATGATGACTGCACATGTCAGATGATGACTGTGCATGTCAGATGATGACTGCACATGTCAGCTGATGACTGTGCATGTCAGATGATGACTGCACATGTCAGCTGATGACTGTGCATGTCAGATGATGACTGCACATGTCAGATGATGACTGCACATGTCAGCTGATGACTGTATGTCAGATGATGACTGCACATGTCAGCTGATGACTGTGCATGTCAGATGATGACTGCACATGTCAGATGATGACTGCACATGTCAGCTGATGACTGCACATGTCAGATGATGACTGTGCATATCAGATGATGACTGTGCATGTCAGCTGATGACTGTGCATGTCAGCTGATGACTGTGCATGTCAGATGATGACTGCACATGTCAGATGATGACTGCACATGTCAGATGATGACTGCACATGTCAGCTGATGACTGCATGTCAGATGATGACTGCACATGTCAGATGATGACTGCACATGTCAGCTGATGACTGTGCATGTCAGCTGATGACTGCACATGTCAGATGATGACTGCACATGTCAGCTGACGACTGCACATGTCAGATGATGACTGCACATGTCAGCTGACGACTGTGCATGTCAGCTGATGACTGCACATGTCAGATGATGACTGCATATGTCAGCTGATGACTGCATGTCAGCTGACGACTGCACATGTCAGATGATGACTGCACATGTCAGCTGACGACTGCACATGTCAGATGACGACTGCACATGTCAGATGACGACTGCACATGTCAGATGATGACTGCACATGTCAGCTGATGACTGTGCATGTCAGATGATGACTGCACATGTCAGATGATGACTGCACATGTCAGACAATGACAGTCTGGTGGGTTGTAATATGATCCTGGATTTGATATTACTCTCTGTGTGAATACCTTACTGATATGACATGCACACAGCCATGATAGTTATTGTATGTTTCTACAATGTAAACTATAATTGATTATGAATTGTCTCATTAGGAGAGGATAAAAGCATACTTTGTTGTCAAATGAATTCCCACACAACAGGGTTTATTCACATTTCCTAAGTGAGGAAAGTTATTAAGTATCAGCAGTTGAAATCATTTTCAATATTTTCCATTTCCTCCAACCACCGAACAGTTAAGTCATGTATACGAGTAGTATAGGCCTAGGAGATGGACAGCCACCAAGGAGGCTGTGGTGTCCAGTGTACACACCCAGGCTGGCTAGCTGAGATAATAAGTCTTGATTATGCGTCACCTAGAAGCCCAGTTGATTGGTTGCCTGGCTGAGATAATGAGGCATGATTATTCGTCACCTAGAAGCCAAGTTGATTGGTTGCCTGGCTGAGATAATGAGGCATGATTATTCGTCACCTAGAAGTCCAGTTGATTGGTTGCTTGGCTGAGATAATGAGGTATGATTATTCATTACCTAGAAGCCCAGTTGATTGGTTGCCTGGCTGAGATAATAAGGCATAATTATTTGTCATCCTAGAAGCCCAGTTGATTGGTTGCCTGGCTGAGATAATGATGTATGATTATTCGTTACCTAGAAGCCCAGTTGATTGCTTGCCTTGCTGAGATAATAAGGAATGATTATTCATTAGTTAGAGGCCCAGTTGATTGCTTGCCTTGCTGAGATGATTAACCCATTCATACTGGTCAAAAACAGCCCGCCACTTATGGAAATAAATTTCAGCAAAAAGCAAAATTCATGACAGGATATGGTCACAGAGAACTTTTTAAAGTCACTTGTTACAACTTTCAACCCTCAAGAGCATGCTAAAACTCCTATATTAACTGCACGCCAGAGTATCATATACTTCCTAAACTAAATATACCACTTTCTTGTAGCCATTTCCATGAAAACCGCTTTTATACTCAATTTTCTGCTGCAAGTGGAAATCTGTATGGCTGTCACATCTAGCGTCAACCCTCCATCCTACACTGCTACTCGCTGGCTGCATTTGACCCATATAGATAAGGACCTTCACGCCAGTGCCGGCCAGGTGGGTAGCGTTCTCTAGGGAGTGCGGATGACAGGAAGCATTGCTGTATCACAGTGTGGCCACGCCCCCAACCGTACTGGCCACCACGGTACCGTGGTGGCCAGTACGGTTGGGACTGTGGCCATATTCTGTAATGTTTAAAAATATTTCAAGGAGAAATGTTCATCAGAACACTAACAATAACTCTCCTTGAAATATTTTGTAGAATTTTACTTAAAATCAAAGGTATCATAGATCCAAACAGCAAATTCAAGAGAAACTGTGAATGGGTTAAGCATGCATATTTATGACTCAGTTAGCTAGGTCTTAAAGCTATCTTCAGTGGTGGCGTTAGGGACAACTCTTCCTTGTGCATGTGCAGGAGAGTGAATATCACACACACAATCACTTCCTCTGGGCTGTGTGTCTGGAGTCATTGCTATCTGATATAGCCTTACAGCTTGGAGGAGTTGTCTGAGTGTTGCTGTCATTGGTTGGAGAGCTGGCTGGCTGCTGCTTTGTCTAGGAACCAGTAGGTGGCGCCACTTGTAGGCTGAACTCTGGCTGCAGGAAGTGGCTCCTCTTCTTTACCCTCAAGAACTCTCTGAAATCAGGGGGGAAAACTACATATTAGTATTGCACTGGCAGAATCAAGTACAAGACAGTGGGTTACCAGGTATGATGGCAGATGCGCTATAATTTGTTAAAAAAAAGTATCATATTTTTAAAGACCTATGCATCAATGATTACAAATAGTGCCTTCAGGTATGTTTACTTCCAAAATATTCATAATTGGTGCGCTGACGATGAAGGGATGAGAGCGGGTAACAGGGTCTTAGTCAGCAGGGTGTCTGGATGTCTTTTGGACTCCCTGGTTCATGAAAAATACCTGATTTTAGGTAAAAAGACCCTAGATTTTGGTATGTGTTTTTTATAATACTAATTCCAAGTTAAATTTCAAAATAACAACAACAAAGACAACAAAGCATATAGTTACTTTATTTGTTAATGTACATAATCAGTGTAATGATTTTTACTTTTTCAATCAGAGATTTTGGACACCTTCAATTCTTGAAATCCCAATTTTGACACCCTGTTACGAAAATCCTGGCTAAGTCCCTGGACCCTGGCGGGTTACCAATAATGGTGATTCATTAGTAATGCTATTAGCAGCTTTGCAATTCTCTCAGAAGTTCTAGTTTCTGCATTTCAATTTTTTTTAATGAGAATAGATATCTGTTTTAAATGTATCATACTACCAGTAACAAACTGACACTTGAAACCCACTGGTCAGTGTTATTGTAACGTTAATATGAAATCAACACTACTTGATCTTGCTTTTGTGTCGATATCTCAAGAACAGGTAACTCTCTACACTAGGAGAGAGTGTATAAATAGGCACATATGTAGATATAATGGAAGGAAGTGATTGTGTTTAATTAAGTATAAAATGCTTAACAATGATCTCAAACATCTATATAGTGAATTAACTTTACTATTAGTACCAAACAAGCCCTTGAAAAATATGGAGCTATTTTGTTAAAATAACATCTCATAACATTATTGTCAAATGAAAACTACTCACTCTTAGCTACACCGTTATCTGTCAATTCAATGTGAGATATGACCCTTATTAGGCACTAACTGATAATGTGGTGTATCTTCTCCATTGGACGAGAGGCAGTTTGCGGCACTGAGTGAAAAACTGATTAACTGCAATTAAACTTGAGTGTCCTGCATTTAAAATGCTTATGGTAGGTCAGAAAGAAATTCTAGATATCAACAAGTACCGTGTAAATGATACAAAATACAGTAAACCTCGCTTACCTCGGACTCACTTAGCTCAAACTTTCACCTATCCTGGACAAAAGCACTGGTCCTGAAAGCATTCCTATCAACTTCAATGCTAATAACACAAATCTGATTTTGCTTAACTCAGACACTTTTTCTTGGTCCCTCTTTATTCGAGGTTTTCAGTATGAATTTGATTCATACCAAATTTTGCTTCCCCATTAAAATGACACATAAATATATAATAGAGTTTGCCGTACCTTAAGCATTGTAGCCTTCCCTGCTCCACATGCGGCGAAGACACAGCACGCTGCATTGTTGACCACAGAGAACGTCATTGTTATCCGCTGAGGGGGTGGCTTTGGGGAATCACTTATTGGCGCTATCACAGCTTGGGACTGCAGAACAAAGAAGATATCTAAGCAATAACTATTGAGGACTCTCACATTATTATTTTTTCAATGATTCATATTGCCTTTGTCAGTGCCTCAGCAGTCCAGCTCTCACAGGACTTGATTGCCAGCAACCCTTTGGCTCAGTAAGCATGGTGCCATCCAAAACAAGAGAGACGCCAATGGCGTCAAGAGTTTGTCATGTCTCCTAAGTCGCTTAATTTTTTGTATTTGCAATAGTTAGTCTTTCTTTTCTCGAATACTTTTTTAATTTATTCGTCTTTGTTATTTGATATTAAGGTGGGCTACTTTACCTTTAAAGTCCATGAATTATGCTCTTATCTTTTTCTATCATTGTTTCTGTCTCTTAGTTCTTTTTGTCTTAAAATTGAATAAATATTTGGTTGTGGTCAGAATAGTATGTTTTCAGGACTTCAGCTGTTTTGTAAGCTTTAAGGTTGGTGTGAATGTGATCTATTAAAGTGTTATGCTTGGTTGTTGGCTTGTCAATTAATTGCTGAGTTTTGAGAACTTTGCATATGTTTTTGAGTGTCTGTTGGTTCCTGTTCTGAATGTTTATGTTAACTCTAGTCCTGCCAGACCCCCTGCTGGCTCTATATGCCCCTGAAACCAGCACATTCAGCAGAATGCCTGGTGGTTAAGTACCTTATAATTAAGGCTGCATACCGGTATTCCGGTAATCTTTATCACCGGTAAAGCCATCATTGATAACCGGTGAAAAACCATTTGGATTTTCACACGGTTTCGTTAACGATAATCTAAGTACTTGGGACGCACTTCAGCCAATCTCAAATGGCCCTTGAACTTGCTGGCTTAACCCATTAATGCTCACAGCGGCCAAAACCAGCATGACAATTTTGAAGAAATCTTTCAGGTTTTAGCATAATTGGCAAAATATTTGAAGGAGAAATGTTGATCAGAACATTACCAACAACTCTCCTTCAAATATTTTGTAAAATAATTCCCAATTCAGAAGTTATTGTCAAAAGTGT
Source organism: Maea johnstoni (assembly GCA_963942565.1). NCBI lineage: Eukaryota > Metazoa > Annelida > Polychaeta > Spionida > Magelonidae > Maea > Maea johnstoni. The sequence continues at coordinate 11,385,243 of OZ012695.1, forward strand.
CATCGCTCCAGACGACAATTTCTGAATGAAGCCTTTAGCATTAATGGGTTAAGTATCTTTACTGCCCTTTATGGCCATGCAGCCAGTCAATGCTGCTAACATCTGCAGCACACTGCTCCGCTCCTCCGAGATAGCAAGTGCCAGGTCAAAGGTCAGGTTTCCACACAGATGATACATTGTTGCAAATTACTTCCTGGTCCAATGCTAGTTCACTTAAGTAGCTCAGTAGTACAGTGGGAGCCTGGCTGTGTGCCTCCCAAAATAAAATATATAACAATAACAATAAATGACTCATTAGAGAGAGAAAATGCTGCCCAGTCTAACCTGGTAATATGCAACAAAGGCAAAAGGTAGGATTCTTTATTGTACCACTTCATTGATATCCTATCACTTCACTATCATGAAGAAAATATTGTAATAATTCTAAAATAAAAAGAAAGATCACCTGAAACTACTTCATCTTTTTGAATATATTGAATGAATGAAATGAATTATATGATATTTGAGCTGTGTAAAACTAAGATTTGGCTATAACAGTCAGAAACTTGACACATTTCCATGCCGTTGAGAGTCGCATTATCGTTATCATTATCGTTAATTATTGTATCGTTTTGTCTTATCGTTATCGTTATCGTTATCGGTTCATTTTAAATGATATGCAGCCCTACTTATAATTCAATGACACCATACTCTTTACAAAACTTGGGGCTATCCCCGCATGTCTGGTATCAAAATAAAGCTGGAAGAGGGGGCTTTCAAAATAGACTAGTGGCACGTAGATTGTAGGGAGGGGGAAAAGAGGGTAATTTAGACTGGTAAGCCAGTCTTTTCTAGTGTTTCTGTGGGAGGTCAGGATAAAGTCAGACCTGGCAGATGAGCCCCAGATCTTACGGTCCGACTTTATTCAGACCTGGCAGGAGCAGAGTTAAAATCTCCCATAATGATTTTGTTATTGTTTGATTGAGTGGCTGGTATTGTTGATATATCTTCAATGAAGTCAGGGATTGATGAGCTTGGGTATCGATACACACACAATATGTGGATGTTGCTGTCCTTGTCATAGGCAGTTGTTGCCTCAAGTGTCCTTGTGTTATAATGTCTGACGTTACCAAGTTCCTTCTTGGAGAAAATTGAAGTTCCGTGTTTGGCTGGTGGTACTACGTCATCTTTCAAAAGTTACTGCTCCCTTAACGTCGCTTCAAATTTTAGACTTAAAAATTTGTTTTGAAATAAGAGTAATCACACAAAAATTTACTTAACAATTACGAGAAATACACGATTAAGAAAATAATCAAAGGTTACTCCACAGCAAACAACGCTACAAAATTCAATCAAAAATAGTTACAACAATTTTGACTAAGCAACGGATCAGAATTAAGAAAGGTAGTTGAAAATTAAAAAACAATTTTAGAAAATCAAAGAGGAAAATTTAGCAAATGTAAGTCAAAACCCATCATTAGCTTTGACGAGAAGCGAAAGTGGGCAGGGTTAAAAAAGTAGGACTGTCTAACAACAAATGGCCAGTGCAAATGAATCAAATGCATGATTATGGCCGTACCTAAACAAAATATACATAAATAAATAAGTACATATAAAAATAAGAAATAAAAATATATTATAAAGATATAATTATACAAATATATATATATATATATATAGATATATAAACATATATATATATATATATATATATATATATATATATATATATATATATATATATATATATATATATATTCTATTCGTGATATATATCTATATATATATGATATATACACATACATAAGAATAATACCTGACCATAACTATAAATAATGCAAAATGTATCCATGAAATACCTGCCTGTCACATAAAAACTAAAATTGGGATAGAAACCTAAATAAAACAAAAAAAACATAGAAAATCAACCCAGCCAAAAAAGAGAACATTCACACACAAAAATGAGAAATAGGAGTTTAGACTACATATAGCTTAAAAAAAGGAGTAAAAGGGGTATGTGATGACATAAGAGTTTGTAAGAGTACTTACAAACTTTAAAAATATGCAGTTATAGGTGGCCCAAAGACTTTCTGATAACTAATACAGTGATAAAATGGAATTCAGAGTCTGGAAATGTTGTTTTGGGTTGATTGACTTTAGGCAAGCTAGAACTATTTTTCACATGCCCAGCAAAAAAAATTAAACTTGGCATGCAAAGATTTAATTCTTTATCAATAACTGACAAAATAGAAAAGAAATCCACTTTTATTTAGATCTCACCTTGAGCAGAGGGTGTCCGGGAAAGAGGGAGCAAGTATGACCATCAGGACCCATACCCAGGATCAGCAAGTCAAAACGCGGAATGGAATCGCCAGGAAAAACGGTGCGGATCTTTGCGATATATTCCTCAGCTGCAGCCTCAACTAAAAATACAAGATGTATGTGTGTGATAGGCATCTTGGCTTAAGCTCCAGTATGCTATCTACTCTCCCTTAGAACAAAACATAATACCAACTTGTTATGTTGAAATAAAATTTCCAATGAATTCTAGTGAGACAGTGATTGATATTCCATACACACATTTGCACACACAAATTTATAACTTTTCAGTGATTATTTCAGAGATCAGATTAAAAATATACACATTTCTGTTGGCATGTGATGAACTTTTAAAAAGACCACCATTGCTAATCTGTAAACAGCATTCATCCATTCATGCCTGAAAGCAGGGTCTTAGCCAGGATTTAGAAAGTGGGTGCCCAAAATTGGCATTTGTAAAAAATTCTATGCCTGAAAGCCTCTGGTCAGGATGTTTTGTGTTCAGGATATCTGGTAACCAACCCAACATGATATTATTCGAAGAAAAGACGAAGGTTGAATTATGATCAATATTTCCTCCTCAAATATATCCTTAGAGATGCTTTCATGAAAAAAAAGTTATCAGTGATGTAGACAGATACTACAGACATAGACTGGTTAAGAGGGACACTTGTTGTACACACATGAAACCCCAGTTCTATGCCAGCTAAGCAATTAAAAAACCATCTAAGTACCTATATTCTACCCTTAGGCATCTAAGAAGTCCTCTAAAGCTTTTGATAAAGAGAAGTCAATAATCAGCCTAGATTTTTATAGAAAACTCCAAGTTATATGTAGAGATTTGAATGTAAACAAAAACCTTTACTAATCTTCACAAACTATAAGATACTTTAGAGTATCAATTCTGGAGAGAGAGGAGACTTCTTTAAGATGTTCTCCTCTCAGGCCACCTACCTGTTACATCAGGGTTGTCAGGGAAGACGCTCTGCTCTCAGGCCACCTACCTGTTACATCAGGGTTGTCAGGGAAGATGCTCTCCTCTCAGGCCACCTACCTGTTACATCAGGGTTGTCAGGGAAGATTCTCTCCTCTCAGGCCACCTACCTGTTACATCAGGGTTGTCAGGGAAGACGCTCTGCACTCAGGCCACCTACCTGTTACATCAGGGTTGTCAGGGAAGACGCTCTCCTCTCAGGCCACCTACCTGTTACATCAGGGTTGTCAGGGAAGACGCTCTGCTCTCAGGCCACCTACCTGTTACATCAGGGTTGTCAGGGAAGACGCTCTGCTCTCAGGCCACCTACCTGTTACATCAGGGTTGTCAGGGAAGACGCTTTCCTCTCAGGCCACCTACCTGTTACATCAGGGTAGTCAGGGAAGATGCTTTCCTCTCAGGCCACCTACCTGTTACATCAGGGTTGTCAGGGAAGATGCTCTCCTCTCAGGCCACCTACCTGTTACATCAGGGTTGTCAGGGAAGACGCTCTGCTCTCAGACCACCTACCTGTTACATCAGGGTTGTCAGGGAAGACGCTCTGCTCTCAGGCCACCTACCTGTTACATCAGGGTTGTCAGGATAGACGCTTTCCTCTCAGGCCACCTACCTGTTACATCAGGGTTGTCAGGGAAGACGCTTTCCTCTCAGGCCACCTACCTGTTACATCAGGGTTGTCAGGGAAGATGCTCTCCTGTCAGGCCACCCACCTGTTACATCAGGGTTCTCAGGAAAGATGCTCTCCTCTCAGACCACCTACCTGTTACATCAGGGTTGTCAGGGAAGACGCCTTCCTCTCAGGCCACCTACCTGTTACATCAGGGTTGTCAGGGAAGACGCTTTCCTCTCAGACCACCTACCTGTTACATCAGGGTTGTCAGGGAAGACGCTTTCCTCTCAGACCACCTACCTGTTACATCAGGGTTGTCAGGGAAGATGCTCTCCTCTCAGACCACCTACCTGTTACATCAGGGTTGTCAGGGAAGACGCTTTCCTCTGAGACCACCTACCTGTTACATCATGGTTGTCAGGGAAGACGCATTCCTCTCAGGCCACCTACCTGTTACATCAGGGTTGTCAGGGAAGACACTTTCCTCTCAGGCCACCTACCTGTTACATCAGGGTTGTCAGGGAAGATGCTCTCCTGTCAGGCCACCTACCTGTTACATCAGGGTTCTCAGGGAAGATGCTCTCCTCTCAGACCACCCACCTGTTACATCAGGGTTCTCAGGGAAGATGCTCCCCTCTCAGACCACCTACCTGTTACATCAGGGTTGTCAGGGAAGATACTCTCCTCTCAGACCACCTACCTGTTACATCAGGGTTGTCAGGGAAGACGCTTTCCTCTCAGACCACCTACCTGTTACATCAGGGTTGTCAGGGAAGACGCTTTCCTCTCAGGCCACCTACCTGTTACATCAGGGTTGTCAGGGAAGACACTTTCCTCTCAGGCCACCTACCTGTTACATCAGGGTTGTCAGGGAAGATGCTCTCCTGTCAGGCCACCTACCTGTTACATCAGGGTTCTCAGGGAAGATGCTCTCCTCTCAGACCACCTACCTGTTACATCAGGGTTGTCAGGGAAGACGCTTTCCTCTCAGGCCACCTACCTGTTACATCAGGGTTGTCAGGGAAGACGCTTTCCTCTCAGGCCACCTACCTGTTACATCAGGGTTGTCAGGAAAGATGCTCTCCTGTCAGGCCACCTACCTGTTACATCAGGGTTCTCAGGGAAGATGCTCTCCTCTCAGACCACCTACCTGTTACATCAGGGTTGTCAGGGAAGACGCTTTCCTCTCAGGCCACCTACCTGTTACATCAGGGTTGTCAGGGAAGACGCTTTCCTCTCAGGCCACCTACCTGTTACATCAGGGTTGTCAGGGAAGACGCTTTCCTCTCAGGCCACCTACCTGTTACATCAGGGTTGTCAGGGAAGACGCTTTCCTCTCAGGCCACCTACCTGTTACAACAGGGTTGTCAGGGAAGATGCTCTCCTCTCAGGCCACCTACCTGTTACATCAGGGTTGTCAGGGAAGACGCTCTCCTCTCAGGCCACCTACCTGTTACATCAGGGTTGTCAGGGAAGACGCTCCCCTCTCAGGCCACCTACCTGTTACATCAAGGTTGTCAGGGAAGACGCTTTCCTCTCAGGCCACCTACCTGTTACATCAGGGTTGTCAGGGAAGATGCTCTCCTCTCAGGCCACCTACCTGTTACATCAGGGTTGTCAGGGAAGAGGCTTTCCTCTCAGGCCACCTACCTGTTACATCAGGGTTGTCAGGGAAGAGGCTTTCCTCTCAGGCCACCTACCTGTTACATCAGGGTTGTCAGGGAAGATGCTTTCCTCTCAGGCCACCTACCTGTTACATCAGGGTTGTCAGGGAAGACGCTTTCCTCTCAGGCCACCTACCTGTTACATCAGGGTTCTCAGGGAAGATGCTTTCCTCTCAGGCCACCTACCTGTTACATCAGGGTTCTCAGGGAAGATGCTCTCCTCTCAGGCCACCTACCTGTTACATCAGGGTTGTCAGGGAAGACGCTCTGCTCTCAGGCCACCTACCTGTTACATCAGGGTTCTCAGGGAAGATGCTCTCCTCTCAGGCCACCTACCTGTTACATCAGGGTTGTCAGGGAAGACGCTCTGCTCTCAGGCCACCTACCTGTTACATCAGGGTTGTCAGGGAAGATGCTCTCCTCTCAGGCCACCTACCTGTTACATAAAGGTTGTCAGGGAAGATACTCTCCTCTCAGACCACCTACCTGTTGCATCAGGGTTGTCAGGGAAGATGCTCTGCTCTCAGGCCACCTACCTGTTACATCAGGGTTGTCAGGGAAGATGCTCTCCTCTCAGGCCACCTACCTGTTACATCAGGGTTGTCAGGGAAGATTCTCTCCTCTCAGGCCACCTACCTGTTACATCAGGGTTGTCAGGGAAGACGCTCTGCTCTCAGACCACCTACCTGTTACATCAGGGTTGTCAGGGAAGACGCTTTCCTCTCAGGCCACCTACCTGTTACATCAGGGTTGTCAGGGAAGATGCTCTCCTCTCAGGCGACCTACCTGTTACATCAGGGTTGTCAGGGAAGATGCTCTCCTGTCAGGCCACCTACCTGTTACATCAGGGTTGTCAGGGAAGATGCTCTCCTCTCAGGCCACCTACCTGTTACATCAGGGTTGTCAGGGAAGACACTTTCCTCTCAGGCCACCTACCTGTTACATCAGGGTTCTCAGGGAAGATGCTCTCCTCTCAGGCCACCTACCTGTTACATCAGGGTTGTCAGGGAAGACACTTTCCTCTCAGGCCACCTACCTGTTACATCAGGGTTCTCAGGGAAGATGCTCTCCTCTCAGGCCACCTACCTGTTACATCAGGGTTGTCAGGGAAGATTCTCTCCTCTCAGGCCACCTACCTGTTACATCAGGGTTGTCAGGGAAGACGCTCTCCTCTCAGACCACCTACCTGTTACATCAGGGTTGTCAGGGAAGACGCTTTCCTCTCAGGCCACCTACCTGTTACATCAGGGTTGTCAGGGAAGATGCTCTCCTCTCAGGCCACCCACTTGTTACATCAGGGTTGTCAGGGAAGACGCTTTCCTCTCAGGCCACCTACCTGTTACATCAGGGTTGTCAGGGAAGACGCTCTGCTCTCAGACCACCTACCTGTTACATCAGGGTTGTCAGGGAAGACGCTTTCCTCTCAGGCCACCTACCTGTTACATCAGGGTTGTCAGGGAAGACGCTCTGCTCTCAGGCCACCTACCTGTTACATCAGGGTTGTCAGGGAAGACGCTTTCCTCTCAGGCCACCTACCTGTTACATCAGGGTTGTCAGGGAAGATGCTCTCCTCTCAGGCCACCTACCTGTTACATCAGGGTTCTCAGGGAAGACGCTCTGCTCTCAGGCCACCTACCTGTTACATCAGGGTTGTCAGGGAAGATGCTCTCCTCTCAGGCCACCTACCTGTTACATCAGGGTTGTCAGGGAAGACACTTTCCTCTCAGGCCACCTACCTGTTACATCAGGGTTCTCAGGGAAGATGCTCTCCTCTCAGGCCACCTTCCTGTTACATCAGGGTTGTCAGGGAAGATTCTCTCCTCTCAGGCCACCTACCTGTTACATCAGGGTTGTCAGGGAAGACGCTCTGCTCTCAGACCACCTACCTGTTACATCATGGTTGTCAGGGAAGACGCTTTCCTCTCAGGCCACCTACCTGTTACATCAGGGTTGTCAGGGAAGATGCTCTCCTCTCAGGCCACCTACCTGTTACATCAGGGTTGTCAGGGAAGATTCTCTCCTCTCAGGCCACCTACCTGTTACATCAGGGTTGTCAGGGAAGACGCTCTCCTCTCAGACCACCTACCTGTTACATCAGGGTTGTCAGGGAAGACGCTTTCCTCTCAGGCCACCTACCTGTTACATCAGGGTTGTCAGGGAAGATGCTCTCCTCTCAGGCCACCCACTTGTTACATCAGGGTTGTCAGGGAAGACGCTTTCCTCTCAGGCCACCTACCTGTTACATCAGGGTTGTCAGGGAAGACGCTCTGCTCTCAGACCACCTACCTGTTACATCAGGGTTGTCAGGGAAGACGCTTTCCTCTCAGGCCACCTACCTGTTACATCAGGGTTGTCAGGGAAGACGCTCTGCTCTCAGGCCACCTACCTGTTACATCAGGGTTGTCAGGGAAGACGCTTTCCTCTCAGGCCACCTACCTGTTACATCAGGGTTGTCAGGGAAGATGCTCTCCTCTCAGGCCACCTACCTGTTACATCAGGGTTCTCAGGGAAGACGCTCTGCTCTCAGGCCACCTACCTGTTACATCAGGGTTGTCAGGGAAGACGCTCTGCTCTCAGACCACCTACCTGTTACATCAGGGTTGTCAGGGAAGATGCTCTCCTCTCAGGCCACCTACCTGTTACATAAGGGTTGTCAGGGAAGACGCTTTGCTCTCAGGCCACTTACCTGTTACATCAGGGTTGTCAGGGAAGATGCTCTCCTCCAGCAGAGGCACTTTGCTCATCAGATTCTCCTTGTAGAACTTGTAAGTACAGTCAGTGTCCTGATGAGGCACATGCCTCTCGTCACAGAAAAACACCTTCCATTTACTCCAGTCAGTCTCTAGTGCAGGCAAGCCATTGCACAGGTACTTGGCAGCACTCCCTCCTAAAAGAACAGATAAGAAATGAAATAGGTCAAAAATATTCAAGATCGCTACATATTATAACTTGACTAGTGTATTTTCCCATTGTTAAAAATTGCCATTGTAGCACAAAATCAGAATCCCGATTCTGGTTTACAAACTGGTCGTGAGCATCCTATCAGAATGTTGATTAGCTAGGCCAGGCCTCAACGCTAACTCAAAATGATACTGGCCCTGTAGGACCAGTAACACCTAGCATCTACTGGTCCTGCAAAATGTTTAGTGGTCCTACATTTTTTCTTTAACATAAGAAGAAAGAACATTGCATAAGATTCACCACAACACTTATCTTTATAAATTGTATCTTCATTTATTTCAAAAACAATTGGGGACATTCTCAGGGGGAAACTTTTTAATAAGAATGTCTCCAAATGTTTACTGGCCCTGTAGGACCAGTTGAGGTCTTTTTTTACTGGCCCAAAGTTGTTTTGGGGAAATTTTACTGGCCTGGGGCCATAGGTTCACCCTTAGCGTCAAGCCCTGAGCTAGGCATGTACATGTACATAACGTAATGTCACCAGACCCACTTCAGGGAGACTCAACAGTCATCATATTGTCTAGAGCCATTTTTGGCCAGATATTTACTTGAGGATTTAAATGATTACTTAGTTATAACTATATTGATGTCTTGTTATAATAGAAATATGTCCTGGGGGAGCAGTGTATATTGTGTGACCTATCATGGGTGGCTAGTGAAGGCCTCTTTTAAACCACTAGCCTTTGGATTTGGAATAACATCACCCTAGGAACTAGGACTTAACCCAATAAGGCATGCAGGTCGGATAAGATCACCCCCAGTTGCTAAAGAGTTTAGCAGACACCCTAGCTACAGGATTTAACAAGCCTCTTCTAATTCTCCATCACACAGGGAACTGCTCCATGGCAATGATGTCAAGCTTCGGTCAGCCCGATATTCCAGAAAGGAGAAAAATTACCAACCAGCCTCGCTGACAACAGTGTGCTTTAAGCTGTGTGAGCATATCGTCGCCGTGAAATAGTTTTAAATATTGCTTAATCAAATAATAAATATGGATTGTTTCCTTTAGAATTGTATTTAAATAACGTTTTGACGGCCGAAGATCAGGCAACAAACGGCGCTTGCTATCGGCGGAATATGGCACTAAAATGATGTCACAGTACAAAGGAATTCCACCACGTGCAGTGACGTCATGCGAAAAGCGTTTATGGCGCCATCTACAGTCATATGTGAACACTAGCACCATTGTTTATGCAGTGAGCGCCACACCGAAAATGAATTAGGCCTATTCGTGTTTCCATGGATCAATTTCAATGCGGTTTAAATCGTTAGAACCGCTACAATTAATCATACGTGTCTTTTAATTCATGTTGAAATCTGTTGTGAAATGAAATTTTTGAAACAGGTTGAGATCGTATTTTTTTGCCATGGATATTTCCGGTCACTCATACTGTGTGCCAGTGGTAATTGCACAAATATACAGCTCATATCAAGGGGTTTTCCAATATGTACAAATAGGAAGTTAAAACAACATCATTTTTTAAGAATCTCATGTAATGGTATCAAAGTGGGAGGGAAAGAGGTTGTAACATACCTGGGGGGTCAACTAGACCAAGACCTGTCAGGAAAATCTATGGCTCAGAAAATCATCCATAAAGCTAATGCCCGTCTCAAATTCCTTTACAAAAAGAAAATGTTCCTAAATCAGTACTGCAGGAAAACTGTCTGCATGGCAATGATTCAGTCGAGAATAGACTACGCCAGCAATTTGTATTACCACAGTCTACAGTCCCCTTCAGGTTGTACAAAATAAAATGATTAGATATGTTTTAAACTACTCAAACAGAACATACTTGGTAGCCAACGACTTTAATGAGGTTAAGTGGATGAGCATTGAAAACAGAATGAAATATCTGGCCGCAAGCCATGTACCGTAATTTCGCGTGTATAAGACGCACTTTTTTACACTAAATTTTACACTCAAATAGGGGATGCGTCTTATAAACAAAGCTAGAAATCTAGGGTGTTTACATCGAGTTACCAGGCCACTCGAAAATCGCCAATTACAATTATAATGCGGCCAAGACAATGCCCATTGATGTTTGCCTCGTCATTGATGAATTGTAATTACCGAACCACCTTCCGCTAGAATTTACTGAGTACAATCCTGTGACATGCCTAGGACAATGGGTAGTGAGTACCGACACAGGGTGATACGCGTTGATGTCACGGTGATGTCACATTTCACTCATCTCAATATGCGTTTTACTTGGTTTCTAGCGTTATTCATGAGGAGTTGATATCCTACAATAATTCCCAAAAGGGGGTGCGCACTATACACAAAGCTAAGGTCTATACATAATTTTAAAGGCCTGGACAAGGGGTGCGTCTTATATACGGGTGCGTCTTATACACGCGAAATTACGGTATCTAACTGCATTGATGAACAGGCTCCAGAGTACCTTCAGGTTTTTGAAGGAGCAAATGAATCCCACCACTATAACACCAGACACAGTGTTAATGCTTTGATTTTACCAAAGGTTGGTTCATATGGTATAAAGTCCTTCCACTACATAGGTGCAGCGTCCGACATACAAGGTAGCCCGACTAGTCTGGGCTAGTAAAACCCAGAAAAGTTGTGGTCGGGCTACGAATTTTCATTTCCTGAAACCCGACCAGACTAGTGGACTTACCGTTGTCCACTTAATGAATTCTGGGTGATTTTCACCCAGGAGAACGAAGTCAAGTGACCGCTAACACCGCACAATCGTCATCGGTGTTTTGCGGTCCGCCATGTTGGGTAACTTCGTTTAATCAAGAAGTTATCCAACATGTTTGGCGATATAACTTGAGAATAGCTGTTGACACCGGCTCGCAGCTTACCGGTCGCCGATTAATTGAGCTCTTCCGGTTTTATTTACGTTTCGATATTCCTTTATTCCTGACATCCTAAGCCAATAAAGTTGATATTTACATCAAATGGATGTCAGGGAAGAGGAATATCTACTTTATTTTTCAAAATGAATTGATTTTTTGTGAGAAATGATCATTTTAAAACAAGTGCAAAGCAAATTTCTTCGCACTTTTTCAAGCCGCCATTTTGAAAAATCGACATTTCGGCCTTTTTGCGGTCTCCTCGCCACACTTTACACAATCGAAATAAATACTTGTCGTTGTTGGATTTAAATAAATCTCACATTTTCAAAAAGACGAGAAAGAGATCTATTTATTGATATCAATTTGAAAATAATTTATCAGGCCGTTTATTGGAGAGAGATTTGACAGTAAATAGGTGCAATATCTACGGCCAATTGATTGTGAAATCGAATTCACCGTAAACAGTGCCTGACAACGTGTGGACCATCATGTTTGAAGCCTTCGAAGAAGGCTATAACTGATGGTACACCACAGAATAAAGACAGCATATGGTGGATAACAAGGTAGGGAATCATCACATGTTTTTATTAATGTTTATATTCCATATCTTTACTATTATGCAAATTTTATCTCTGAGTTGTTGCGCCAGAAACTTCGCAAATTTGGAGTCACCAAAATGGCGGCCACAAATCAACACTTTCGTTTTGTGTTCAAATGTTGATTTGTGGTTCAAAACATTGAAATTTCCAAATGAAAATAACATGAGTCGATTAAGCAGATTTAAATTGTATTGAATATCTATGTTTTGAATTTCAGATTTTCGATTTTCCTTTGTTTATAGCCATAAAACATTGAGAGAATTGAGATTTTATAAAACCTTTTGATGCCCTCCCAGAATTCGTTCCTTACATAACTTTCTTGCATTCCCTTTACTTAAGGAGGGCTTATGACAAAATAAAACAAATAAACAAATAATAATCATCATTTTATTTATTGTTTTTTTGCTGAGGATTCTGAATATGCCATTTTCATAGGAAAATAGTCATGCAGAATTTGAGAAATCTCAGACTAAAGTGGGGCTAATGGGGCAATTCTCCCACTGCCTTCCCTTTCTTCATTTCTTTCAACGCTACCCTTACTTCCTCTTTTTCAATGGCCTCCCCCAGGCCCCCTCCTCCCTCCTCTTCTTTATCTTCCCCATTTTCATCTACCCTTTCCTCATCTACCTCATGGGCCGCATACAAGGCTTTCCAAGGCTGGAGGTAAGGAGAGTAGGTTTGAGGAATGGGGGTTAGGTTGATTGGTTGATGTTGAGTGTAATCAGGGAGAGTGGTTGGTTTGGTTGGCTTCAAAGATATTGGAATGGATGGGTTATAGTATAGTATAATATAGTATAAGCATTGATTATTTTTATTATCAAACATAAACAAAATAAAACCAACTATCTTAGGTTGTCTCTTTTTGGAGTACATGGGCGGCTCTGAAAAGAGCCGTTGGGTTTGTAGAGCCATTTGGGATGATTATGCTGGATACTGTTGAGAGATATGTAGAAGTATGTTGTCAAACATGTCTTCTTTACCAAAACCTATCTTCCCACATAAACTGGCCAAGATAGGATGTTAACATGTGTGCCTGCGTGCCATTCATGTTCTTAAAGTAGCGCTTTTTCCTACCCCAATATGATTCTATGGCCTGTGTATGTACACCAGTTTCAGGGTCAACAAAGTATTTACTGTGGTTGACACTAGCTTAGGTGTAATTTTGATTATTTGCAAGTTGAGCATATGCTCTCCATTGGTCTGAATAGATAATTGATCCAGGATTTACATGCCTCTCAATTATTGGAATGAGAGTAGCAGCATCTCTGCGATCAACTATTTCCATATATCCGCGGACGGGTTTGAAGCTGGTATCAACCATACCAAACACCCAAACCTCTTTCTGAGGAGCCCGACCACGGTGGTACTTGGATTTATGCCTGAAGAGTGATTCATTTTTCATTTCTTATATATCTTTTGATGTTATTACTTTTATACCCTGCTTTGAAAATGTTTTGCTTTGAAGACAAAGTTTATGTCAAACATATTGTGAACTATGAGTACCACTCATGTGATTACCTTTTCGGCCAAGGGCTCACATTCAAAACTATTTTTGTCTTTACCTTCAATGACCATTATATGTAAACATGTTTATATTACTTTCCATTTGAGAGCCACAAATACCCAAAACTAAATTTCTCAAATCTTCTCTATCTCTTAAATCTATTACCTAGATATATATTTTCCCCCTGTTATGCCATTTTTTATCCATACTTATAATTTCAAAAACATCATTCTCAAAACTTATTCTCAAATCCTGTTCTTTTTCTTCCAAAATCTACCATTTATTATTCATTTATTTCCTTCCTTCCTTCCTAAATCTATCATCTAGATATGTATTTTTCCTAAATCTATCATCCATTTTCTTTCATCGGTTATTCCATTTTCTTTCATCTATTGAGAACTGCTATGTGCATGAGCACTAATCAGGGATTATGTGAAACCTGCCCTGACAACTCCTAATTGCAAGCAAGTAAAGTGGCATGTGTCAGATGTCTTTGTCTATAGTCTGTCTGACTCAAGTTTGGCAATCACTTTTCCCACTTTTTTGTGACAAAACGTTCGAGTTTGCTATCCAAACTTGGCAAACCTCTTTGGAGCACTACTCCGTGTATGTACAAATATACTTTTTGTCTCAGCTCCGTAAAATGTTGATTTTGCTCATTAGTTCCTATTGTAAAATGTGCACATTGCCGACACTACGATCTCGCGTGTTTGACTGTTGCAAACAAAACAAACACGCGAGATCGTATTGTTGGCAATGGACACATTTTACAATGGGACCTAATGAGAAAAATCAACATTTAGCGGAGTTGAGACAAAAAATATGTTTACACATACACGGAGTAGTGCTCCTAACATGTTTGCCAAGTTTGGATGGAAAACTCGAACGTTTTGTCACAAAAAAGTGGGAAAAGTGATTGCCAAACTTGAGTCAGACAGACTATAGTATGGATAGGGGGTGCCATTCTATTACATGTCCCCCCTTTCTTTCCTTGTCTCTGTTTTCCGTAGACCCTCCAGAAACGTTTCACCTCCCTCCTGTTCCCTTTTTTCACCCACACTGCTAGTGTTATGGTCATATTATTGGTCTGTGGCGACCAATCCATGTTCTATTCATCTTAGGTCTGAGTACTTAAAGAGAGCAAAGATGACACTTCACGTAATCTTCAAGACTTTGTTCCTACCTGATAGACCGATAGCGAAGAACCCTTTGTCTCGTATCGCCGTGTTAGCACATTCAATTACAAACGCACACAGGCGCTCAGAAACTGCGGCTTCGGAGTCGCGAACGTCAAGTATGGGCGCAGCCATTTTTGTCTCGCAGAGAGCGTGAGTATCGAGCTAACGTTGCTAAAAATATTAACTTCGTTAGAAGATTATATCATCTGTTCAATAATTTGTTGCAACCTCATATATATCATGGTACATGTACCTATATTATCATGATTATTGTAAGGGCAGTCAGAAATTAAGATTATTTTACCAAAACATGATGAAATCTCCCATGATTCATAGCGGCGTGAAGAAGAAGTCATGGCGGACGTACTCAGTGTTCTTCGTCAGTACAATATCAGCAAGAAGGAGGTTGATGAGAAGGATGATCAGGTTATATTCGGGGAGTTTGCATGGCCTAAGAACGCCAAGACAAACTATCTAGTTTGGGGGTATGTATAACTTGCTCTATTTTATGCTAGACGCCAGTGCATGCTCGTGTTCACAACACAACTTTTCCTGAATTCAGTAGTTTAGTTTAGAAATGCGTAAATGGACAGGTTGGCTTCGAAACCACGCATGTTCCTACTGCGTCGTCAGCTGCAGTCAGCACTGTATGGCTTATTGATGGACAAAATCTTAACTGGTCGATGCTATCATTCCTCATGTTTAGGGGTCCATACCGTTAAAATTATACGGTATGGTACGGGTACGGTATATTTTATACGGTTCCAGTATTCCAACGGTATCGATACTGGTTACTTTCTTTACTTTGTCGATGTTTTCGAAATTCTGTCGCGCGCGTAAGTGTGGTGGGGCTGGACTAGCACCATGTAAAATACATAGCGTGGCCCTCTTCACACTTTTCCAAGTACTACTGCGCGCGTTAGTGTCTATCGTGGTGCAGTTAAAATGGCGGCCGCCACTGGATGACGCGATCGCGATGTATTTTCCCGCTGATCCCGCGTCTCTGGACTCTTTTCCGCCTTGCCTGCTACATCAGCAGAGAGGCATTTTTAATCATAGTACCGGTAAAAAAGTACCGACTACTTTTAATACGGTTTAACACCGGTTTTTTTCGCCGTTGTATCGGTACCCTCATGGTACTGTCGTACCGGTGTGGACCCCTACTCATGTTTCCTGTTTTCATCCTGCAAACGAGTTGGTATCGTTGTCATTGTTGAGCTTTGTAATTAGTAACAATAATACATCATGTATGAGTACAATGCAACGTTGGTAACGTTTAAAACGCTCGCGAAGCTTGATGATAATTCTGCTTTCCCCTTCAAATGCAGTCACAAAGCTACGCCTTTGTATTCTGGGATGTCATTCTGGGGAATCTCTCTCACCGTGACAGCATTCTTTGCCTTTCTCCTCCTCCTTTCTCCTCACGTGGCACCTTAACGGTTTACTAGTACTTCTCGGAAACAAGTTACACACATACGTGTGCACTTTGCATAGTGATAGGACTCGCCCAAATTTTCTTACTCGAGCGCTCAGCCAGATTTTTGAACGAGCGCTCAAGTATTTCCAAGTTTCACCTCGCCAGAATGGCAGTCCCGGAGGACGTGCGCACATATAGATGCGCATTGATTTGTTTTGATTTTGCTTTGCACAACATATTTAAATATTGTTATTTATCATATTATTTCACATATATAACGGATTATGAATAACAACAGAAGACGGAGTAGGTGTGCACATATAGCTTTTTTACATGACAGAGTTGAAAACAAGCGTGTTTTTCAACAATATCCAAGCGCTCGACAAAATTCGAGTTCAAATTTTTTGACTCGAGTGCTCGGTTGGGGCTTCAGTTCGAGTGATTGCTCGAGCTTTCTTGAAAGTAATCATATCATCACTAACTGTGTAACATATCAATCTCCTTCCAAATTTACCGTCTGGTGCTGACCAAATTTCATGGTTTTAATGTGTCTCTCACGCATTGCCATTTTTTAATAAATGCTCCACAAACTGTGAACAGTGTGAAGAGGCATGGCTTCAAAAGAGAGCGAAGCTCGTATTTACAATATAATTTGTATAGTGGTAATCCTTAGAAACGGACTAGTGCAAAAAGTGGGAAAGTAAACCCCTTCGTTTCGTAGACCTATGGGTCTATGGCTCATTTACCCTTTGCACACATGGGTCTATCTACGAAGGGAGCCCCGTAGACCTCTTGTGTAGACCCTATGGGCATAAGGCTAGCAGAAAATATACCTTGTATATAGGACTGTCATTGACATCCAATTTTTTTCGATTCGATTATTGACAATATTTTTTTCAATTCCGATTATTTCAATTCAATTTTTTACCTTAAACTATAGTTTGATGTTTTCACTAGAACATGGCCTAAAATCAAAAGATGTTGGTTCCTATTACCCTTCTGATCCTATTTTTTTGTCCCTACACTAATCTTTTTATTGCCCATTTTTTCAAATAAAAATTAAGGTATTCATATTTCATGCATACAAAAGAAATAGAAAAATGAATATGGAAAACATCAAATATTAGCATATAATACCAGTTCAGTGGTTTCAGATAGATCTAGGTACCCCACTACTTCAGATGCTGCTATTTTGCTTTACATTTACATCTAGTGCAGCATGAAGGAGAGAAAAAATGGTAAAATAAAATCAATTCCCTACCTACCTACACTATTTTATTCTCATGTAATAGGAAACAAACATTTTTTTTGTTTATGCCCAATAGATACAGATTAGATACAAATTAAAGCTACACTAAGTCTAAAGTGAACGCTCCACCATGCACAATAGATACTATGAGAGGTCTACTACGTAATAAAATCCATATGGGAGCGGGAGATAGACAAGCAACTGTACCGTAAAAGTGATACAGCAATTACACAGCTGCCGGGGCCACACCACTTTACCAGGTGGACTGAACATGTGAGAATAATACATGTCTACACATGCCCAAAGTCCTCGTGGAGCGTGGCTGCCGCGGCAACTGAATGTGTCTAGTTTGCTTTCTTGCCAAAAGGTGGCGTTGTGTATATCGATGTCTAGAAGATAGTGTTCAACGATTCGATACCAAACTGCACACTTTGTCGGACCATCAATGTGGTGGCGCTTGATGACTCTCCTACTTGTACATATATTTCTCTTTTAAAGTTTTGAATGTTTTGATTAAATTCCAACATCATTTTGATTGGTTCTACCCCATGGATAGTCTTGATACCCATTTGTTTATCAGTTGGTGAAGCTGGAGATGTCTGTCCTCAATAGAAAGTAAAAAGGACTTGGGTAGATATTTAAAGTGTGAGGTGAACATAGCCATCATTTAGTTTGCACTCAAATTCTGTGTTGTTTGTTGTCTATTGTAGCACAGGTAAAGATGGCATTGCAAAGGAGTACTACACCTTGGACTGTATCCTGTTCCTGCTCAAACAGGTTCATCTTGCTCATCCCCTCTATGTGCGACAAGCAGCTGTAAGTTTCCCCTTCTCGTTTATAAATACTTTATACTGGCTGAAAAAATAGCTAAGGGCAAGAAAGTATATTATCTGCTCAATATATATGGTAAGGAAATGGATTTGCATTTGGAAAAGATGCATTTATTAGCAACCTTTCCAGGAGTTCAATTTATCTAGTCTATGATCTGTGAGGCAGTATACTCTTAATAGTAAAGCAATTAGTGCCTGTGTCGTGCTACTAAATACTTATGTCAATTGATTCAGCCTATCTCCAGACATGTTGTGATGAGCATTAATTCATGTATGTACACAGAAATTCATCATCTCTGCTATGAATGACATTCAGAATCTCATTTGATTTTAACCAGACATGACGCTATTGTTTTTGCAGGCAGCCAATGTGCCGGTGGTGCGTAGGCCGGATCGTAAAGATCTGCTGGCCTATCTCAATGGGGAAACGGTGGCCTCTTCCAGTATTGATAAAAGTGCCCCCTTAGAGATATCCCTCCAGCGCCCTACACAATGTGAGTAAACCACACATTGTGGTTGTATACATAGTTACATACCCTCTTTGGTGAAAGATACAATGAGTAAGATCCGTATTAGAAGTCAAGGCTTTCCCTATGATGGTCTTGGTCGAAAATAAGTAGAATTTGGACTTGTAAGCACTACTAAGCAGGTACAAATATTTACATACAAGCAGGGTCTTAGCCAGGATTTAGAAACTGGGTGCCTAAAAAAGGCAAAATTTTATTAAATTTTTGGGCGTCCAAATGTTTAAGGGGGGCAACAATATACTCAAATTTCAACCATAAACATGTTTAAATTTATCAAAATAAGGCATGATATCCTTATACAATGTCATTGGAATAATATGGAGATAAAAATATTCAATTTATATGCTTGAGATTGACATTTGCAAATTCCTCACAAAAAAAATTGTGTGTCCTGAGGGGTGCTTTTTTAAGGTTAGGGTGTTTAAAGAGACACCCAGATGCCCTGCTGGCTAAGACCATGCATACAAGTGAAATCAGCACCAGGTTTGTTAGGATGAATTAAGGGGCCTGTCTAAATCCTAGCACAATATCAGTGGTGACACCTCATTGACAGGCATTGCCTCTCTTTCCAGTGAAACGAACATTAGAAGTCAGTACATCAGACCAGGAGAAAAAGAAACCTAGAATAGAGGTAAGTTGGTATATATCAATCCATTTTTCATAGTGCTACCATAATTAGTTCCAAGCCATTGTGTTAGGTTACATATTTTTAAATTTGGCTTTTTGACAATACTAATATTTAGACAGTCTATGCTTTTTGGAGGAAATGTTTGCTAAATATACTCCTTACTCATAGGAAGATATATGATAAGTCCCCAGGAACATCTCCCAAAGAGATTTATGAAAGATATTTTCAATGTAGAACTGTTAGAGCCTGACTAGTTACAGTACTACATGGCCACTTAAAGGATTTCTTTGTTAACAAAAGCATATCATAGAAAATATTTCTAGTAGGAATGTGTATATCAATTTTTAGAGAGATTCTCCTACTGGAGAATACTCTCTCTAGCTTTCCAAATTTCCGAGTCACCACCTAGTAATTGGTTTTTGATACCCTTACTAATTGTTTTTTCATCCCCTTCAACCCAGCGGTACTGGTACTTCAATTCTCATCCGCCATCTTTGCTAATTGGTTTTTCATCATCTCAACCCAGCAGTACCTGTCCTTCAATTCTCCTCCCCCATCCTTACTAATTGGTTTTTGATCCCCTTCAACCCAGCAGTACCCTTACTAATTGTTTTTTCATCCCCTTTAACCCAGCGGTACTGGTACTTCAATTCTCATCCGCCATCTTTGCTAATTGGTTTTTCATCATCTCAACCCAGCAGTACCTGTCCTTCAATTCTCGTCCCCCATCCTTACTAATTGATTTTTGATCCCCTTCAACCCAGCCTTTGTCTTTGTACTCATTACCTCGTCTCAATTGAATCTGATCTTAATTCCAAACATGTTACCATTATTCCCCCACCTCAGAGCTGTGTCAATGTCTCATGACGCGGCTTATTCTGTCCTGAGTTTGTCGGCATTCCACTTCGCCGTCTCGTAGCGCCCCTGTCTAACTTTTCGAATGTTCTGTTACTTTGCAGCTGATATGAATTATATTTATTATTATAGCGCACTGCTATATAAATACCTAGGCTTGGAAAACACACTATGTACAGTGAAAAGCTGTTTCTGTGGCTTTAAAGTGGTCCCGGTTCACAGCAGGGAGCCGGGACCAAATCCAGAATGAGGCTCTAGAGCCGGGACCAAATCCAGGCTCAGCAACCACTAGAAAACATGATTTTTGTGTCCTTTTCACAAAGTTGTTTGAATTTTTTATCACTCTAACTCGCTATAATAGCCATTAAGACCCGTCACTGAGCATTGGTGCAGATTTATAGCCTCGCCGTGGGTGTTTGTTGCAAAGCTTTGGCCTTGGCGGCCTCAGCTTTTGCAACAAACACCTACGTCTCGGCTATAAATCTGCACCAAGGCTCAGCGGCGGATCTTAATCCCTAACATGGCAACATTTTATCGTGTCACTTACCTGTATTTGGTCCTTATTCTGCATCTAAATCCATTATGTTTTTCCTGTTGGAATTATACCGATTGTTTCAAGTAATTCGCGTTCATCGGTGTCGGTAGTCAACCATGTTTCTCGTTATTGCCCCGTCTTCAGGGGGGGGGGGGGGTGTCGGATGCTTGTACCGTGTGCAAAAGAATTTCTTCAATGAAAGCCTTTTAGCCCGGCCGTGACCTCGTAAAAATCACCAACTTTCATTGGTCTATTTTCGAGAGTTATTCTGTCAATATGAAATTGAAATTTGCACTACTTGTACATATCAATTAGAAATGTTTATCTTTGTGTTTAGATTTCATGAAAAGTATATTCTGATAACAAAAATAGAGCAATTTCCAAGGCCCTTTTTTGGTGTTGTTGTGTTTATGTCAGTTGTAGGGACGTAGCGTTCGCTTATTTGAGCGTTCCCATACATGGAAACTGCTCATAGTATTTGTTTAGGACATCTGCTACACTGTGGGCAAATTGAACCCCAATGAACCCCATGTTTTGAAAACATGGTATGTTGTATGCTACATGTAGAGGTCCGTCCACCTCTACGGCCATGTTCCAACTACGCTCGGCTCGACGGCGCATTCGATAATATGCAATATTTTTGCACACGGCACAAGAATCCGTAACCCCCCCTGCCCTGTCTTGGTGTATTTTTAGACGCTGCGCACGCATTCAAAGCGGAAGTCCCTGGGGCGGCGTGTCTCATCCAATGGTATTGCGTAGCATGGTTGATTGGCACTTTGGGGCAGTAATCCCACCCACTCATGTACTCCTGTGCGCGGATAGGTGGTGGGTGGGGGAACATTTGTGTGCACGCCACTATAACTCCGACATTGATGTATCGTGTTTCACCATACTAAGATATTCACAGGCAAGACAATTTTCTTCCCCCAGTAATGACGAATGATCCTTATGCAGACCTGTTCATTGCCCATGACACGGCACTCGCCTGTTTGAATACATTTATATATATGTATATATATATATATATATATATATATATATATATATATATATATATATATATATATATATATATATATATATATATATATACACCCACTTTATTTTAACCTGTGCATCACTTTGTTGAATTCATTGATGTTGTTCATATTTATATTTGTTAGATATTCACGGGCAAGCAACTCTCCTCCCCCAGTAATGAGGAATGATGCTTATGCAGACCTGTTCATTGTCCATGACACCGCACTCGCCTGTTTGAATTCATTTAAATATATACATATATATATATATAGATATATATATTTATATATATATATATATATATATATATATATATATATATATATATATATATATATATATATATATATATATATACTGTAGAACACGAAATTCACGCGTGTCCCAAGTATAGCGAATTGGGGAGTTTTGCATCATAGCGTATCTTTATATTTAGCGTCTCTTTACGGCAGCCACCGCCGCTGACAGCGCCATCTGTCGCAAAGAAGACGAACTAATTTGAGTAGAGAATGCTCAATAGCAGTTTGAGTATTCTCTCAAAGGGGGGCGCCCGTATTCCCGTATTCAAACTGAGCTCTCAATCTGCCAGAGTGAGTGAGTGAATGTTGCCCATAGCAACCAGAAGGATAGGGACCCAGCTATTGTTTTGGCGGCACTGTTTACACACAAACAAATGCCAAATTTAGAAAGTCCATCTGGTTGCTAGGGACAACATTCACTGGGTCTGTAATTGACTGCAAGATTGCAGCTAGTAGTCAAGCCATCCTCAAGTCAAGTAGTGTTCAGGTTGTCTCTCTCTCTCTCTCTCTCTCTCTCTCTCTCTCTCTCTCTCTCTCTCTCTCTCTCTCTCTCTCTCGGCTCTCTCTCCAACATGATCTCTGTATTTAATGTGTCTCATGGGGTTTACTTGTGGAAATAGGCCAGAAAAACACGAAAAAGAATGATTCAAGGAGGGCTACGAATGCTTCATGTTTGTACTAGTGGCGCCATCTAGCGGTCACCACAAA
This sequence comes from Maea johnstoni, assembly GCA_963942565.1. Taxonomy (NCBI): domain Eukaryota; kingdom Metazoa; phylum Annelida; class Polychaeta; order Spionida; family Magelonidae; genus Maea; species Maea johnstoni. The sequence continues at coordinate 11,407,939 of OZ012695.1, forward strand.
AACGAAAATAGAGTCTTCTCAAATGCCTGTGCAAAAGGCATGCTAAAGGTGCCATTTGTTGTTGTTTTTAAAGTTTGTAAGTACTTACAAACTTTATTGGTACAGCCCACATTTTAATCACGTCTAAGGTTTTGGGGGCAGTTAACTGTACTTATGTTCTCTGGTTTGGTCGTTTTTTTTTCCAATTTTTTTTCGTTCAATTGCTTCTTTGAGTGCTTGTGTTCGATAATTTTGTGTTTTTGGGTCCATTTTATCTCTGTAAGTTGTTTTTTTTTTACCTTGTTTGCGTAGTTTGAATTTTCAAGATGTACTCAGTAGTGTGTTTTGTTAGTTTACCTATCCGCCAATAGATGGCAGCACCTGATGGGTCAATTGCTGTTGTGTACTGGATTGTATTTCATTGCTTTTCATTAGTTGTCAATGTTAGGATGCGGATAAGTGTTTTATCCCACCTCTCAATGTTTTATCCCCCTTCGCCATGGTTACTATGGGTTTGACCTCAAGTTTACAGGTCACAGCCTCATTGTTTTTTTTATATCACAAGACACACATAAAAAATAAAAAAACAAAATGAAAAAATTTAAATTAAAAAAAAAAAAAGAAAATTAATTAAAAAAAATTTTTTTTTAAATAAATAAAAAAAAAATTTAAAATTTTTTTTAAAAAAATTAATTTTTTTTTTGATTTTTTTTTAAAAAATAAATTAATAAAAAAAAATTGATAATTTTTTACGTCACGTGGTTTGGGGTTTCCCTCGTATTGGGAGTTGGGGATTCCCTCGTATTGGGAACCATAGTCGCGTAGTGTGATAATTTTGTGTTTTTGGGTCCATTTTATCTCTGTAAGTTTTTTTTTTTTTACCTTGTTTGCGTAGTTTGAATTTTCAAGATGTACTCAGTAGTGTGTTTTGTTAGTTTACCTATCCGCCAATAGATGGCAGCACCTGATGGGTCAATTTAAATTTAAAAAAAAAAAGAAAATTAATTTAAAATTTTTTTTATTTTTTTTAAAAATTAAAAAAAAAAAGATTTTTTTTTTTTATTTTTTTTTTAAAATAAGTTAATAAAAAAAATTGATAATTTTTTACGTCACATGGTTTGGGGTTTCCCTCGTATTGGGAGTTGGGGATTCCCTCGTATTGGGAACCATAGTCGCGTAGTGTTCAGGGTTGTGGAAAGTATTTTGTTTAAATGTTCTTTAAGTATTTTGTTTAATTGTTTTTTTGTATTAGTTGGTTATTGTTGTTTATGAAATTTTGTTTTGTATGTTTTTTTTTTGTATTTTGCAGGTGATGATGTTGCAAGCTTTCTGGCCCACTGTGAATGATAGGCGTTAGTTGCTCGCTGTTGATGTTAGAGATGGCGCACGCTGTCGATGTTAGATGTTGCAGTAGTTGCGCTGTGGTTTTGTATATGACTGTTGTTAGTCAGTCTACACTTTTAACCCTGCCCTCCCATGCTTCTAGCGCTTTTTAGTGAACTTGTGTGGTCACCTTATATTTAATTCTTGTCAGCTCTTGGTTTTAGGGTTTTCTATAGTATTTCTCTTATACTTACCATCTCTGAAGTTTTAATATTTCTTAAGATTTTTTAAACATTTCTTACCATCTCTGAATTTTTAAATATTTCTTTTGTTTTAACAAGGCCAGGGAAGTCCAAATAGTTTGTCTGTATCATTATCTAACATCATCAATACCCCAATTTATTGAAGACATAAAAACAATTCCATCTGCTCAAAAATGCGAAAGAAAAATCATAATGGGAGACTTTAACATTAACATTCAAAACAAAAACCAAAGCACTGTAAAAAAAGTTATGCGAAAACCAAAAAAACAAAGCAACTGATAAGCTCAGCAACAACAAAGTATAACACTATAATTGACATACACACAAATCTATCAACACACCAAAAATCTGGAGTGATAAAAACATCCTACTCGGACCATGACCAAATATTCATACAATTTTAAAACCTTTCAAAACACCGCAACACATCAAACAAAAGTAGGACACACTAGAAAATTTGATAAATTAAAAATTTACCTAAAAACGAATAATTGAAAAATTGAAAAATTAAAGGTCAAAAAATTAAAAAAAAACAGAAAAACAAAAAAGCGAAAAATTTGAAATAGCGAACAACAGAAAAACGTAAGTTACAAGACAAACTTTTGACGCCACTGGCGTCCCTCTTGTTTGGTTTTAAAATGTAATGTTTGTTAATTTATTAATTCAATAGATTCATGAGCTATTCCACAAGCTCAGAAATCAGTTTAAAAAAAGTGTTTCAGCAGGGCTAGGTATCTTGTATTAGATTTGCTAGTGGCGCTATCTCTTTCTTTTTTCTCATTGACGTCAGCGCCACCAGTGGCTTAAAAAAAGTACAGCGTTTTTATATATAGCGAAGCGGAACCAGATGCTATGTACACTATATATAAACACATGCGGAAATTTTGTGTTCTACAGTATATATATATATATATATATATATTACCCAAAGAAGTGCTCAGTTATTGCAGTGTACAGGTACCATCGCACACCGCCGCCACAATTCTTTAAGGATATGCAAGGTATCATAAGCAGAAGCAGGTACAAAAGGATATTCATCGGAGAGGACATTAACGTTGACTTCAAGAACAAGGCCTTTGCCAACAGAATTGAGAAAAGCCCTCTGCAACAAAACAATTTGCAGCAGGTAATTCGCGAGGCCACCACAAAGCGTGACACAATCATCGACCACATCTATACAAGCATCAAAGACTCCCCTGGCACAGTCATTCATCCATATTACTCGGACCACCACATGATACAAACTACCATACACGACCCCGTCACCCCATCAGTGTAGACAAAGACTCGTACCCCCCTGAGAGAATCTCTCTAAAGACGCATCCGCGTCTCTCTTGTTTTTCTTCAAATACCTTTTGACACCATGCTTAATTCTGAATCTATCTTCATAGGTGTCACTAAGTGTGGATACAGATGGGACAGTATGTTAAAGTGTTTGCACTAACAACTTATTTTTTGTTATTTCAGGAAGATCAGGTGCAGAGAGGTAAAGAGCTCTTGGTGGCCAAGCTCTACGCCCCCAAACAGTCATCTGTCATCCCCACCCACGTAAAGTAAGCAAGCTTGTTATTAGCATGCTTGGTAGTCAGGCTGCTAGGTTTTAAAATAACCTCGTAATTATTTTTAATGTAGTCAATAGGACTCGTGGATAAATTCAAAATTCTTTGATTCATTTATTGAAAATCATTACACTATTGGTGGCCAGGCTGTACCCTCCCAATCAATCTCCAGTCGTTCCTACACACATGTTATAATCACGCTTGGTAGATAATTTGGTATTCATACATTACCAGGATTCTCACATGTCTCTAACCAGATTCGGAACATAGACCTTAAGCAGTGGTGGGAGACCAAGAATTGCCAGAGTGCTGTGCCTTTTCTACCAAATAGTAAACATGCATTGGACTGGCCCCTTTGCTGATTGGATCCTGTACATTAATTTTCTGAATTACGTGCCCTTCAAATTTAAGTGGTCCTCTCTTAAAGGATTAAGATGATATTGCTGGCTCCTTCCTACATTACAGCACATGTTTTCAAGTGATTTAATGTGTATTTCTACTCATTGTAGTAAACCATATGGATTCCATATTCCGTGCTGAAAAAGTCATTATTTTAAAACATTCTTTGAAGGGAGGAACAAAGGACACTATTATTTCCCGAAACAATGTTTTTTTGTTTTTTTTAATAGAGAATCATCACTCTCAGAAGCTATGACAGTGGAGAAAATTGCTGACATCAAGTTGAAGCGATTGAGGAAAAAGCGTGAGACAATCAAAGGTCACGATGACCTTGAACCCAGCTTGCTGGAGCAGCGTAGTTTCGTGGATGCAGAAGTGGATGTCACAAGAGTTATTGTCAGTCGGGAGCGCCAATGGCGAACGCGCACAACAATACTCCAGAGTGCCGGCAAGGTAAGTATCGCCTTAGTAAGGGCACCCCTTTTAACCCATTCACACTCAGACCGGCCAAAAAAGGCCTGACAAATTTGGAAATATTTTACTTACAAAAGCATTTTCTTGAAAACATTTGAAGGAGGAATGTTGATCAGAAGTCAAACAACAACTCTCCTTATATTTTGTGAAATTTTGCTTTGTTCACAAGTTATTTTCAAAAGTATGAAAGTAGCAGACGATACCTTCCAGAGAAACTCTGAGTGTCAATGGGTTAAGTATGTGACCTGAAAGATATACTATGATTCCTCCTTTAGATATGTATATTCACATCATGGCAATCAGTCTGTGCACAATGCAATTATGAAGGATTATCTTGATTCTCCATTTTATTTGGGTGATCATGTTTGTGTGTTTATTTGCTTTTCAGCAATTTGCCAAGAATATATTTGGTATCCTGCAGTCCATCAAGGCGAGAGAAGAGGGAGGTGGAGGGAGACAGAGCAGCAGCAACAACAGCAGCAACCATGTTCAGAGTACTCCTATGACGGTAAGTTTAATTTGGCATTTAAAGCCATTACCTTCCTGCACCAAGCATTACCAGGGTTAACTCATACTCATCTGGAGCACACGCATGGGCCATCATGTATGGATTTCCATAATAGCGAAGTAATATTTTCAGAAATATTTCAGTTATTGTTTATGTTCTGGCCACATGGTGAGAAATTTCAGTTGTCAAAAACATATTGATGGGGATGGGATAGAATAAGTAGATAAGAAGAGGGGATACATGTAATACAAGTGTATAATGTTATTTTAAATATTTCTGAGAGTGTGATTTTGAGTGAAGCATGTTCAATCGTATGTGGTCGATATTGAATTGGTATGTAACTATGTATATATTGTATGGATATATCTTTAAAGTGTTCACAACCAAAGAGAGGTACATTTTAAGCATGCTCTAAGCTTTTACTGCTGTTTCAGGTCCCGAAACCCCAACAAGCAGTAGCATACAACAGATACGATCAGGAGAGATTCAAAGGAAAAGAAGGTTTGTTACTTGCATTTAATAAACATCTATTGAGGTTGAAACTAAGTCAATTTTCTTTCCAGCATTTTCTGCAGTTAAGTTTATTCAGTTTGCCAGGTTTGAGGTGTCTTTAGGGTTTTGCATCAACAAATATAATATTTCAAACATGATGTCTTAACATTGCAAAGTTTGGGACTTGAATTTCTAAGTATTAAATTATCCATGTCACTGATCAAACTTGCTGGGTTGTAGGAAAAGTTGTCTGTGGTTTACAGTCAACCTCCAAAAGTAAAAAAAACACAGGAATGATTTGTTTATGAATTTCTGTGAGTAATTTATTCTCAATAACAAATGTAGTATGAGAGTAGCATGTGACACAAAACTTCCTGTTTACCTCTTATCCTGTATTTAGAGGGGGAACCCTCTTTATCATACCTTGAACAGCAACACCCAGGTTCAGAAAAGTTTTCTTTTTTTGTCATTTTCTCTCTCTTTGGACTGGCATTTTCATGAAAAACTCATTTTTGGACAGGCCAAAATTCCCTAGAAGAATTTTCAATAATGACTTCTTTTGGGTAATATAAACCAACCACTTTCCTTACAGATAATCTTCTAAGACAGGGCTGAAGTGTAAATTGCCCTTTTTGACACTATAGGGTATTAAACTATTAAATGTAAATCAGTAGCTATATTAGTATTACTGGTTTGGATTTTTTTCTTTTAAATCCTGGCAAAGACATTGGGCATGACTACAGTGATGCCAGGCCTTGTATGATTTCCCTCAGTCCAAAGGTCATATGTTGTGGCATACCTGAACATAATATATCCTGAATGGTTGTGATCGTAGCTTGACATTGTAAACTTTTTATATCAGATAATTTAAAGCTTCTTTTCTGTTTTCTTTTCTTCACATGCTACATTTCAGTGTTTATCTTTAACCTTGGTTTTATCCTGGTCTCATTTTTTCTCAGAAACGGAGGGTTTCAAGATCGATACTATGGGAACATACCACGGTATGACGCTGAAGTCTGTGACAGAGGGTGCCTCAGCGCGTAAGGCACAAACACCCCAACCCACACCCCAACCGGCCAGTCGACCTATATCTCAAGCCAGACCACCAGCAAATCAGAAAAGAGGTAAGAATGTGCAGAACTGTTGTAACATGACTGAAAATGGTCACATAGAACTTTTGAAAGTCACTAGCTACGAGTTCAAACCCTCAAGAGCACATTAAAACTCCTATATTAAGGTGCAAGCCAGTGTATTATATACTTCCTTACCTAAATATCCCACTTTTATGTAGTCATTTCCAATAAAACTGCATTTATACTGAATTTTCTTTGGTGAGTGGAAATCTGTGAGACTGTATCGTCTTCTGGAACATCCCCTCGGGAGAGCTTAGCGCAGCTGACCTACAAGTGAACCACCACGTGTGAGGTTGCACAGTATTCAGGTGGGAGCTATTAGCTTGATGGACAGCCACCCATGGGCGGTGCATCCCTGAAAGTAGGGTCGCGCCGAAGGTACGCCATGTGCACAGTTACTGTAATGTAATAATCTGACTGTCAGAGCCAGTCATTCATTGATTCTCATCTGGTTGTGATGCTCAGTGAGGACTGCTTGATAGCTGAGTGGTCCAACCATATCAGTATTGTGCTTTGATTATTCACTTTCTCCTCACTGCCAAAGATGCTAGGTTGAAAGCTGGCTCAATGCAAATGAGAAAGTTGCCAGTAACTTGGGATTATACAATGGTTTTCAGTAGTTAGTTCTTTTCTCCACCATTAACAACTACAGCTAGTCTGCCATTCAGCATGTTGTCTTAGTATGGTACATGATTCATGATCCTTAGTGTAATTTCTGATTTATGGGATATCATTTAATTTAGAATTAATTTTTATCAGTTCCCTGAGGTAATTTTTGAGACAGAAATTTATGAAAATATGTCAGAATTTTTTCCTGATGATTTTAAATGTTTGTTTCATAGCATTTTGGTCAATATGAATTTTACATGTTTTGACCATGCAGTTCATAAACAATACTAACGTTATTTTTCCAAGTTGTAAGTCTGTGCAATCAGCATAGCGGTATGTAACTAGTGCTCGGACGATAATTCGATATATCGCCTTATTGATCGCTGCGCCACGATAGTAGCGGTATCGATAACTCAAGGAATTATCGATAATGAAGGATAATTCTCGTCCAAAATAGAAGCACATGTAATGATATGAAATTTTTAAAAAATGCAAGCTAACTACCCACCACAACGCCACTTCTATTACTTTGATACACTGGTGGTGCCTTCCGGTAAATAAACCGCCATTTTGGACTTCAAAATCACGCTGATAATCCCTCCATGAAGGTGATTTTGGTCAATTTCAAAATGGCGGATGTGTTTACCGGAAAGCATCCCCGGTATAACGAGCCATCAGGAGTGGAATGTGGGTAAGTTCTGTGCCGCCTCAAGTTACAAAATTATTGTTTTTTATAGATAATCTATCATCATATGGGACGATATATCGATAGAAAAAAATTGGCCAAGTCCGAGCACTATATGTAAGTCTTTATTTGAGTGAGGATTCCAGGGTTGGACTTGTGGGTTGGACTGATGTTAATTCCCCATGTTTTCCCAGAGGACAATCTAGCAGCAACAGCACATGTTCTGCTTGCAGGTGATGATGCTCCAAGAGACATTCAAACATTTCAAAGCATAATCCCTTGTTTTGTCAGATTGATTGCTACCCAAGATTCTTATATTCGGGAATATTGATTTTCAATTGGTTTTTGAAGTGGCTTTGTATTTTCCTTGAGATTTACCATGAAAGCACTGGTCACTGTTTTCTTCATTTCAGGATCAAAAACGCCTATTATTATTATTCCTGCTGCCAACACGTCAATCATTACAATGCATAACTCCAAGGATATCCTTCAAGATCTGAAGTAAGTCTGCATTCTAAGTGTTGAACCCATTCATGCCTGGAGATTTTTTTTAAAGCTATAATCTGGATGTTAAATACTTCTAAAGATAACCTTCTTAGAATTTGATGATTGGAGAAAAATTTGAAGAAGAGTTGTTTTTTAGTTTCTGATTAACATTTTTCTTTTTAGTATTTTCTGAAAATTGCTTTTGTTATAAAGACACTACTAAAATAGTCATTCATTTATGGCTTCCACAGGCATGGATGGTTAGAAAAGGGCTTCCATCAGATATGACACAGGATGTTATTTCTGTCACTGGTGCTATCCAAATGTTAATGAATAAACATGCAGAAGACCGAAATAGGTCAGTTAATAACAGTAGTCAACCTTATTATCCCCACCTAAATGGTAGTAATGGAAACAAAAAGGCATCATAACCACATAAGCAAAGTAAACGGCAAAAGATGATATACCAAATGATTAGTTATGTACTCTGATAGTTCCAACTGTCTTCACCTTGCTTGGTTATTTTACTTTTTACCATTGTGTAATCTTATGTTGGGTTAGAGATATATATGTATATACCGTAAATTCTTGCAAATCTCGGACACTTTTTATTGTATTTCAGTTTCATAACTGAAATACATTCTAATATTGGAAACGCGTTGTTTTGTTCACTCGGCGTTAACTTGTTGGTGTGTGGTTCTTGTGGCGTGTGTATGATCGTGTGCTGGTGATGTGGGCGTTAACTTCTTGGTGTGTGGTTCTTGTGGCGTGTGTATGATCGTGTGCTGGTGATGTGGGCGTTAACTTCTTGGTGTGTGGTTCTTGTGGCGTGTGTATGATCGTGTGCTGGTGATGTGGGCGTTAACTTCTTGGTGTGTGGTTCTTGTGGCGTGTGTATGATCGTGTGCTGGTGATGTGGTCGTTAACTTCTTGGTGTGTGGTTCTTGTGGCGTGTGTATGATCGTGTGCTGGTGATGTGGGCGTTAACTTCTTGGTGGGTGGTTCTTGTGGCGTGTGTATGATCGTGTGCTGGTGATGTGGGCGTTAACTTCTTGGTGTGTGGTTCTTGTGGCGTGTGTATGATCGTGTGCTGGTGATGTGGGCGTTAACTTGTTGGTGTGTGGTTCTTGTGGCGTGTGTATGATCGTGTGCTGGTGATGTGGGCGTTAACTTCTTGGTGTGTGGTTCTTGTGGCGTGTGTATGATCGTGTGCTGGTGATGTGGGCGTTAACTTCTTGGTGTGTGGTTCTTGTGGCGTGTGTATGATCGTGTGCTGGTGATGTGGGCGTTAACTTCTTGGTGTGTGGTTCTTGTGGCGTGTGTATGATCGTGTGCTGGTGATGTGGGCGTTAACTTGTTGGTGTGTGGTTCTTGTGGCGTGTGTATTACGTGTGCTGGTGATGTGGTCGTTAACTTCTTGGTGTGTGGTTCTTGTGGCGTGTGTATGATCGTGTGCTGGTGATGTGGGCGTTAACTTCTTGGTGTGTGGTTCTTGTGGCGTGTGTATGATCGTGTGCTGGTGATGTGGTCGTTAACTTCTTGGTGGGTGGTTCTTGTGGCGTGTGTATGATCGTGTGCTGGTGATGTGGTCGTTAACTTCTTGGTGTGTGGTTCTTGTGGCGTGTGTATGATCGTGTGCTGGTGATGTGGGCGTTAACTTCTTGGTGTGTGGTTCTTGTGGCGTGTGTATGATCGTGTGCTGGTGATGTGGGCGTTAACTTGTTGGTGTGTGGTTCTTGTGGCGTGTGTATGATCGTGTGCTGGTGATGTGGGCGTTAACTTCTTGGTGTGTGGTTCTTGTGGCGTGTGTATGATCGTGTGCTGGTGATGTGGGCGTTAACTTCTTGGTGTGTGGTTCTTGTGGCGTGTGTATGATCGTGTGCTGGTGATGTGGTCGTTAACTTCTTGGTGTGTGGTTCTTGTGGCGTGTGTATGATCGTGTGCTGGTGATGTGGGCGTTAACTTCTTGGTGTGTGGTTCTTGTGGCGTGTGTATGAACGTGTGCTGGTGATGTGGGCGTTAACTTCTTGGTGTGTGGTTCTTGTGGCGTGTGTATGATCGTGTGCTGGTGATGTGGGCGTTAACTTCTTGGTGTGTGGTTCTTGTGGCGTGTGTATGATCGTGTGCTGGTGATGTGGGCGTTAACTTGTTGGTGTGTGGTTCTTGTGGCGTGTGTATGATCGTGTGCTGGTGATGTGGGCGTTAACTTCTTGGTGTGTGGTTCTTGTGGCGTGTGTATGATCGTGTGCTGGTGATGTGGGCGTTAACTTCTTGGTGTGTGATTCTTGTGGCGTGTGTATGATCGTGTGCTGGTGATGTGGTCGTTAACTTCTTGGTGTGTGGTTCTTGTGGCGTGTGTATGATCGTGTGCTGGTGATGTGGGCGTTAACTTCTTGGTGTGTGGTTCTTGTGGCGTGTGTATGATCGTGTGCTGGTGATGTGGGCGTTAACTTCTTGGTGTGTGGTTCTTGTGGCGTGTGTATGATCGTGTGCTGGTGATGTGGTCGTTAATTAGCGCGTGTCGTATTCGCGTGTGCATGTGTATTTGTACTATGTATCGTATTTCGTGTACTCTGATGCATTGAAAGTTAATTTTATAGTCTTCAAAATGGCTTCTTTTGTTAGTTTTCAATCGTTTCACCGGGATTTGGACTTAATGTTATGTCAGTTTTCAAGATCCTTCTCGTGGTTTAAGTGGTTCAAGCACTTGGTACTTGATATGTTTATTCATGGGCACAGAAGGCCTTATTTACCGGTATGCGCTTACCTGTTTTCCAGCGTTAACTTCAAGTTTCTTTGAATAATCCAGCAAGTTTATACCAAACCTTTTAATATGTAGCACGGTTTCAGCTTCAGTAATATCTTTTCTCTATAATATTTAGTAAGAATATGGGGGGTATGAGGGGGTATTTATTGGACTTTTCTCTGTCATGTTTGGGTTTTTGTTATTTTTGTTTCAGGGGTTTGTTTATATAGATGTTGTGTAGTGGACTATTTGCGTTTTTGTTTGGATTTTTCTTTTCGTTTGTGAGATATTTAGGGGTGTTTGGGGTATTGTATTTTTCTTTCTGCTCTCAGTAGCCGGGTCTGGGTGGTGTGGGTTGCCATGGTGCTGTTAGATGACCTCATTGCTACCTGCTGGCCTTGTTATGTAACATCTTGCTTGACCCAGCACCTCAGGAGGTGACCTGATTGGCACATAAATAGAGGTGCTGGCTCAAGCAAGATGTTACATAACAAGGCCAGCAGGGGTAGCACTGGGAGAATCTAACAGCGCCATGGCAACCCACTACACCCAGACCAGCTACTGCAACTGTGTTGACCTTTGAACCACAGTGAGAGTGTATATATATATATATATATATATATATATATATATATATATATATATATATATATATAAATGTATATGTATATACAGGGATCGCGAGGACGACGTCCACATATCCTTTTGACGCATAGTCAAGTGGTATGGACGCAGAGGTGTGAAGTGGCTGCGTCCAGAGAGGACGCATAAAATTCCCATTAAGAACCCATTAATTTCCTGTTCACAACAGTTCTTTGAGCTGTAAGTAGTAGCACAGTCAACTCAACTTCACAAGCTGGGTAAAGAAATCTACCCATTTAACCCCTTACCCCCCTAAGTGACCACATTTGTTGGCAATAATTAGTAAGTCAACACTCATTTGTGGCCAATGATCAGGACGCAGGATTTTCTGGACCTTGATATTAGTGTGGATGCAACTTTTTTTGACCCTATCGCTAACACTGAATATATATATATATATATATATATATATATATATATATATATATATATATATATATATATATATATATATATGTTTATATATATATATATATATATATATATATATATATATATATATATATATAGGGCTGCACACCGTTAAGAATTAATGATTTGATATGATACTGATAACTTTGAAACGATACGGTTTCTTAACGGTTTTTTAACAATACCGCGTGGGACGAACTTCTAAAAAATAGCCAAACTTTCGTATTCAAAACCTGTTGTTTTTTTTCCATGAAATATGATTTCAAATTCTTTGAATAAAACAGAATCGTATATTTGATTATAATGAGTTTTATTTTGCCATAGAATATTAAATTTGAACGAATTATCCATTAAGAATTAAATACGAAAGTATTTATGCCAATGCCGAGCCGTTGTTTCATTAAATCACGGCTTAGGAAGTGCTCAGAGCGATGTCAACAGTAAGGTAAGGCAGTTTCCTCATAGCTGCTTTATCGGTTTTTCAAACCGGTTTATTTTGGGACGGTTATCATTATCATTAGGCAGCCTAATGATCGGTTTCGGTCTGAAACCGGTTTCCGGTGTGCAGCCCTATATATATATATATATATATTTATATGTTGCATCAGAGACTATTCATAACTCATGTTGTGTCCACACTGATTTACAGTATGGAAGTTCGTTTGTAGTTCAGCTCTATCCAAGTAAACCAAATTTGTCTGTATAAAGAAGTACCAGAGAAAAGTTATTTTTAAAAAGAACAAGGAAGTTAAAATTTGCAACTGATAACCGTGCCAACAACAACAAAATAAAACCATTATCAACCACATACACCAACATTCATGCGGAACACCCTGCCAATGTTCTAAAAACATATTACTCTGACCATGACCAAATTTTTATTTAATTTTTTCTTAGCATTCTCTCAATGCTACCTGCTTGCATAAGCACTCACTCCCTTATTTTGCCTCTGACATTTACAGATAGTTGCGTCGTCTAGAGCCAAGATACCTGCCTTAAATGCGGGAGATACAGGTTCAAACCCCCCTTTTATTTTTATTATTTACATATATATATTTATTATATATATATATATATATTGTATATATATATATATATATATATATATATATATATATATATATATATATATATATATATGTATATATATATATATACTTGGCGTTTAGTTAAGCAATCACCCACCGGAGGTGATGGCGCTTTGGTCGGTGAATTTCACCCCTAGCCAGTCATATTATAAATCGCATATTTACATTTCCAATTTTAAGGAAACTTCTGCCACATTATGGCCGCAATATGGCCACCGAATGTTTGCATTTTTTGAGTACTGCTTGATACAATAGATGGCGCTGTAGAACTCGCGAAATAAAGTACACGCGAAAAATCGGCTTTTCGAGATTTTTTTGTAGCGCGATATAAACCTATTCTACAGTATATATATATATATATATATATATATATATATATATATATATATATATATATATATATATATATATATGTATATGTGACCATGTGATATCAAAAGCATTTCCACATCACAAATGAAGATCAGAGCATCAGAAAATATTTGTGAAACGACTAAAACCAGGCAACTAATATCAGATTCAACCACAAAACAAAATCCAATTATCGACCACGTATATACAAACATAGATAAGGCGACGGTTACTTGATTTATTGGTTCCCGGATCTGCCGATCAGAGTGGAATAGACCCGGCGGAAAAGTAAATGTAATCCCCCCACTTTATTTTGTGCTCTGCCGCCTAGCCGTAAGTAGGTACACCAGACCTACAATAGATTTACCATGGATGGTGATGAAACTACAAAACTACAAGAATATTGATACCAGAGCAATATAACATTACAATAGCAAAGTAATACAGTGTTGTAGAAATGCATCATCTAATTAAAAACCATTCTTTTAAAATTCAATAATATGGTTTAATCAAGTATTGTAGCACTAGCCAAAAAATCACTTAATTTTTTTACCTCCCTCCCGATTGCTTGCTTACTTAGATTTCCGTGTGTTAAAAAAAGAAAAGAAAATCAACTTCATTTTTAGATACCTCCCTCCCGACCCTGTGCAATTGGTCTGGCTGGATAAGGGAACCAATAAATCAAATAACTGTCGCCTAACGCGACCAAAGCTAATGTTCTAAAAACATACTACTCCGACCACGACCAACTCTTTATCCATATTTGAAACATTAACCAAAACAACAAAAATTATAAACTAAAAAACAAAAAGCGAACCAGTTAATGACTTATAAAAACCTGAAAATTTGCAGAAGACCAAAAACAAAACTTCGAAAAATTGTAAAAGACAAACAACAAAATGGCGTAAACCACCAACAATCTCTTGACCCCATTGGCGTCTCTCTTGTTTCTTATATCAATGAAATTTAATTGGTGGCCGACTTTTGGTGAAATGTGTCCTTGGATGAATCGGGGGTGGGCGAAATACCCCAGTAATTATTTTATAAATGAATTATAGTGGCCGAGTTTCCGAGGGCGGCCAAGATTTCTGAGAATTTACGGTATATACATACATATATATGTAATATATATATATATATATATATATATATATATATATATATATATATATATATATATATATATATATATATATATATATATATATATATATATATGTATATATGTATACACATAGTCTTAACCAGCAGGGCGACATCATTTGGGTGCCCAAACCCTCTAAAATCACCCCTCCAGACACCCAATTATTTATGAAGATTTTTAAAATGTCATTTTCAAAGCATATATAATCACATTTTTTAACCTCATAATGATTATAATTATATGTATTAAGTATATATATATATATATATGTGTATATATGTATATATATATATATATATATATATATATATATATATATATATATATATATATATATATATATATATATATATATATTTATATATATATATATATATATATATATATATATATATATATATATGTGTGTGTGTGTGTGTGTGTAGATGTGTGTGTGTGTGTGCACATAACCATATTATTATATAGCCACATGTGATGTTATTTGTCAGATACGTGAGTACAGAGGCAAAGAAGGCACAGGGCATGAAGAGAGATAACGAGGTACTGCTACAGAGACGGAAATCTGGCAATATCACAGTTCCCCTCAGAGTCATTGACAATCCCTCGAAACTCTCAAGAGACGATTGGTGAGTATACTTCTTTATAATATCTGGTTAACCTGTTTACAGAACCTAAGTAAACTTACAGCTTTTACATATTGGATTGCATGCTCTTAAATGCCAACTGTTGGAAATCTTTCTTTTCATGAGCTTTCAACACAACTTCAGGCTTTAAATTTGTTTTCTTTGAAGCATGACCCCATTATCGGCATCATCACAATTGTTGTTATCATTGTTGTCTGTCACCGTCATTGTTGTTGCCTTCATTACCATGATCATCATCTTTGTTTATTGAGCCATTGGCGTCTCTCTTGTGATCATTATGAACCTATGTATACACCCTGTGTCATTTACATTTATATTAGCAATATTATTAGATACGCCGTAATGGGAAGTGCAGTCCAGCCTGCTATCCCCCCGAAGGTGGATAGCAGGCCGTACCGCACTTTCCAACACGGCGTACCAAATTTATCACCTGCTCTTTCTCGGCAAGACAAAAGAACAAATACATCTCATAAAATTTCAAAATAACTTTGGAGGCCAGAACGAGGCTGGTGACATCTAGGGGTGAGATTGCTGGCCAAGTGGTAATATCAATTAAAATGTCAGTTCCAGTGGTAATATTGAATTCTGCCATTCAATATTGAATCTACAAAGTGTAAACACCTCCGTGTGTAAGACCTATTGACCAATCAGCATAGATAATTACAGCAGAGCAGATGATAAGTATTATTTTGTCTATTGTGCAGGGACCGAGTGGTGGCAGTGTTTGTCCAGGGGCCCGCCTGGCAGTTCAAAGGATGGCCGTGGGATGGAAACCCGCCTGAAATCTTCATCAGAAGTAAGATGCCTTTTCCTGAATCAACCAGTAGATTCTCTACTTTGTCAAACTAAATGATTGAATTATTTAATACATGAAGGGCTTCAACACAAGTTAATGAATATTGATTTATACTTCCACAAGCATAAAGGAACTGATGATAAGCTAGACTTTTAACTCATTCATGCCTGAACATCTTTTTGTCAAGTTTTGTCTTGACCAAACTTTCTAAAGGTAGTTTTGAAATTAAATAAAATTTACGAAATTCTATTGATATATTTCTCAAAAAAAGCTCTGGTCCGAAACATAAAAACAAATTTGACAGGACGGTATTGGGCGCGTCAAGTACTAATGGGTTAATATATAGACAATTTTAGAGGTAATTAAACGAGAGACAAATTTCTGCAGGACGTGTTAGATTTTTTGCGAAGCTAATACTGGTATCAGCTTACCCGACACGGCAAGTTGTTACCAAAAATGTATTGGTCCGTGGCTCAAGATTCAAACTGAAAGAAGCTGAGGGAGGGGAAGAAGTTCCCTGACCTGAAGTGCCCCTATGGTATAACTCCTGACTGTCTTTGCTTTCAGTTAAAGCTTTTCACATAAAATGGAAGGACCATCCTCTGGACAACAATGTGGGCAAGTGGGCAGTTCATGTTTTGGAGTTGGATAAACAGAAGCGCCATCTTGATCGCGCCACACTCTCTCAGTTCTGGGAGTTACTTGACAAGTGAGTACATAAGCAGGAAATATGTGCAGCTTAGATTTTCTATAAACATTTTGTACATGACAATTACTATCGAAGTACATTACCTGTTATTATATATGAAGCTAGGGACACCAATCGCCATCTATTGGCAGACTCGAAAATTAAATCCCTTGATCTTCCCATCCCGCCGCTAGATGGCTCCGCGTTTTGGCGCCAATCATCCTCTAGTGTCTGCCAGCGCCCTCGATCACTGGTGTACCTACGACTCTCCCGCTTCTGCGAGAATTTTTACGATTTATCTACCGTTTTGGCGAACTACAAGTGGTCGACAGAGGCGATAACTATCTTCGGCTGCTTACAGGCCTTATTTTCTTACAGACTTTAAGTCTGAGTCTCTGTCTCTTGATAACTTTTGTTCGTCTTGTTTGCTATCTTGTTTTCCTTTCAGAAACAAGATGGCGTCCGCACAGTTGGCTATTCCCTCAGCTCGCTGTGCCGATTCCCACTGCTCCAGGTTCGCCATACGTTATGTATCGGCTGAGCCTTGAACGCACCACCAAACCTGCTCGAACCATTTGGTTTGCCGCAGAGACGACAGTCATTGTCGTGTCTGGGAGGGGTGGAGTGATGCAACGTGGGACGGCCTCGAGAGGCTTATGGCGCGTCTGGCATCCCGCCAGGAGAAGCGCCGTAAGGCTGGGAGGTTATCTGACACCGGCTCCACGAGCGAGGACAGTCTCCTTCCCGAGGGTAGGCTCATCATAGATGAGACGCCAGCTTCGGAAGTGGAGGTCGAGACCTCCCTTCCCGACAAGTCACCCCGGGCCTCCCCTGAGGCACGGGGTAGAGCCTCCGGCTCGGAGGGGTCTCCTTCGGGGGACCGATCCGGGCCAGCCCGGCCGTCCCCCGCCCGAGGCTCCGGGAAGAAGAAGGGCTCTGAGAGCTCTTCTTCATCATCCTGTAGGGCGGAGAGAGGGAGGAACTAAGCAGTCCTCTTCAGCCTCTAGCTCTCATAGGAAGAAGAAGTCTTCTTCGTCATCCTCCGGGGAGGTGAAGAAGCGGGCTAGGGAGAGGTCCCCGCACCGATCCCCGGCACCTTCTCTTCCCGGTACCCCGAGGAGTTCCCGGGTTGAGGCCTCCGAGCCTTTTCCTTCTCCGCCCCGGGTTGTGAGAACTCCGGTTCCATCGACTCCGGTGGCAACGGGTATGATCCCGGTTGACCCTTGTACCCCGGTACCATCCGCCTCCCGGCCGGCGTTAGGACCGGGTACCCCTGCAGGGGGGAGTTTTCCGGCTCTGCCTCTGTCACAGCAGTGGCAGATGCAACTATACCAGTTGCAGGCCATGGCGAGCGTGCCCTACACGTTCCCTGGCCAGCATCCCTTCCAGCCTCCGGGTTTTGGTGCGGGAGACGTGTTCGGTCCCTCCAGCGTCTCCCAATCCTCTGCCCCAGCGCCTTCCGTCGCTCAGGCTGATCTCCCTGCCCGGTCTGCCGACTTCGGTCGTGACCCTCCATCGGATCTCTCTCATGACGAGTGGGAAATGATCAGGAGGTTGAGACAGGGGGGGGGGGGGGATAAGGGTAGTGTCGTCTCCGAGGCGTCATCGCGACCGCGCACCCCGGTGCCTGAGTCCGATGAGTCAGACACTTTAACTGACTATGAGGATTTCGTGGAAGTGCATGCTTCCCATGATTCCTCGCCCCTCGACAGGGAGCTTCAGGGCTCGCCGGTTCGGTCCGTGATTGCGGATGAACCAGCCCCACCGGTGGCAGCCCCTCGGCCACCACCCTCCCTGTCGGACGGGTCGCAGGCCCTCCTCGAGGACCTAGACGACATTAGGGGCGATGCGTCAGCTTGGCGGAAGCTTTGGCTTGCCGACGAGTTTCGATTTCGGATTACCTTGAGGTTTCATGAAATTATGGAAACTATCAAGAGGGCTCTGAAGTTCCCTGGAGAACCAGAGGCTAGCGTGCTGCCCCCGCAGGCCCAGGCCCGCTCCCTTATCGAAGGGGTCCCTCCGGTAGCCCCGACCCAATGGGTTACCATGCCGTGGGACGCTATGTGCGCCACGACGGCTAAGAGGGACACTAAGGGTCTTCTGGATGGCTCCTCGAAGACGTTGGGCGAGGGTGTCTTCGCCCGGAAATTTCCGGCAGCGGAGTCGAACGAAAAGTCGTTCCTCACCCCCAAAACTATAGACCCGGAGGCTGAGAAGCATTTCCGGGTCTGGGTGAAAAAGGACTTCTCTGCGAAGAAGCCCTTTGGAACTGATACGTCTTCCGTGCTGGCAGCGGCAGAGAAGCTCTCAGTGAGATTGGACGAGCGGTTGGCCTCAGTCAACCGACTCTCGGGTCTGCTCATTCAGGTGCAGGCCTATATCCATCACGCCGCTGCTTCCCAGGCAGCTACTCTGCAGCGTCTCCGCGCAGATGCTGCTGCTCCGACTCCGGCCTCGGACACGGATTTTGATCCGGCCGTGGTGGCAGACGCGATGGAGTTCGCGGCTTACCTGACAGCCTGTATCTCACGGATATCTCTCCATATACAGGCTGAGGTCCGTCTGGACCGTCGGGCGCGCTTGGTAAACCATTTGCGTCCGGACGGAGGTCTTCCAGGTATTCCCTCTTTCACGAAGAGGAAACTCCTGGAATTGCCCTTGGACTCAGAGTACCTTTTCGCTGGTCAGTTTGACCAGGTGTTGAAGGACACGACGTCCACGCAGGCCATCGCCTTTCAGGCATCGCAGATCGCGGCGGGCTCACCACCGCTCGATCTGTCTGGATCGTTTAAGATCCCTAAAAGACCGGCTCAGACTAAAGGTCAGGGGCCGGCCAGGAAACGCTCTCGCAGGAGCCGTTCTCCTGCTCAGCCGCACCAGCAGCAGCAGCAGCAGGTAGCGCAACCTCAGGCCCAAGAGAAGCCTCAGCAGCAACGCTCAGGGTATACTTCTTCCGGGGCGCAGAGAAATCCGACTGGGTTCCGTCCCAGTTTCCTCTGTTTCTGGGGTCTTCGCTAGACTTGGTCCGCCTCCTGGCGTTTCCGTCGGAGGATCGGATAGATCGGCTACAGCGACTGATCCGTCGTGTTCTGAAGTCTCCGGCGAGACTTTGGAGATCGTTGTTCGGTCACCTGACCAGTATGATCCAACTGGTACCAGGGGCCCGGCGGCACATTCGTCCTCTCCAGTATTTCGTGCAGGAGAGGTGGGACATGTCTATGCCGGAGTCTACCCCGGTGTTTCTGACTCCGGCTGCCCGGGAGACCCTTCAATGGTGGCTCCATACTCCGAACCTTACGTCCGGGGTTCCTTTCTCGGACCCGGTCCCGGAGATGATGATCGTCACAGACGCTTCGTCCTACGGGTGGGGAGGTCACCTGGGAGACCAGACGGCTTCTGGCACCTGGCAACTCCAATGGAAGTCGAGGCACATCAACTGGCTCGAACTTCAGGCGGTCTGGCTCACGCTGCAGCATTTTCTGCCGCAGCTGAGGGGCACAGTGGTGGAGGTGCTGTCGGACAACATGATGACAGTGTCCTACATCAACAAGCAGGGAGGAACTCACTCTCTGTCGCTGTGCAGACTAGCCCTGGACTTGTGGGAGTGGTGCGACGAGCACCGGATTGTCATATCGGCGGTGCATCTAGCAGGGGAAAGCAATGTCTTGGCGGATGCGCTGTCGAGGGGCAATTATTGCCCGACGGAGTGGACCCTCCACAGGTTGACGTTCGAGTCCCTGTGGCAGGTGTGGGAGCGGCCGTTCGTGGATATGTTCGCCTCGGCGAAGAATGCCCAACTCCCGGTGTATTACTGCCTGGGAGCGGACCCCCAGGCCAGCGGGTCGAATGCGCTGACCATGAACTGGGACATGGTTCACGGTTATGCGTTTCCTCCGATCGCACTGATTCCACGGGTGTTGAGGAAACTCCTCAGGCACCCGTCTGCGACGATCGTCCTGGTCGCTCCGTTCTGGCCCAGCCAGATCTGGTTCAGACAAATGACGAATCTCCTGGTCGATCTACCCAGGGCGATCCCGGATCGGTGGAATCTCCTGAAGAACTCAGAGACACACGAGTTCTTTCCGGAGCCGGCAAGGCTGAGGTTGACTGCGTGAAGGCTCTCCGCATATCAATCCTCGCGCAAGGCTTTTCAGTGAAGGTGGCCGACACTGCCGCCAAGGGACGTCGTGAGTCCACTAGGAGGATTTACAGTGTCCGTGCTTCACACTTCGCAAGATGGTGTGCTGCGCGAGCAGTGGATCCCTATCATGCCCCTGTAACGGAGGTTGCGGATTTCCTCACGGATCTCGCGAAGATGCCTTAAGGGGAAGCCTATGGCTCACTCTACAATAGTAGGCTATCGTATTGCGATAGCCTCTATTCATTCGGGGTTTGAGGGTGGAGTTTCGGTCTCCTCTCACCCTGTGCTGAGTGCTTTGTTGAAGGGGATCTACGTGGATAGAGCCCAGCTTAGGACTTTGCATCCAACCTGGGATCTCCCTAAGGTTCTGGAGCATTTGTCAAAGTTTCCTTTTGAGCCTCTTTCGAAGGCGTCATTGCGAAATTTATCGATCAAAACTGCTTTCCTGGTCCAACTGGCCTCGGGCCGCAGAGGCAGTTGGATGCACGCTTGTAAGGTAGACGAAGGCCACCTGCGCAAGGAGCTGGGAGGATGGCGTCTTCTTCCGGCGTTGCCTCTGGATAAGAACCAGGGACCGGGTTTTACCCCGAGTTCGGTGTTTCTATCCAGTTTGAAGGATTTGTCCCCGGACGACAGGCTTCACTGTCCCGTCTGAGCATTGAACTGGTATCTTTCACGAACCAGTGACCTTAGAGGGAAAGAGAAATTCCTCTTTATTTCCTCTAGGGAGCCTTATACCCGGGCCGCCCAGTCTACTATTGCGGGCTGGGTCCGAGAGGCGATAAATTCCGCCTATAGAGACCTCTCGGCGCAAGAGCGCCGGGAGCTAGGCGTCCGGGCACACGATACCCGGGGAGTTGCGGCGTCCTGGGCCCTCTTGGCGAGGGTTCCAATCCAAGAGATTATGGACGCTGCGCCTTGGAAGACCCCAGTCACCTTTGCGAGGCATTATCTTAAGGATCTTCCCAACCTTAAGGGGCGTTTCGGCCGTGCCGTTATTTCGACTGCGGGTTCCTCCGGAGGAGCTAAGACCACCACAGCATAGACCTTTCGGTGGTATTCAGCTTCATATATAATAACAGGTAAAGTACTTCGATAGTAATCAGAAAATTAGTAGTAATTTTTCTATTACTGAGAAGTACTTACCTGTTATTATCCCACCCTCCTGCCCCTCTGGCCTTAGCTAGTCTTGATGTTGGATCGAGCGCTGACTTGGACACTAGAGGATGATTGGCGCCAAAACGCGGAGCCATCTAGCGGCGGGATGGGAAGATCAAGGGATTTAATTTTCGAGTCTGCCAATAGAGGGCGATTGGTGTCGCTAGCTTCATATATAATAACAGGTAAGTACTTCTCAGTAAGAGAAAAATTACTACTAATTTTCTGATTTAGTCCCATCGTCATTTCATTATAAACTATTCACTGATTGTAACATTTTTGGGATATGCATTTGTATTTTGCCTTGTCAATATTATTTTATCATAAACTCATTTAACTGACAAAATACATTTAGGGAAATATATATGTAATGTATTTGTAACTGATAGAATTTGAACATTTAACATAATCCTCCCTATATCCATGCCTGTGGGCCAATACATATGTTCACACAAAAAGCCCATAAAAATATTTGCCACTAAAAAACTGCAAATTTCTCTCTCCTCTCTTGCAGGCACATGATCAAACACAAACCAAATCTGCGATTCTAAAGTAACAACCTGGAAATTAGGCGACCTGATTCTCAGAAATGGAGAACTTGACCAAAACAATCTTAAGATGAGAGGGGAAAATACCTCTCAGGTATTATCAAAAACTCACCACAGTGATGGGTGTAAACAGAAGGACTGGGAGACCTGATTGGCAGAGTTAGAGAACTTTATGAGAAGTCTCTGGAGATATCCGGCTGCTTCCTCCCCTTCGGTCACAACTGTCACCTCCAGCCAGCCAGAGTCCACAAGTACACATGCTAGGATCAGAGAAGCTGCCTATTTCAATACATCATTTACATCGTCTTTCCTCAAGATGTATGCAGTATCCCATCCTTTTAGTAACTGACTGCTGGTATCACCAACTCAAGTGAACGCAAAGCGTGCTGCCTCCATATTCTATGTACACCACTCGGCACTGCTAGTATCACCCTATTGTATGAACACAAAGCCTGTTGCCACCTTCATGTGCTATGTACAGCTCTGGGCACTGCTAGTATCACCAACTTGTATGAACACAAAGCCTGTTGCCACCTTCATGTGCTATGTACAGCACTGGGCACTGCTAGTATCACCCACTTGTATGAACACAAAGCCTGTTGCCACCTTCATGTGCTATGTACAGCACTGGGCACTGCTAGTATCACCAACTTGTATGAACACAAAGCCTGTTGCCACCTTCATGTGCTATGTACAGCACTGGGCACTGCTAGTATCACCCACTTGTATGAACACAAAGCCTGTTGCCACCTTCATGTGCTATGTACAGCACTGGGCACTGCTAGTATCACCAACTTGTATGAACACAAAGCCTGTTGCCACCTTCATGTGCTATGTACAGCACTGGGCACTGCTAGTATCACCAACTTGTATGAACACAAAGCCTGTTGCCACCTTCATGTGCTATGTACAGCACTGGGCACTGCTAGTATCACCCACTTGTATGAACACAAAGCCTGTTGCCACCTTCATGTGCTATGTGCAGCACTGGGCACTGCTAGTATCATCAACTTGTATGAACACAAAGCCTGTTGCCACCTTCATGTGCTATGTGCAGCACTGGGCACTGCTAGTATCACCCACTTGTATGAACACAAAGCCTGTTGCCACCTTCATGTGCTATGTGCAGCACTGGGCACTGCTAGTATCACCAACTTGTATGAACACAAAGCCTGTTGCCACCTTCATGTGCTATGTACAGCACTGGGCACTGCTAGTATCATCAACTTGTATGAACACAAAGCCTGTTGCCACCTTCATGTGCTATGTGCAGCACTGGGCACTGCTAGTATCACCCACTTGTATGAACACAAAGCCTGTTGCCACCTTCATGTGCTATGTACAGCACTGGGCACTGCTAGTATCACCAACTTGTATGAACACAAAGCCTGTTGCCACCTTCATGTGCCATGTACAGCACTGGGCACTGCTAGTATCACCAACTTGTATGAACACAAAGCCTGTTGCCACCTTCATGTGCCATGTACAGCACTGGGCACTGCTAGTATCACCAACTTGTATGAACACAAAGCCTGTTGCCACCTTCATGTGCTATGTACAGCACTCAGCTCTATTACAGGAAAGTCTAATCAGATATCAGCAACACTCAAGCCATACGGCTCGTTGTCCCAACCAGGGTTTAGAAACCAACTATTTTTGGGTGTCTTATTTTTCAAGGGAGATCCAATGTAATCAGATGACATTCTTAGGCATGTATTAACTTTTCAAGAAATGGCATAATATCCTCATGCAATGTCATGGATATTACTATTGAAGGTGAAATGTGCAATGAGAATGAGATACCACAGGGAGCTATATTGTGGTGTTCCAGTGTTAATACCATACAGCACAATAAGAATGAGATACCACAGGGAGCTATATTGTGCTGTTCCAGTGTTAATACCGTACAGCACAATAAGAATGAGATACCACAGGGAGCTCTATTGTGGTGTTCCAGTGTTAATACTGTACAGCACAATAAGAATGAGATACCACAGGGAGCTATATTGTGGTGTTCCAGTGTTAATACTGTACAGCACAATAAGAATGAGATACCACAGGGAGCTATATTGTGGTGTTCCAGTGTTAATACTGTACAGCACAATAAGAATGAGATACCACAGGGAGCTATATTGTGGTGTTCCAGTGTTAATACTGTACAGCACAATAAGAATGAGATACCACAGGGAGCTATATTGTGGTGTTCCAGTGTTAATACCGTACAGCATTATAAGAATGAGATACCACAGGGAGCTATATTGTGGTGTTCCAGTGTTAAAACCGTACAGCACAATAAGAATGAGATACCACAGGGAGCTATATTGTGGTGTACCAGTGTTAAAACCGTACAGCACAATAAGAATGAGATACCACAGGGAGCTATATTGTGGTGTTCCAGTGTTAATACTGTACAGCACAATAAGAATGAGATACCACAGGGAGCTATATTGTGGTGTACCAGTGTTAAAACTGTACGGTACAATAAGAATGAGATACCACAGGGAGCTATATTGTGGTGTACCAGTGTTAAAACTGTACAGCACAATAAGAATGAGATACCACAGGGAGCTATATTGTGGTGTACCAGTGTTAAAACTGTACAGCACAATAAGAATGAGATACCACAGGGAGCTATATTGTGGTGTACCAGTGTTAAAACTGTACGGTACAATAAGAATGAGATACCAGAAGACACTATATTGTTGTGTGCCAGTGTTAATACTGTACAGCACCATGTAGAACAATCAGGATATTGACATCACTGTTGATTATGTCATCTTGGAAATAGAGATAGGTAATTTGTAAACAGCAACAAATTGTTGACCAGTCAAACAAATTCACAACTCCATGTCATGTGACTTATTCTAGCCAATCACCTTCCTGGAGAAAGACTACTAGAAACAACAATGCACACTGCAAACAATGGACAACTGCTGGAGGTTAGAAGTTTAATATGTAAACAATATGGCCTAGTAACTCTCCTTTCCTGATAATAGTGGGGCCAAAGGGCCAGGCTACTCTGTTTTCAAGGGATGGAGAGTTATGAGGCCAATATCCAACTTAAAATCCTCTCTCCCCCTCATGCAAGTGGGTTGGTCCATTGAATTAGATGACCAACCATTCTTAGTTGTTTTTCTCACTCAGACCTTCCTCGCACTTGAGAAGTATTTTTATGAATGTGATTATAAATGTATTCAGGAGAGTTATATCTCCTGGTATGTTTTGATTTGCTCTACAGTGTGTCAACTTTGTAGAAGGCAAACCAGGAGATGTGAGACATGATGGCAAAGTGATTCACAGGTCTTTTTCTCACATATTATAGAATAGTGTAGGTCTGTAGGAGCAAAAATGGGGGTGGCAGCAGGGTTTTGTCATGGATTTAAACCCAAATGAATACTTTATTTGTAACAGAAATAGAAGACCAGCACTTTAATCACTTTCTTTTTTGTGAACTCGGTTTCTGAATCCAGCCCACTTGTCTTGTCAGTTCATTTTGTGGATTAGCACGTCTGTCTAGAATCTTATTTCTGCCTGTTGGGATTAACTAGAGGGAATTATAGTGATTCAACCACATTTGGAAAATGTAACTACTTTGATGAAATTTAACCCCAATCCTATCCTCTTCTTTGGGGCCTGCAATTACTGACCAATAGACCTGCTGTCTCTTTCACTTAGGGAAATGAT
Organism: Maea johnstoni; assembly: GCA_963942565.1. Taxonomy (NCBI): domain Eukaryota; kingdom Metazoa; phylum Annelida; class Polychaeta; order Spionida; family Magelonidae; genus Maea; species Maea johnstoni. The sequence continues at coordinate 11,433,890 of OZ012695.1, forward strand.
GGGCCCGCAGTAATCTTAGGGTGTCTTCATGGGCCTGCCCTTATGGCCATGTTGCCCGCTGACTGCTAGCTGTCCCTCACCACTGCCTGGGTTGGATGTTGCCAATGACATGGGGCTATGCAGTGGTTTTCGTTGGGTACTCTGTTTTTTTAAACCACTTACAACTGGCTAGTCGCGACTAAGCCGCGATATGGCAAAAAAGTGACAAAAATGAAATTCAAAAGCTGTCGTCATGAAATCCAATAACAAATATCTTTGTCAGAGGAGAGAAAATCAGTATTATATCGATTAAATGATAAGGTTGAAATTTGAAAGATATAATTTTTTTCTTTGATGTGGCAGACACATTTAACTTGAGGATGTCAGGTTGATTTTAAAGGAGCTGTAATGAGGAAGCCAGCCTGTTCTGCACTGTGGTCCCAAATTGATGATGCAATATTACAGTTACTTGAGTCTTGGTTTCTCTCATAGCCAAAGCTTTCCTTCCCTGTGGAGCGCTTCACATGGTATTGGAACCCATAGTACTTTCCTTTAAGGAAACAACCCTTCTTACTCACAAAAATCATAATTCACCAAAAAATATTTAGTTCCTTGATAGTTCTTTTTCTGTCCTTAAAGTGTTTGAGAGGGCTTTATGGTTACCGTATTTTTCGCGCGTATAAGACGCACCCGTATATAAGACGCAGCCCTTGTTCGGGCCATTAAAAAGACGTATGGACCTTAGCTTTGTGTATAGTACGCACCCCTCTTTCGGCCCATGTCTCTAGCTATTTTCAAATTACAAATGAATGGAATGGAGGTCATCTTACTAACTAGCATTGTATTCGGACAATCATTACGTTGATTGTAATAAGGGCTTGGACATTCATGCAGTGTATTGTAATTATTATGCTTAAAATAGAACCGGCTGGACAGGTCCGATATAACAAACAACAGTTGAACAGTCAGAGACGTGCTAAACATGTTAGAAACACAATAGAAATGAAATCATACCCGAGCCTCAATTCTGATACGGGTTGCAGTAATGGCTGGTCATCAATTTGTGATCTCTTTGTGGCCTGGGCACTCGATGTAAGAGACCTCTTATTTCTACACTCGTATATTGGACTCACCCCCTTTTCATACCCCTGCGTCCTATGTAAAAAAGTGTGTCCTATACGCGCGAAAATACGGTATTCTCCTAGAATATTGAGATTTGATGTATTGATTTAAGGCTGAATTGCTAAATGGCACAGCACCTATACCGCAATTTGCTAAGTACAAAGCAAGGATGTGACTCTTGCTACTGCTGAATGTAAGCAAGGCAACAAATAGATCAAATGATAATGATTGGCTCAAAAGAAATATTTTAACAGCTATTTAGTTTGATCACTGGAGTGAATGATCAATGGCTTAATAATGTACATTGCCATCATGAAAGTCACAATGCTGTAAATGAGCATGGTTATGGCAAGAAATGTGCAAATTTGTGCCAGCAGTCACACCGCAGTAACTGCTGATGGTTATGGTGAGAATCGTGTACATTTGTGCACGGGTTTAAGTTAACTTGACCTTACACTCCATTTGATACTGTGTTGCAGTGTCTTCATTGCTTATTCTCTTTCCACTTTAGTAGCAGCAGTAATATTGCTCTATATGAGACTGATAAGGATGTACAGATTGCGAGATAACGATTTGTGATCTTGCAATAAAACTATAAATATCTTTCTAAATACTGTCTTTGTTTTCCCTACTCTTATTGTTGTGTTATTTGTGGGATGTTTTTTCCTTCTAATGTTAATTAATTTGGAAAACCCATCAGCTCTGTGGCCCTCCTCCGAATATAAGGAGAAGCATAGCATGTCCCATTTTTAGAGGTTGACCATTGGTCAACCTTTATTGTTATCGTATTGGTCGTCTTATCTTTTTCAGTGCTTGTTTTTGGGTTTTCATGAATTTCCCTATGTTGTCTTATAGGCAATTTTGTGACTTTCTAGCCACATGATCTGGTGAATGGGAAGTGGTATTTTTGTTTCGTTTTTTGTTTCTGTTTGTATTTTTTTGTAGTTTTGAATGTTCTTTTTTGTTTTGGGTTGGGTTGCTTAGTTTATGTTTTATGGGATATTGTATATGCATTCTTTATTTTCTATACGTTCCTGGTTCCTGGCTCTACACTGCTGACTGTGACACAGGAGATCCAGGTTCAAATCCTGGCCTCGAACATTTTTTTTCACAACTTTTTAGAGATTCTATTAATATAGTTTAGGCCCTTTTGGTCGTCCAGCATCAGGGGGGAGGCTTTCTCCATTTTTCGTATGTCGTCCAGCATAGGTTTTCGTGCTTGTTTATTGCGGTAAACTTCGTCATGGTTTTTTTTTGTTTTGTTTTGTTTTTTCGGGATTGTGTTTGTATGATGGTGTATATTGGACTTCTTGGGGGTTTGCTGGGATATTTCATTTAGTTTGTGAGATATTTTGGGGTGTTTGTGTTATTGTTTTTTTCTTTACGCTCTCAGTAGTCGATCTTCTTGTGCTCACTGTTATTGTGGTTTCCATGGCGCTGTTGCGTTTTTGGTGGTGTGCTTATGCGTTGAATAATTTATTGTGCGTAATTATTCATTCATGATGTAGTGGTTTTTGAAGCGCATGCGCGTTATGGTCGATTACGTAGTTATAATTTAGTAGTGCGGCTCGTCGTATGTTGTCGTTGATTTAGCGAATTATTGTGTATTGTTATCTCCATTTTGGTGGTAGTCTTATGTCATTGTTTGTCTGTGGTTTTGGTGGGATTCGGTTGATTGTGTAGTGTCTGATTTTCTTTGTTTTCAGTCGTATTTTTTGGCGTAGTGTTTTTACTTCCGCGGTAATGAGGTCTTATTAAATATTCATGAAATGTTGTGTGGTTTACGCATGCGCTATATGGTTGCCGGCGAGCGTAGGTATTGAGTATTTATTTTGTTTATTTTTTGTTTGATTTCGTTTTTTGTTAATATAACTATTTTATGGTGTGTGTGTTAGTGTTTTGGGATGGCGTAGTGTGGTATCTTGTTTGATTTAGGTGTCATCGTAGTTTTTGCCGATCTGCGTAGTAATTTGCCGCTGTGACGTAGTTGTTTGAAGGGGAATCCTGTGTTGTGTCACGTGGTTTATCGGGGTATCCCTTACCATTATGTGTATGGTGTAGTGTGGTTTCGTTTGTTTGGGTGTCATCGTAGTTATTGATTATAAGCTAGGTAATTTGCCGCTGTGTCGTATTTGTTTGATGGGGAATCCAGTGTTATATATCTTTGTTAATCGGGGATTGGGTGTCATCTAAGTTAATGCAGATAAGCGTAGTAATCTGTCGCTGTGTCGTAGTTGTTTGAAGGGGAATTCCGTGTTGTGTCTCGTAGTTTAACGGGGTTTCCATTATTAATATGTGTATGATCGGTATTTTGTTTTGTTGTAGGGGGTGGGGTTATGATCGTCTTGGGTAGGTGGGGGGAATATATGTTGGTTAGTGTGTTGTATCCTTTTTTATTTGGGTTATTTTTCCTTGTTTTTATGGTAAGTATGTTACATATGAAATGAGATATTTCGTTGTATTCATGGTAAGTATGTTATAAGAAATATATAGGGGGGTGGGGGGAATATATGTTGGTTGGTGTGTGGTATCCTTTTTTATTTGACTCTAACGCCGAAGTTGTTTAGTTATTACAATGCGATATCTGTGTGGAAGGTGAGTTACGCTCGTCCGTTTGTCCGTTAGTTTCTCTGTCAGTAAAAACGGGGCGCCATTGTAAGTCACCTTCTCATGCGTCACATGTGCAGGTTTAACTCTCTAACGCATTTTTTTTAACCCTTTAAGGTGATGAGTACCATTGCAAAGCGAGTTATAAGCCCCATCCCAAAACACACCTCACAGCAGCATAAGCATATTACTAGGTGTATCTTCAGGTTCCTGAGTGTTATAAGGGAGAGAATATCATAGTCAGACGTCTGTAGTCAACCCATATTCTAATTCATTTCAATATTTAAAACTTTTCACTCAAATGACATAATCTCATTACTTACGCAGGTGATGGTTACTTCAGGTTCACAGTTACCTTAGGGATATCTTTGACTATGCCCAATAAGAAGTAATTTTTTGATCTTTTACTGCTAAAGATTTTTACAGGCCATAACATTGAAAAAATTTAGTAGGATCTCTCGTGTGTGGAGGCATGGGAACCCCATTGATAGCAGTGGACATACCTTGCCGATCACTTCTGAGCACTGAAAACAAAAAGCAGTTGCACAAAGATACACTTCGACGATCTCAAGATAATGGCTTGTGGTCAGGATGCTATAAATAAGTGCTAGCTATGAGCCTGTGAGGTTAACAAGTGTATTTGGTGTGGAGATTTCCAACTAAAATTTTCAACGTTATGTAAAAATCTTCAGCAGTAAAAAATCAAAAAAATACTTTTTATTGCACATAGTAAATGATATCCCTAAAGTAACTCTGAACCTACAGTAACCATCACCTGAGCAATTAATGAGAATATGTCATTTGAAAGAAAAGTTGTAAATTTTGAAATAAAACTATGGATTGAATAATGACAGGTGGCGATGATATTCTCTACCTGATAACACGCAGGAACCTGGAGATACACCTAGTTATAGGATGATGCTGCTTTGAGGTGTGTTTTGGGACAGGGCTTTTAACTGGCTTGCAATAGCACCCATCACCTTAACTATGGCAATATAATAGTTTGTATAACATTTTAAATTAGCAATACAAAATAATACCGAACTTGAGATTAAATCATAATAAATTTACGTAGGTATATTACTGTGCACTGCGTTATTAGCCTGTAAAATAATATTAGGAGATTTCAACCTGAACTTTCTAAAATCAGGAAGCAAGGCTTCACAAAAAAATTGTGAACAGACCGGAACTAGGCAGCTAATATCAGACCCGACCACAAAACAGAACACAATCATCGACCACATTTACACCAATATTGATACACCAAACAAAGCAAAAGTTCTAAAAACGAACTTCTCAGACCACGACCAAATATTCATTCAAGTTGAAACATAATAGAAAAAAATAAAAATTAAAAACTCAAAAATTAGAAGAAGAAATACGAAAGTTGTATCACTTAAAGACATGAAAAAGCGGAAAAAATTACAAAAGTTGAAAAACAAAACCACAAAAAATTGGAAAAGACAAACAACAATAAGACGTAAATGACCAACAATCTCTTGACCCCATTGACGTCTCTCTTGTTTTTTTTGTGGAGAGAAAATATAATTTTATTTTTCCATGACCATTTGAAAGAGAAACCAAATGATTTATTTTCCCATTTTTTTGCAAAAAAACACAAAAACAACTATTTTCACAACCATATTTTGGAATTAGAAAATAAGTATGTCCACACACCGGGTTCAAATCCTGGCCGGTGACATTTTTTTTTGTGGAGAGAAAGTATAATTTTATTTTTCCATGACCATTTGAAAGAGAAACCAAATGATTTATTTTCCCATTTTTTTGCAAAAAAAAACACAAATTAGAAAATAAATATGTCCACACACATACATTCTTACACACACACACAAACACGCACACACACACATATATATATATATTATATATATATATATATATATATATATATATATATATATATATATTTAGCATCAGCTTCACTCTGATACTCGCAGCTGATTGGTCAATTGCTGTTGGGTACTGGATTGTATTTCATTGCTTTTCATTAGTTGTCAATGTTAGGATCCTGATAAGTGTTGCCATGGTTACTATGGGTTTGACCTCAAGTTTACAGGTCACAGCCTCGTTGTTGTTTTTTATATCACAAGACACACAAAAAAAATAAGAAACACAAAATGAAAAATTAAAAAATTAAAATAAAAAAAATATTTTTTTAAGAGGACTAGTGATAGTCCTCTTTATCAAATCGAAATTATTTTTTTTGACAGCGTTGTTCTCCGCCATCTTGGATCGATAGTCATGATTGTTTTCTAATCGATTTAAGTCAGCCATCGGTTTAAATGCTACGTTTAAAATTTCTGATTATTTTTGATGTATTCTTATTATGTTTTCTTGTACCATGGTTCTCCTATCGATGTATTTCATTTTTTTTTTATTCTTGTGTGTTTTTCGGCATTGTTTCCCTGTGTTATCGCAGTGTCATGATAGATGTCTTGATCGTTTTGTTTTATCTTTTTGAATGCCATGTTGGCTTTGTGATCGTAAATCATGTGTCGGGCTCAATGTATGCGTATCTCCTCTTTAAAGCACTTCAAGTGTCTGTGTTTGTGTGGCTATTTGGCTCTGTTTGTGTACCTGTTGTCGCTATGTAATGTCTGTTTGAGTCTCGGCCTTAGTGCTCTAAGGTCTGTGTACAAAGTGGGTGCTCTTCGTCTGTGTACATAGTTCGCAGCTGGTCAAAGGTTGTGCCCAGTGGGACACTGCATGGTCAGGGGTGTACCCACCCCTACTGTACAGATGGGCATCTATTATGAAATAACCTCCTAAACACAGCATTATCTTTTTAATTGTTGATGTTCTCACCCAAAGGTTCGAATTTTTTGAAATAAAATGTTGAAAACCGCATATTTTCTATGAATTGTGACATGTAAAAAGTGTTTTACAAATCCAAAATTAGATTTATTTGGTGTTTATGCAACATAGAAATTAACTACAATACTCACTGTAGATATAACACCCAATTGAAAATTTGTATAATAATCTCTTGTTACTTTTGGGTTGATTTTAAGTAAAATTGTGCAAAAACCTGCAAATTTTGCGACTTATTTGTGAAGTATTGTACTCAGGAAAAAACATGATTTTTTTGAAAAAATACTTACCAATCTGTAAGGGGTGTATTGGAAATTAAAGAAAAATGTTAAAGGGCGACCATGTGTACTTCTTTATCAAGGGGGGGGGGGACTGGAATATGTTTTGGTGAAAATGGATATAAGTAGATTTTTGGAGAATCATACTGAAAAAGTGACCATTTCATAATCAAAATATAATAACATAATTACACCCAATTTACATTTTCTAAAGGGAACAAACATCTAGTAACATCAACTTAAAGTAACATATGAAGCATCATCAGCAGACATAAACATAAACACAAAAATAACAATTATAACAATATATAGGTACCACAAAACGCCAGTACAAGAATTTATAGAAGACCTAACAATGCTGATAAAAAAGCACACAGAAAACAGTATTCATTGGCTTTGTGATTTTAACTTAGATTACAACAAAAAAGCTATTGCCAATCGCATACAACATGAAATTCTCACACCACTTAAGATGCACCAAATCGTGAAATATATCACAACAAAGCAACAAACATTGATTGATCTAGTGCTAACAAACGTTTCAACAAGCTTAAGTACTGTAAAATGGACATATTACTCTGACCATAACATGATCCTAATAAATTTATAAACTCAACATACACAGATAAAATTACAAAATATCTCAAACCAACAAAAAATCCATACAGAAGGCTCAATTTGTCCTGCTTAGTCCTCTTTAAGACACAGCGTGTTTCTCTAGTTAATTTTTCAAAAAAAAATATTTTTTTTTTAATTTAAAAAAATTAATTTTAGTAATAACAATAAAAGATATATATTTCAATTGAAAAAAAAAGAATAAAAAGGAAAAAAATATATCCAATTTTCTTGTTGTCATTATTGAAATTCAAAGTAAGGGGGAGCTGATGACGTTATTCTCCTTGTAAAAAAGGGATACGGCCTGGTATCTGCGTTCAGCCAGCTGTATCGCAGGAGGCCATTCCACAGTTCATCACAGCTTAAAGGTAATTACAGTACTCCCAATAAGAAGCAGAAACTATTTAGGTGCTTGACAAGGTCAATTCCTTTTATTGCTTGGCACTAAACTGTTCGATTTAGAACTCTTCAGTACTATAATCTCCCCATCAAAGTGGTATATACTTAAACAATGACAGATTCACTGTTATTTTGCAAAAGGAGATGGAATTGTTTTTGGATTACTTTGCATTTTTGATCAAAATCATTCTATTATCACTGAAACAAAGTGGTATAAACTCAATCAAGTCCCATCCACTTGCAAATGTCCGAACAATACATAAACATGCCAAAGACCTTGCATTTGACTTCAACATTAAGGCAACAACCGTTCTCTGTGTTGCAGAAACAAACCTCAAAATAAACACCAAAGCCCTTGACCACATAGATACCACAACCACCCAGTACACTCAAACACTATACCAAGCGCAAAATATGGCGTATCACTCTATGCCAAGCACCAGCTAACAGAGATCAAACACATGAACACAAGCACAATGGAAACAACAACTGCCTTTGACAACAAAACACAAACATACATCACATGCATATACCGCTACCCAAACTATTCCATTCCAAACTTCATTAATGACATCACAACAATATCTGCAGCAACAAAAATATTTAAAAAATACTAATTGGTGATTTAAACATCAACGCCCAAAGTAAGCACTCAAACACTATAGAAAAAATATGCAAAGCCGTAGGATCAAAGCAACAAATAAACCAACCAACAACAAAGCAAAACACAACAATAGACCACATACATACCAACATTACAAACAGACCACTCCTCAGGAGTCATAAGAACATACTACTCGGACCACGATCAGATATATATAACAATTCAATAAACAACATACACCTACATACAGCAGCCACTCATCCCCCTGACAAAAAGACAAAGAAGGCCAAAAAATTACAAAACCAACAAATATTAAAAAAAGAAAAAAATTGAAAAAGGTTAACAACAAAAAGACATAACAAATGATCAACCTCTTGACGCCACAGGCGTCTATCTTGTTATTACTCCTTCTTGGAGCTCTTCTTGTGTCTTGCTTCTAAATGATATGGCATTGAAGGACATGGGACACTGGGTTATCTTTTGATGAAAAAATAAAACAAAATAAAATGATATAAACCCGTACGAAATGATCCCAGATATTTCCAATGTTCTTATTCTTTTCATACATATTTCCTGGTGGAACTGGGGAATGACTGTTTATGGTCCTGCAAAACTCTGTAAGTCAAGGCAATCAATAGGACTGTGCCTGATTCTATGCTTGCATATAGGAAATTATAGACAAAGTCCTACTCATGTATCACAGGTATAGGGAATGACCGTGGTTTATCACTCACCCTCCCATAAAGTTTGAGAAAAGTTGGGAGATCTGCCCATTCCATCCTATAGGCCTGGGAAGTAAATAGTTGAAATCCTTAGCCTACCCACTGATGCAGTTTGAGGGAATGAAATGTCTAGGTTAGCTCCTACTCTACTGGGAAATGAATATGGGATATGAGTATGATGGAAAGTGCACCTTCCTACTTGTTGGAAGTAGTGATTTGGTCTATTACTACTGAGAAATGAATGGGTTGAATTCTACTCCTCTCCCTGTGTAAAGCCTGACCTGCCTTTCAACATTTGTTGCGATGTTGAAACATAATAATCTAACAGAGGCTTTCAGTCAACATGTGCATACATGAAACAATGTAGTGAACGCTGCACTTCTTCAACTTGGACTTCTTCATTTCCTTGGAGGGTAGTATACTGCACAATTATTGAATGTTTTATTAAGATTCCTGATGTTTTGCAATTTCAAATAAACAAAAGTATAAACTATTTGTTATCATACTGACTAGTGCATCTTAAATAAGTTCTAGTTTAAATACAATGGATGAATATATATGACAGACATAGCAAGCACCCCCTTAAGACAGATGACTTCAAATCTCCCAATTTGACCTTTTAAACTGAAGTTTCCAGTACTTGCTAGAGCTGTCTGGAAGTTGGCACCATGACACAGGCAGATCCATATCTGCAGAAATTATAGGTTTTTACAACAGTTATCTTCTGAGGACAACGACTTTGTAGGAGTGTAATATCAAAGAAGAGGTAGATCAACATACCACTTCTGGAACACTTAGAAAAGAGGGGATATTTACCTACAAGAAGAGCTCATTTATTGACATGAGGTATACCAAAAGCATATATAGTCAGGTTAGTGAACATAATTACATAAAAGGTACTTCCTTTGGCAAACATTGTCAAACACATTTAGAAAACATGAACGTATGATAATCAATACTTGATAAATATATTTAGAATGTTAATACATCATTTTCATTGCTAAATATTACTAAATCATTTATTGATATTAATAACTCACTTATTAATTGTTAATGACTCATGGCATTTATTAATATTAAGAATTGATTTCCTAATATTAAGAAATGATTTCCTAATATTAAGAAATGAATCATTAATATTAAGAAATCATTTATTGATATTAATAAATGCTCAGCATTTGTTAATATTGATAAATGATTCATTATTGATTATGTGATTGAGACTGATATTCCTTCCCCAGGAAAAATACTTTTCTTTAATTCAATGCATCAGGGAGATTTTCTTATTAAGAAGATGCTGTAGGAAGTAGCTGGGAAAGTACAGGAAAAGTATTGGAATATGACACTATGAGATGTCTGGGAATAAGCGGGCAGGGTTTGCAAACAATCTGGAAATGACTAGGTTGAATAAGAAACCCATGGGATAAGTAGGCAGGAGGCCATAGCCATTCCCCATACAAGCTGGGATATGTCTGGGAGGATGTAGGGAGGGTTTCAGATTTATCTAGGTAATGAATGGGAAACCAATGGGATGGGTAGGGGAAGGCCATGGTCATTCCCTATACAAGCTTGGAAAAGAATAGGAAATGATCCATGAAAGAGCAGCACAATCTGGGAAATTCACTAGGAAATTGCTTATTTGCATACAAAATACAGATAGGATTCCCGGTCCTCATTTCCTCTAGGAATCCTATAGTAAAATAGTGGGAACATTTCGTACGGGAAGCAACGAAAAATCAAAGGTACCACTTATGGTAGCTCCAAACCTCACATAGGCTTGCACACGGAAAGGAAAGGTTTTGGCTATTAATTTTCTCTAGATAGAATTTCACTTTACTTTATATAGGCTAAGAAGTCAAACTAAATATGGTTTGGAGGGATTCCGCCACTAAAAGTTAAAAAGTTCATTGGACCATGACTTAGTCCTTGCTCCGTTCTACCAAGTTTTGCTCCGTTCCGATGCCCCACCGCTTCGTTGATGGTTCCAACGGTTCCTATCCGGCCGGAAATTCATATACAAAGCGTTTCCACATGGTTTGGAGGGATTCCGCGACTAGAAGTTTAAAAGTTCATTGGACCATGACTAAGTCCTGGCTCCGTTCCACCAAGTCCTTGCTCCGTTCCACCACCCCAACCCTTGGTTGATGGTTCCAACGGTTCCTATCCTGCTGGAACTTCACACACGAAGCGTTTCCACATGGTTCGGAGGGATTCCGCAACTAAAAGTTTAAAAGTTCATTGGACCATGACTAAGTTCTTGCTCCGTTCCACCAAGTCCTTGCTCCGATCCACCGCCCCACCGCTTGGTTGATGGTTCCAATGGTTACTATCCAGCCAGAACTTCATATACGAAGGGAGGGATTCCGCAACTAAAGGTTTAAAAGTTCATTGGACCATTACAAATATAAATAGTTAGATTATGCAATCTAGAAGTTTAGAAATATGCCTTTTTCTCATTTTCAATGAAAAATCGGAAAGAAATGGTCATGCAATTTAAACACAGCAAAAAGTAGAGAAAGTGCGATAGTTTTCCCTCTGTTTTGATATTTTCTCCAGATTAATGGAATTTGATGGTCGGCAAGTGTGGATAGCATCTCTGTTTGATAACACTATGCATGTTTTTCATGTGTTTACCCAAAATATTTACAACCTGCAAGGAGCTTACATTTATAATTCTCAATGTTTTCTCAATTAAAAGACCTTTCGGGCAATATATACTTTATATAGGCCAAGAAGTCAAATTAAAGCAGGGTAGAGGAAAAACCAGGCCCAAAAAAATGATCCCCGTAAGCTACGTTAAAAGTATTATAAAAACAATAAATTAATAAAATAAAACAAAATAAAATGATATAAAGCAACGAAAAATAAAAGTGGGAAGCATGGCAATGTATGTTATAAGAAAAACAATAAAAAAATTTTTTTAAAGAAAGAGGAGCCTACAACACACAGTATTCCCAGGCGGTCACCCATCCAAGTACTAACTGCGCTCGATGTTGCTTAACTTCGGTGATCGGACGAGAACCGGTGCATTCAACATGATATGGTCGTAGGCATTTGCTTACGACTTTTTAGAGACCAAATGCATCTCAAACTGGAAGTGTCCCACCATCATGCCTTACTCTCGTTATTTCCTGTTTCTCCTGCCCAGGAAATACTCTAGAATAACGCCAAGGCTCAGGGATCTGTCCACACGTCAGCCTATACACTCTTGGCAGTCATGTTCTCGTCCTTTGGCTTAGCACCACATTTCATTGCTGCCATCTATTCGCAGCTAGCAGAAGTGTTACCACCTCGTATCTCGCTGCCAAACTCTGGACTGTCCATGGTCTTATGGTGTTAAGTTGTGAATATCCAGTCGTTTAAAATGTTTCAAAGCCTACACCCTCATCCTCATAATAGAACCAACTGTGACTGTCTAGGCCATCGGTGAGCAGGGCATTTAAGGTACCACTTACGGTATCTCCAAACCTCACATAGGCTTGCACACAGAAAGGAAAGATTTTGGCTTTTAATTTTCTCGATATTGAATTTCACCAAATCCAAGGCGCTTTAAAGTAGCACTTTGGGCATCAGGTATTATCGGATTTGCTTGAAATGTTGGATCTAAATAGCTAATAGTATTACAAATATAAATAGTTAGATTATGCAATCTAGAAATTTAGAAATATGCCTTTTTCTCATTTTCAATGAAAAATCAGAAAGAAATGGTCATGCAATTTGAACACAGCAAAAAGTAGAGAAAGTGCGATAGATTTCCCTCTGTCTTGATACTTTCTCCAGATTAATGGAATTTGATGGTCGGCAAGTGTGGATAGCATCTCTGTTTGATAACACTATGCGTGTTTTTAATGTGTTTACCCCAAATATTTACAACCTGCAAGGAGCTTACATTTATGATTCTCAATGTTTTCTCAATTAAAAGACCTTTCAGGCAATATATACTTTATATAGGGCAAGAAGTCAAATTAAAGCAGGGTAGAGGAAAAACCAGGCCCAAAAAATTATCCCCGTAAGCTACGTTAAAAGTATTATAAAAATAATAAATTAATAAAATAAAACAAAATAAAATGATATAAAGCAACGAAAAATAAAAGTGGGAAGCATGGCCATGTATGTTATAAGATAAACAGTAAAAAAGATTTTTAAAAGAGAGGAGCCTACAACACACAGTATTCCCAGGCGGTCACCCATCCAAGTACTAACTGCGCTCCGATGTTGCTTAACTTCGGTCATCGGACGAGAACCGGTGCATTCAACATGATATGGTCGTAGGCATATGCTTACGACTTTTTAGAGACCAAATGCATCTCAAACAGGAAGTGTCCCAACATCATGCCTTACTCTCTTTATTTCCTGTTTCTCCTGCCCAGGAAATACTCTAGAATAACGCCAAGGCTCAGGGATCTGTCCACACGTCAGCCTATACACTCTTGGCAGTCATGTTCTCGTCCTTTGGCTTAGCACCACATTTCAGTGCTGCCATCTATTCGCAGCTAGCAGAAGTGCTACCACCTCGTATCTCGCTGCCAAACTCTGGACTGTCCATGGTCTAATGGGGTTAAGTTGTGAATATCCAGTCGTTTAAAATGTTTCAAAGCCTACACCCTCATCCTCATAATAGAACCAACTGTGACTGTCTAGGCCATCGGTGAGCAGAGCATTTAAGGTACCACTTACGGTATCTCCAAACCTCACATAGGCTTGCAAACAGAAAGAAAAGATTTTGGCTTTTGATTTTCTCGATATTGAATTTCACCAAATCGAGGGCGCTTTAAAGTAGCACTTTGGGCATCAAGTCTTATCGGATTTGCTTGAAACGTTGGATCTAAATAGCTAATAGTAATACAAATATAAATAGTTAGATTATGCAATCTAGAAGTTTAAAAATATGCCTTTTTCTCATTTTCAATAAAAAATCGGAAAGAAATGGTCATGCAATTTGAACACAGCAAAAAGTAGAGAAAGTGCGATAGTTTTCCCTCTGTTTTGATATTTTTCTTCAGATTAATGGAATTTGATGGTCGGCAAGTGTGGATAGCATCTCTGTTTGATAACACTATGCATGTTTTTAATGTGTTTACCCCAAATATTTACAACCTGCAAGGAGCTTACATTTATGATTCTCAAGCTTTTCTCAATTAAAAGACCTTTCAGGCAATATATACTTTATATAGGCCAAGAAGTCAAATTAAAGCAGGGTAGAGGAAAAACCAGGCCCAAAAAATGATCCCCGTAAGCTACGTTAAAAGTATTATAAAAATAATAAATTAATAACATAAAACAAAATAAAATGATATAAAGCAACGAAAAATAAAAGTGGGAAGCATGTCCATGTATGTTATAAGATAAACATTAAAAAAAAAATTAAAAAGAGAGGAGCCTACAACACACAGTATTCCCAGGCGGTCACCCATCCAAGTACTAACTGCGCTCGATGTTGCTTAACTTCGGTGATCGGACGAGAACCGGTGCATTCAACATGATATGGTCGTAGGCATTTGCTTAAGACTTTTTAGAGACCAAATGCATCTCAAACAGGAAGTGTCCCAACATCATGCCTTACTCTCTTTATTTCCTGTTTCTCCTGCCCAGGAAATACTCTAGAATAACGCCAAGGCTCAGGGATCTGTCCACACGTCAGCCTATACACTCTTGGCAGTCATGTTCTCGTCCTTTGGCTTAGCACCACATTTCAGTGCTGCCATCTATTCGCAGCTTGCAGAAGTGCTACCACCTCGTATCTCGCTGCCAAACTCTGGACTGTCCATGGTCTAATGGGGTTAAGTTGTGAATATCCAGTCGTTTAAAATGTTTCAAAGCCTACACCCTCATCCTCATAATAGAACCAACTGTGACTGTCTAGGCCATCGGTGAGCAGAGCATTTAAGGTACCACTTATGGTATCTCCAAACCTCACATAGGCTTGCAAACAGAAAGAAAAGATTTTGGCTTTTGATTTTCTCGATATTGAATTTCACCAAATCGAGGGCGCTTTAAAGTAGCACTTTGGGCATCAAGTCTTATCGGATTTGCTTGAAACGTTGGATCTAAATAGCTAATAGTATTCCAAATATAAATAATTAGATTATGCAATCTAGAAGTTTAAAAATATGCCTTTTTCTCATTCTCAATAAAAAATCGGAAAGAAATGGTCATGCAATTTGAACACAGCAAAAAGTAGAGAAAGTGCGATAGTTTTCCCTCTGTTTTGATATTTTCTCCAGATTAATGGAATTTGACTGTCGGCAAGTGTGGATAGCATCTCTGTTTGATAACACTATGCATGTTTTTAATGTGTTTACCCCAAATATTTACAACCTGCAAGGAGCTAACATTTATGATTCTCAATGTTTTCTCAATTAAAAGACCTTTCAGGCAATATATACTTTATATAGGCCAAGAAGTCAAATTAAAGCAGGGTAGAGGAAAAACCAGGCCCAAAAAATGATCCCCGTAAGCTACGTTAAAAGTATTATAAAAATAATAAATTAATAACATAAAACAAAATAAAATGATATAAAGCAACGAAAAATAAAAGTGGGAAGCATGTCCATGTATGTTATAAGATAAACATTAAAAAAAAATTTAAAAAGAGAGGAGCCTACAACACACAGTATTCCCAGGCGGTCACCCATCCAAGTACTAACTGCGCTCGATGTTGCTTAACTTCGGTGATCGGACGAGAACCGGTGCATTCAACATGATATGGTCGTAGGCATATGCTTACGACTTTTTAGAGACCAAATGCATCTCAAACAGGAAGTGTCCCAACATCATGCCTTACTCTCTTTATTTCCTGTTTCTCCTGCCCAGGAAATACTCTAGAATAACGCCAAGGCTCAGGGATCTGTCCACACGTCAGCCTATACACTCTTGGCAGTCATGTTCTCGTCCTTTGGCTTAGCACCACATTTCAGTGCTGCCATCTATTCGCAGCTAGCAGAAGTGCTACCACCTCGTATCTCGCTGCCAAACTCTGGACTGTCCATGGTCTTATGGGGTTAAGTTGTGAATATCCAGTCGTTTAAAATGTTTCAAAGCCTACATCCTCATAATAGAACCAACTGTGACTGTCTAGGCCATCGGTGAGCAGAGCATTGAAGGTACCACTGACGGTATCTCCAAACCTCACATAGGCTTGCACACAGAAAGGAAAGATTTTGGCTTTTAATTTTCTCGATATTGAATTTCACCAAATCGAGGGCGCTTTAAAGTAGCACTTTGGGCATCAAGTCTTATCGGATTTGCTTGAAACGTTGGATCTAAATAGCTAATAGTATTACAAATATAAATAGTTAGAATATGCAATCTAGAAGTTTAGAAATATGCCTTTTTCTCATTTTCAATGAAAAATCGGAAAGAAATGGTCATGCAATTTGAACACAGCAAAAAGTAGAGAAAGTGCGATAGTTTTCTCTCTGTTTTGATATTTTCTCCAGATGAATGGAATTTGATGGTCGACAAGTGTGGATAGCATCTCTGTTTGATAACACTATGCATGTTTTTAATGTGTTTACCCCAAATATTTACAACCTGCAAGGAGCTTACATTTATGATTCTCAATGTTTTCTCAATTAAAAGACCTTTCAGGCAATATATACTTTATATAGGCCAAGGTGTCAAATTAAAGCAGGGTAGAGGAAAAACCAGGCCCAAAAAATGATCCCCGTAAGCTACGTTAAAAGTATTATAAAAATAATAAATTAATAAAATAAACCAAAATAAAATGATATAAAGCAACGAAAAATAAAAGTGGGAAGCATGGCCATGTATGTTATAAGATAAACATTAAAAAAAATATTTTTTAAAAGAGAGGAGCCTACTACACACAGTATTCCCAGGCGGTCACCCATCCAAGTACTAACTGCGCTCGATGTTGCTTAACTTCGGTGATCGGACGAGAACCGGTGCATTCAACATGATATGGTCGTAGGCATTTGCTTAAGACTTTTTAGAGACCAAATGCATCTCAAACAGGAAGTGTCCCAACATCATGCCTTACTCTCTTTATTTCCTGTTTCTCCTGCCCAGGAAATACTCTAGAATAACGCCAAGGCTCAGGGATCTGTCCACACGTCAGCCTATACACTCTTGGCAGTCATGTTCTCGTCCTTTGGCTTAGCACCACATTTCAGTGCTGCCATCTATTCGCAGCTTGCAGAAGTGCTACCACCTCGTATCTCGCTGCCAAACTCTGGACTGTCCATGGTCTAATGGGGTTAAGTTGTGAATATCCAGTCGTTTAAAATGTTTCAAAGCCTACACCCTCATCCTCATAATAGAACCAACTGTGACTGTCTAGGCCATCGGTGAGCAGAGCATTTAAGGTACCACTTATGGTATCTCCAAACCTCACATAGGCTTGCAAACAGAAAGAAAAGATTTTGGCTTTTGATTTTCTCGATATTGAATTTCACCAAATCGAGGGCGCTTTAAAGTAGCACTTTGGGCATCAAGTCTTATCGGATTTGCTTGAAACGTTGGATCTAAATAGCTAATAGTATTACAAATATAAATAATTAGATTATGCAATCTAGAAGTTTAAAAATATGCCTTTTTCTCATTCTCAATAAAAAAATCGGAAAGAAATGGTCATGCAATTTGAACACAGCAAAAAGTAGAGAAAGTGCGATAGTTTTCCCTCTGTTTTGATATTTTCTCCAGATTAATGGAATTTGATGGTCGGCAAGTGTGGATAGCATCTCTGTTTGATAACACTATGCATGTTTTTAATGTGTTTACCCCAAATATTTACAACCTGCAAGGAGCTTACATTTATGATTCTCAATGTTTTCTCAATTAAAAGACCTTTCAGGCAATATATACTTTATATAGGCAAAGAAGTCAAATTAAAGCAGGGTAGAGGAAAAACCAGGCCCAAAAGAAAATCCCCGTAAGCTACGTTAAAAGTATTATATAAATAATAAATTAATAAAATAAAACAAAGTAAAATGATATAAAGCAACGAAAAATAAAAGTGGGAAGCATGGCCATGTATGTTATATGATAAACATTAAAAAAAAAGATTTAAAAAGAGAGGAGCCTACAACACACAGTATTCCCAGGTGGTCACCCATCCAAGTACTAACTGCGCTCGATGTTGCTTAACTTCGGTGATCGGACGAGAACCGGTGCATTCAACATGATATGGTCGTAGGCATTTGCTTAAGACTTTTTAGAGACCAAATGCATCTCAAACAGGAAGTGTCCCAACATCATGCCTTACTCTCTTTATTTCCTGTTTCTCCTGCCCAGGAAATACTCTAGAATAACGCCAAGGCTCAGGGATCTGTCCACACGTCAGCCTATACACTCTTGGCAGTCATGTTCTCGTCCTTTGGCTTAGCACCACATTTCAGTGCTGCCATCTATTCGCAGCTTGCAGAAGTGCTACCACCTCGTATCTCGCTGCCAAACTCTGGACTGTCCATGGTCTAATGGGGTTAAGTTGTGAATATCCAGTCGTTTAAAATGTTTCAAAGCCTACACCCTCATCCTCATAATAGAACCAACTGTGACTGTCTAGGCCATCGGTGAGCAGAGCATTTAAGGTACCACTTATGGTATCTCCAAACCTCACATAGGCTTGCAAACAGAAAGAAAAGATTTTGGCTTTTGATTTTCTCGATATTGAATTTCACCAAATCGAGGGCGCTTTAAAGTAGCACTTTGGGCATCAAGTCTTATCGGATTTGCTTGAAACGTTGGATCTAAATAGCTAATAGTATTCCAAATATAAATAATTAGATTATGCAATCTAGAAGTTTAAAAATATGCCTTTTTCTCATTCTCAATAAAAAATCGGAAAGAAATGGTCATGCAATTTGAGCACAGCAAAAAGTAGAGAAAGTGCGATAGTTTTCCCTCTGTTTTGATATTTTCTCCAGATTTATGGAATTTGACTGTCGGCAAGTGTGGATAGCATCTCTGTTTGATAACACTATGCATGTTTTTAATGTGTTTACCCCAAATATTTACAACCTGCAAGGAGCTTACATTTATGATTCTCAATGTTTTCTCAATTAAAAGACCTTTCAGGCAATATATACTTTATATAGGCCAAGAAGTCAAATTAAAGCAGGGTAGAGGAAAAACCAGGCCCAAAAAATGATCCCCGTAAGCTACGTTAAAAGTATTATAAAAATAATAAATTAATAACATAAAACAAAATAAAATGATATAAAGCAACGAAAAATAAAAGTGGGAAGCATGTCCATGTATGTTATAAGATAAACATTAAAAAAAAATTTAAAAAGAGAGGAGCCTACAACACACAGTATTCCCAGGCGGTCACCCATCCAAGTACTAACTGCGCTCGATGTTGCTTAACCTCGGTGATCGGACGAGAACCGGTGCATTCAACATGATATGGTCGTAGGCATATGCTTACGACTTTTTAGAGACCAAATGCATCTCAAACAGGAAGTGTCCCAACATCATGCCTTACTCTCTTTATTTCCTGTTTCTCCTGCCCAGGAAATACTCTAGAATAACGCCAAGGCTCAGGGATCTGTCCACACGTCAGCCTATACACTCTTGGCAGTCATGTTCTCGTCCTTTGGCTTAGCACCACATTTCAGTGCTGCCATCTATTCGCAGCTAGCAGAAGTGCTACCACCTCGTATCTCGCTGCCAAACTCTGGACTGTCCATGGTCTTATGGGGTTAAGTTGTGAATATCCAGTCGTTTAAAATGTTTCAAAGCCTACATCCTCATAATAGAACCAACTGTGACTGTCTAGGCCATCGGTGAGCAGAGCATTGAAGGTACCACTGACGGTATCTCCAAACCTCACATAGGCTTGCACACAGAAAGGAAAGATTTTGGCTTTTAATTTTCTCGATATTGAATTTCACCAAATCGAGGGCGCTTTAAAGTAGCACTTTGGGCATCAAGTCTTATCGGATTTGCTTGAAACGTTGGATCTAAATAGCTAATAGTATTACAAATATAAATAGTTAGAATATGCAATCTAGAAGTTTAGAAATATGCCTTTTTCTCATTTTCAATGAAAAATCGGAAAGAAATGGTCATGCAATTTGAACACAGCAAAAAGTAGAGAAAGTGCGATAGTTTTCTCTCTGTTTTGATATTTTCTCCAGATGAATGGAATTTGATGGTCGACAAGTGTGGATAGCATCTCTGTTTGATAACACTATGCATGTTTTTAATGTGTTTACCCCAAATATTTACAACCTGCAAGGAGCTTACATTTATGATTCTCAATGTTTTCTCAATTAAAAGACCTTTCAGGCAATATATACTTTATATAGGCCAAGGTGTCAAATTAAAGCAGGGTAGAGGAAAAACCAGGCCCAAAAAATTATCCCCGTAAGCTACGTTAAAAGTATTATAAAAATAATAAATTAATAAAATAAACCAAAATAAAATGATATAAAGCAACGAAAAATAAAAGTGGGAAGCATGGCCATGTATGTTATAAGATAAACATTAAAAAAAATATTTTTTAAAAGAGAGGAGCCTACAACACACAGTATTCCCAGGCGGTCACCCATCCAAGTACTAACTGCGCTCGATGTTGCTTAACTTCGGTGATCGGACGAGAACCGGTGCATTCAACATGATATGGTCGTAGGCATTTGCTTAAGACTTTTTAGAGACCAAATGCATCTCAAACAGGAAGTGTCCCAACATCATGCCTTACTCTCTTTATTTCCTGTTTCTCCTGCCCAGGAAATACTCTAGAATAACGCCAAGGCTCAGGGATCTGTCCACACGTCAGCCTATACACTCTTGGCAGTCATGTTCTCGTCCTTTGGCTTAGCACCACATTTCAGTGCTGCCATCTATTCGCAGCTTGCAGAAGTGCTACCACCTCGTATCTCGCTGCCAAACTCTGGACTGTCCATGGTCTAATGGGGTTAAGTTGTGAATATCCAGTCGTTTAAAATGTTTCAGAGCCTACACCCTCATCCTCATAATAGAACCAACTGTGACTGTCTAGGCCATCGGTGAGCAGAGCATTTAAGGTACCACTTATGGTATCTCCAAACCTCACATAGGCTTGCAAACAGAAAGAAAAGATTTTGGCTTTTGATTTTCTCGATATTGAATTTCACCAAATCGAGGGCGCTTTAAAGTAGCACTTTGGGCATCAAGTCTTATCGGATTTGCTTGAAACGTTGGATCTAAATAGCTAATAGTAATACAAATATAAATAGTTAGATTATGCAATCTAGAAGTTTAAAAATATGCCTTTTTCTCATTTTCAATAAAAAATCGGAAAGAAATGGTCATGCAATTTGAACACAGCAAAAAGTAGAGAAAGTGCGATAGTTTTCCCTCTGTTTTGATATTTTTCTTCAGATTAATGGAATTTGATGGTCGGCAAGTGTGGATAGCATCTCTGTTTGATAACACTATGCATGTTTTTAATGTGTTTACCCCAAATATTTACAACCTGCAAGGAGCTTACATTTATGATTCTCAAGCTTTTCTCAATTAAAAGACCTTTCAGGCAATATATACTTTATATAGGCCAAGAAGTCAAATTAAAGCAGGGTAGAGGAAAAACCAGGCCCAAAAAATGATCCCCGTAAGCTACGTTAAAAGTATTATAAAAATAATAAATTAATAACATAAAACAAAATAAAATGATATAAAGCAACGAAAAATAAAAGTGGGAAGCATGTCCATGTATGTTATAAGATAAACATTAAAAAAAAAATTAAAAAGAGAGGAGCCTACAACACACAGTATTCCCAGGCGGTCACCCATCCAAGTACTAACTGCGCTCGATGTTGCTTAACTTCGGTGATCGGACGAGAACCGGTGCATTCAACATGATATGGTCGTAGGCATTTGCTTAAGACTTTTTAGAGACCAAATGCATCTCAAACAGGAAGTGTCCCAACATCATGCCTTACTCTCTTTATTTCCTGTTTCTCCTGCCCAGGAAATACTCTAGAATAACGCCAAGGCTCAGGGATCTGTCCACACGTCAGCCTATACACTCTTGGCAGTCATGTTCTCGTCCTTTGGCTTAGCACCACATTTCAGTGCTGCCATCTATTCGCAGCTTGCAGAAGTGCTACCACCTCGTATCTCGCTGCCAAACTCTGGACTGTCCATGGTCTAATGGGGTTAAGTTGTGAATATCCAGTCGTTTAAAATGTTTCAAAGCCTACACCCTCATCCTCATAATAGAACCAACTGTGACTGTCTAGGCCATCGGTGAGCAGAGCATTTAAGGTACCACTTATGGTATCTCCAAACCTCACATAGGCTTGCAAACAGAAAGAAAAGATTTTGGCTTTTGATTTTCTCGATATTGAATTTCACCAAATCGAGGGCGCTTTAAAGTAGCACTTTGGGCATCAAGTCTTATCGGATTTGCTTGAAACGTTGGATCTAAATAGCTAATAGTATTCCAAATATAAATAATTAGATTATGCAATCTAGAAGTTTAAAAATATGCCTTTTTCTCATTCTCAATAAAAAATCGGAAAGAAATGGTCATGCAATTTGAACACAGCAAAAAGTAGAGAAAGTGCGATAGTTTTCCCTCTGTTTTGATATTTTCTCCAGATTAATGGAATTTGACTGTCGGCAAGTGTGGATAGCATCTCTGTTTGATAACACTATGCATGTTTTTAATGTGTTTACCCCAAATATTTACAACCTGCAAGGAGCTTACATTTATGATTCTCAATGTTTTCTCAATTAAAAGACCTTTCAGGCAATATATACTTTATATAGGCCAAGAAGTCAAATTAAAGCAGGGTAGAGGAAAAACCAGGCCCAAAAAATGATCCCCGTAAGCTACGTTAAAAGTATTATAAAAATAATAAATTAATAACATAAAACAAAATAAAATGATATAAAGCAACGAAAAATAAAAGTGGGAAGCATGTCCATGTATGTTATAAGATAAACATTAAAAAAAAATTTAAAAAGAGAGGAGCCTACAACACACAGTATTCCCAGGCGGTCACCCATCCAAGTACTAACTGCGCTCGATGTTGCTTAACTTCGGTGATCGGACGAGAACCGGTGCATTCAACATGATATGGTCGTAGGCATATGCTTACGACTTTTTAGAGACCAAATGCATCTCAAACAGGAAGTGTCCCAACATCATGCCTTACTCTCTTTATTTCCTGTTTCTCCTGCCCAGGAAATACTCTAGAATAACGCCAAGGCTCAGGGATCTGTCCACACGTCAGCCTATACACTCTTGGCAGTCATGTTCTCGTCCTTTGGCTTAGCACCACATTTCAGTGCTGCCATCTATTCGCAGCTAGCAGAAGTGCTACCACCTCGTATCTCGCTGCCAAACTCTGGACTGTCCATGGTCTTATGGGGTTAAGTTGTGAATATCCAGTCGTTTAAAATGTTTCAAAGCCTACATCCTCATAATAGAACCAACTGTGACTGTCTAGGCCATCGGTGAGCAGAGCATTGAAGGTACCACTGACGGTATCTCCAAACCTCACATAGGCTTGCACACAGAAAGGAAAGATTTTGGCTTTTAATTTTCTCGATATTGAATTTCACCAAATCGAGGGCGCTTTAAAGTAGCACTTTGGGCATCAAGTCTTATCGGATTTGCTTGAAACGTTGGATCTAAATAGCTAATAGTATTACAAATATAAATAGTTAGAATATGCAATCTAGAAGTTTAGAAATATGCCTTTTTCTCATTTTCAATGAAAAATCGGAAAGAAATGGTCATGCAATTTGAACACAGCAAAAAGTAGAGAAAGTGCGATAGTTTTCTCTCTGTTTTGATATTTTCTCCAGATGAATGGAATTTGATGGTCGACAAGTGTGGATAGCATCTCTGTTTGATAACACTATGCATGTTTTTAATGTGTTTACCCCAAATATTTACAACCTGCAAGGAGCTTACATTTATGATTCTCAATGTTTTCTCAATTAAAAGACCTTTCAGGCAATATATACTTTATATAGGCCAAGGTGTCAAATTAAAGCAGGGTAGAGGAAAAACCAGGCCCAAAAAATGATCCCCGTAAGCTACGTTAAAAGTATTATAAAAATAATAAATTAATAAAATAAACCAAAATAAAATGATATAAAGCAACGAAAAATAAAAGTGGGAAGCATGGCCATGTATGTTATAAGATAAACATTAAAAAAAATATTTTTTAAAAGAGAGGAGCCTACTACACACAGTATTCCCAGGCGGTCACCCATCCAAGTACTAACTGCGCTCGATGTTGCTTAACTTCGGTGATCGGACGAGAACCGGTGCATTCAACATGATATGGTCGTAGGCATTTGCTTAAGACTTTTTAGAGACCAAATGCATCTCAAACAGGAAGTGTCCCAACATCATGCCTTACTCTCTTTATTTCCTGTTTCTCCTGCCCAGGAAATACTCTAGAATAACGCCAAGGCTCAGGGATCTGTCCACACGTCAGCCTATACACTCTTGGCAGTCATGTTCTCGTCCTTTGGCTTAGCACCACATTTCAGTGCTGCCATCTATTCGCAGCTTGCAGAAGTGCTACCACCTCGTATCTCGCTGCCAAACTCTGGACTGTCCATGGTCTAATGGGGTTAAGTTGTGAATATCCAGTCGTTTAAAATGTTTCAAAGCCTACACCCTCATCCTCATAATAGAACCAACTGTGACTGTCTAGGCCATCGGTGAGCAGAGCATTTAAGGTACCACTTATGGTATCTCCAAATCTCACATAGGCTTGCAAACAGAAAGAAAAGATTTTGGCTTTTGATTTTCTCGATATTGAATTTCACCAAATCGAGGGCGCTTTAAAGTAGCACTTTGGGCATCAAGTCTTATCGGATTTGCTTGAAACGTTGGATCTAAATAGCTAATAGTATTACAAATATAAATAATTAGATTATGCAATCTAGAAGTTTAAAAATATGCCTTTTTCTCATTCTCAATAAAAAAATCGGAAAGAAATGGTCATGCAATTTGAACACAGCAAAAAGTAGAGAAAGTGCGATAGTTTTCCCTCTGTTTTGATATTTTCTCCAGATTAATGGAATTTGATGGTCGGCAAGTGTGGATAGCATCTCTGTTTGATAACACTATGCATGTTTTTAATGTGTTTACCCCAAATATTTACAACCTGCAAGGAGCTTACATTTATGATTCTCAATGTTTTCTCAATTAAAAGACCTTTCAGGCAATATATACTTTATATAGGCAAAGAAGTCAAATTAAAGCAGGGTAGAGGAAAAACCAGGCCCAAAAGAAAATCCCCGTAAGCTACGTTAAAAGTATTATATAAATAATAAATTAATAAAATAAAACAAAGTAAAATGATATAAAGCAACGAAAAATAAAAGTGGGAAGCATGGCCATGTATGTTATATGATAAACATTAAAAAAAAAGATTTAAAAAGAGAGGAGCCTACAACACACAGTATTCCCAGGTGGTCACCCATCCAAGTACTAACTGCGCTCGATGTTGCTTAACTTCGGTGATCGGACGAGAACCGGTGCATTCAACATGATATGGTCGTAGGCATTTGCTTAAGACTTTTTAGAGACCAAATGCATCTCAAACAGGAAGTGTCCCAACATCATGCCTTACTCTCTTTATTTCCTGTTTCTCCTGCCCAGGAAATACTCTAGAATAACGCCAAGGCTCAGGGATCTGTCCACACGTCAGCCTATACACTCTTGGCAGTCATGTTCTCGTCCTTTGGCTTAGCACCACATTTCAGTGCTGCCATCTATTCGCAGCTTGCAGAAGTGCTACCACCTCGTATCTCGCTGCCAAACTCTGGACTGTCCATGGTCTAATGGGGTTAAGTTGTGAATATCCAGTCGTTTAAAATGTTTCAAAGCCTACACCCTCATCCTCATAATAGAACCAACTGTGACTGTCTAGGCCATCGGTGAGCAGAGCATTTAAGGTACCACTTATGGTATCTCCAAACCTCACATAGGCTTGCAAACAGAAAGAAAAGATTTTGGCTTTTGATTTTCTCGATATTGAATTTCACCAAATCGAGGGCGCTTTAAAGTAGCACTTTGGGCATCAAGTCTTATCGGATTTGCTTGAAACGTTGGATCTAAATAGCTAATAGTATTCCAAATATAAATAATTAGATTATGCAATCTAGAAGTTTAAAAATATGCCTTTTTCTCATTTTCAATAAAAAATCGGAAAGAAATGGTCATGCAATTTGAGCACAGCAAAAAGTAGAGAAAGTGCGATAGTTTTCCCTCTGTTTTGATATTTTCTCCAGATTTATGGAATTTGACTGTCGGCAAGTGTGGATAGCATCTCTGTTTGATAACACTATGCATGTTTTTAATGTGTTTACCCCAAATATTTACAACCTGCAAGGAGCTTACATTTATGATTCTCAATGTTTTCTCAATTAAAAGACCTTTCAGGCAATATATACTTTATATAGGCCAAGAAGTCAAATTAAAGCAGGGTAGAGGAAAAACCAGGCCCAAAAAATGATCCCCGTAAGCTACGTTAAAAGTATTATAAAAATAATAAATTAATAACATAAAACAAAATAAAATGATATAAAGCAACGAAAAATAAAAGTGGGAAGCATGTCCATGTATGTTATAAGATAAACATTAAAAAAAAATTTAAAAAGAGAGGAGCCTACAACACACAGTATTCCCAGGCGGTCACCCATCCAAGTACTAACTGCGCTCGATGTTGCTTAACCTCGGTGATCGGACGAGAACCGGTGCATTCAACATGATATGGTCGTAGGCATATGCTTACGACTTTTTAGAGACCAAATGCATCTCAAACAGGAAGTGTCCCAACATCATGCCTTACTCTCTTTATTTCCTGTTTCTCCTGCCCAGGAAATACTCTAGAATAACGCCAAGGCTCAGGGATCTGTCCACACGTCAGCCTATACACTCTTGGCAGTCATGTTCTCGTCCTTTGGCTTAGCACCACATTTCAGTGCTGCCATCTATTCGCAGCTAGCAGAAGTGCTACCACCTCGTATCTCGCTGCCAAACTCTGGACTGTCCATGGTCTTATGGGGTTAAGTTGTGAATATCCAGTCGTTTAAAATGTTTCAAAGCCTACATCCTCATAATAGAACCAACTGTGACTGTCTAGGCCATCGGTGAGCAGAGCATTGAAGGTACCACTGACGGTATCTCCAAACCTCACATAGGCTTGCACACAGAAAGGAAAGATTTTGGCTTTTAATTTTCTCGATATTGAATTTCACCAAATCGAGGGCGCTTTAAAGTAGCACTTTGGGCATCAAGTCTTATCGGATTTGCTTGAAACGTTGGATCTAAATAGCTAATAGTATTACAAATATAAATAGTTAGAATATGCAATCTAGAAGTTTAGAAATATGCCTTTTTCTCATTTTCAATGAAAAATCGGAAAGAAATGGTCATGCAATTTGAACACAGCAAAAAGTAGAGAAAGTGCGATAGTTTTCTCTCTGTTTTGATATTTTCTCCAGATGAATGGAATTTGATGGTCGACAAGTGTGGATAGCATCTCTGTTTGATAACACTATGCATGTTTTTAATGTGTTTACCCCAAATATTTACAACCTGCAAGGAGCTTACATTTATGATTCTCAATGTTTTCTCAATTAAAAGACCTTTCAGGCAATATATACTTTATATAGGCCAAGGTGTCAAATTAAAGCAGGGTAGAGGAAAAACCAGGCCCAAAAAATTATCCCCGTAAGCTACGTTAAAAGTATTATAAAAATAATAAATTAATAAAATAAACCAAAATAAAATGATATAAAGCAACGAAAAATAAAAGTGGGAAGCATGGCCATGTATGTTATAAGATAAACATTAAAAAAAATATTTTTTAAAAGAGAGGAGCCTACAACACACAGTATTCCCAGGCGGTCACCCATCCAAGTACTAACTGCGCTCGATGTTGCTTAACTTCGGTGATCGGACGAGAACCGGTGCATTCAACATGATATGGTCGTAGGCATTTGCTTAAGACTTTTTAGAGACCAAATGCATCTCAAACAGGAAGTGTCCCAACATCATGCCTTACTCTCTTTATTTCCTGTTTCTCCTGCCCAGGAAATACTCTAGAATAACGCCAAGGCTCAGGGATCTGTCCACACGTCAGCCTATACACTCTTGGCAGTCATGTTCTCGTCCTTTGGCTTAGCACCACATTTCAGTGCTGCCATCTATTCGCAGCTTGCAGAAGTGCTACCACCTCGTATCTCGCTGCCAAACTCTGGACTGTCCATGGTCTAATGGGGTTAAGTTGTGAATATCCAGTCGTTTAAAATGTTTCAAAGCCTACACCCTCATCCTCATAATAGAACCAACTGTGACTGTCTAGGCCATCGGTGAGCAGAGCATTTAAGGTACCACTTATGGTATCTCCAAACCTCACATAGGCTTGCAAACAGAAAGAAAAGATTTTGGCTTTTGATTTTCTCGATATTGAATTTCACCAAATCGAGGGCGCTTTAAAGTAGCACTTTGGGCATCAAGTCTTATCGGATTTGCTTGAAACGTTGGATCTAAATAGCTAATAGTATTACAAATATGAATAATTAGATTATGCAATCTAGAAGTTTAAAAATATGCCTTTTTCTCATTCTCAATA
Organism: Maea johnstoni; assembly: GCA_963942565.1. NCBI lineage: Eukaryota > Metazoa > Annelida > Polychaeta > Spionida > Magelonidae > Maea > Maea johnstoni. Next base: position 11,462,607 of record OZ012695.1, read on the forward strand.
AAAAAAATCGGAAAGAAATGGTCATGCAATTTGAACACAGCAAAAAGTACAGAAAGTGCGATAGTTTTCCCTCTGTTTTGATATTTTCTCCAGATTAATGGAATTTGATGGTCGGCAAGTGTGGATAGCATCTCTGTTTGATAACACTATGCATGTTTTTAATGTGTTTACCCCAAATATTTACAACCTGCAAGGAGCTTACATTTATGATTCTTAATGTTTTCTCAATTAAAAGACCTTTCAGGCAATATATACTTTATATAGGCCAAGAAGTCAAATTAAAGCAGGGTAGAGGAAAAACCAGGCCCAAAAGAAAATCCCCGTAAGCTACGTTAAAAGTATTATATAAATAATAAATAAATAAAATAAAACAAAGTAAAATGATATAAAGCAACGAAAAATAAAAGTGGGAAGCATGGCCATGTATGTTGTATGATAAACATTAAAAAAAAAGATTTAAAAAGAGAGGAGCCTACAACACACAGTATTCCCAGGCGGTCACCCATCCAAGTACTAACTGCGCTCGATGTTGCTTAACTTCGGTGATCGGACGAGAACCGGTGCATTCAACATGATATGGTCGTAGGCATTTGCTTACGACTTTTTAGAGACCAAATGCATCTCAAACTGGAAGTGTCCCACCATCATGCCTTACTCTCGTTATTTCCTGTTTCTCCTGCCCAGGAAATACTCTAGAATAACGCCAAGGCTCAGGGATCTGTCCACACGTCAGCCTATACACTCTTGGCAGTCATGTTCTCGTCCTTTGGCTTAGCACCACATTTCATTGCTGCCATCTATTCGCTGCTAGCAGAAGTGTTACCACCTCGTATCTCGCTGCCAAACTCTGGACTGTCCATGGTCTTATGGTGTTAAGTTGTGAATATCCAGTCGTTTAAAATGTTTCAAAGTCTACACCCTCATCCTCATAATAGAACCAACTGTGACTGTCTAGGCCATCGGTGAGCAGGGCATTTAAGGTACCACTTACGGTATCTCCAAACCTCACATAGGCTTGCACACAGAAAGGAAAGATTTTGGCTTTTAATTTTCTCGATATTGAATTTCACCAAATCGAAGGCGCTTTAAAGTAGCACTTTGGGCATCAGGTATTATCGGATTTGCTTGAAATGTTGGATCTAAATAGCTAATAGTATTACAAATATAAATAGTTAGATTATGCAATCTAGAAATTTAGAAATATGCCTTTTTCTCATTTTCAATGAAAAATCAGAAAGAAATGGTCATGCAATTTGAACACAGCAAAAAGTAGAGAAAGTGCGATAGATTTCCCTCTGTCTTGATGATTTCTCCAGATTAATGGAATTTGATGGTTGGCAAGTGTGGATAGCATCTCTGTTTGATAACACTATGCGTGTTTTTAATGTGTTTACCCCAAATATTTACAACCTGCAAGGAGCTTACATTTATGATTCTCAATGTTTTCTCAATTAAAAGACCTTTCAGGCAATATATACTTTATATAGGGCAAGAAGTCAAATTAAAGCAGGGTAGAGGAAAAACCATGCCCAAAAAATGATCCCCGTAAGCTACGTTAAAAGTATTATAAAAATAATAAATTAATAACATAAAACAAAATAAAATGATATAAAGCAACGAAAAATAAAAGTGGGAAGCATGTCCATGTATGTTATAAGATAAACATTAAAAAAATTTTTTAAAAGGGAGGAGCCTACAACACACAGTATTCCCAGGCGGTCACCCATCCAAGTACTAACTGCGCTCCGATGTTGCTTAACTTCGGTCATCGGACGAGAACCGGTGCATTCAACATGATATGGTCGTAGGCATATGCTTACGACTTTTTAGAGACCAAATGCATCTCAAACAGGAAGTGTCCCAACATCATGCCTTACTCTCTTTATTTCCTGTTTCTCCTGCCCAGGAAATACTCTAGAATAACGCCAAGGCTCAGGGATCTGTCCACACGTCAGCCTATACACTCTTGGCAGTCATGTTTTCGTCCTTTGGCTTAGCACCACATTTCAGTGCTGCCATCTATTCGCAGCTAGCAGAAGTGCTACCACCTCGTATCTCGCTGCCAAACTCTGGACTGTCCATGGTCTAATGGGGTTAAGTTGTGAATATCCAGTCGTTTAAAATGTTTCAAAGCCTACACCCTCATCCTCATAATAGAACCAACTGTGACTGTCTAGGCCATCGGTGAGCAGAGCATTTAAGGTACCACTTACGGTATCTCCAAACCTCACATAGGCTTGCAAACAGAAAGAAAAGATTTTGGCTTTTGATTTTCTCGATATTGAATTTCACCAAATCGAGGGCGCTTTAAAGTAGCACTTTGGGCATCAAGTCTTATCGGATTTGCTTGAAACGTTGGATCTAAATAGCTAATAGTATTACAAATATAAATAATTAGATTATGCAATCTAGAAGTTTAAAAATATGCCTTTTTCTCATTTTCAATAAAAAATCGGAAAGAAATGGTCATGCAATTTGAACACAGCAAAAAGTACAGAAAGTGCGATAGTTTTCCCTCTGTTTTGATATTTTTCTTCAGATTAATGGAATTTGATGGTCGGCAAGTGTGCATAGCATCTCTGTTTGATAACACTATGCATGTTTTTAATGTGTTTACCCCAAATATTTACAACCTGCAAGGAGCTTACATTTATGATTCTCAATGTTTTCTCAATTAAAAGACCTTTCAGGCAATATATACTTTATATAGGCCAAGAAGTCAAATTAAAGCAGGGTAGAGGAAAAACCAGGCCCAAAAAATGATCCCCGTAAGCTACGTTAAAAGTATTATAAAAATAATAAATTAATAAAATAAACCAAAATAAAATGATATAAAGCAACGAAAAATAAAAGTGGGAAGCATGGCCATGTATGTTATAAGATAAACATTAAAAAAAATATTTTTAAAAAGAGAGGAGCCTACAACACACAGTATTCCCAGGCGGTCACCCATCCAAGTACTAACTGCGCTCGATGTTGCTTAACTTCGGTGATCGGACGAGAACCGGTGCATTCAACATGATATGGTCGTAGGCATTTGCTTAAGACTTTTTAGAGACCAAATGCATCTCAAACAGGAAGTGTCCCAACATCATGCCTTACTCTCTTTATTTCCTGTTTCTCCTGCCCAGGAAATACTCTAGAATAACGCCAAGGCTCAGGGATCTGTCCACACGTCAGCCTATACACTCTTGGCAGTCATGTTCTCGTCCTTTGGCTTAGCACCACATTTCAGTGCTGCCATCTATTCGCAGCTTGCAGAAGTGCTACCACCTCGTATCTCGCTGCCAAACTCTGGACTGTCCATGGTCTAATGGGGTTAAGTTGTGAATATCCAGTCGTTTAAAATGTTTCAAAGCCTACACCCTCATCCTCATAATAGAACCAACTGTGACTGTCTAGGCCATCGGTGAGCAGAGCATTTAAGGTACCACTTATGGTATCTCCAAACCTCACATAGGCTTGCAAACAGAAAGAAAAGATTTTGGCTTTTGATTTTCTCGATATTGAATTTCACCAAATCGAGGGCGCTTTAAAGTAGCACTTTGGGCATCAAGTCTTATCGGATTTGCTTGAAACGTTGGATCTAAATAGCTAATAGTATTACAAATATAAATAATTAGATTATGCAATCTAGAAGTTTAAAAATATGCCTTTTTCTCATTCTCAATAAAAAAATCGGAAAGAAATGGTCATGCAATTTGAACACAGCAAAAAGTAGAGAAAGTGCGATAGTTTTCCCTCTGTTTTGATATTTTCTCCAGATTAATGGAATTTGATGGTCGGCAAGTGTGGATAGCATCTCTGTTTGATAACACTATGCATGTTTTTAATGTGTTTACCCCAAATATTTACAACCTGCAAGGAGCTTACATTTATGATTCTCAATGTTTTCTCAATTAAAAGACCTTTCAGGCAATATATACTTTATATAGGCCAAGAAGTCAAATTAAAGCAGGGTAGAGGAAAAACCAGGCCCAAAAGAAAATCCCCGTAAGCTACGTTAAAAGTATTATATAAATAATAAATAAATAAAATAAAACAAAGTAAAATGATATAAAGCAACGAAAAATAAAAGTGGGAAGCATGGCCATGTATGTTGTATGATAAACATTAAAAAAAAAGATTTAAAAAGAGAGGAGCCTACAACACACAGTATTCCCAGGCGGTCACCCATCCAAGTACTAACTGCGCTCGATGTTGCTTAACTTCGGTGATCGGACGAGAACCGGTGCATTCAACATGATATGGTCGTAGGCATTTGCTTACGACTTTTTAGAGACCAAATGCATCTCAAACTGGAAGTGTCCCACCATCATGCCTTACTCTCTTTATTTCCTGTTTCTCCTGCCCAGGAAATACTCTAGAATAACGCCAAGGCTCAGGGATCTGTCCACACGTCAGCCTATACACTCTTGGCAGTCATGTTCTCGTCCTTTGGCTTAGCACCACATTTCATTGCTGCCATCTATTCGCAGCTAGCAGAAGTGTTACCACCTCGTATCTCGCTGCCAAACTCTGGACTGTCCATGGTCTTATGGTGTTAAGTTGTGAATATCCAGTCGTTTAAAATGTTTCAAAGTCTACACCCTCATCCTCATAATAGAACCAACTGTGACTGTCTAGGCCATCGGTGAGCAGGGCATTTAAGGTACCACTTACGGTATCTCCAAACCTCACATAGGCTTGCACACAGAAAGGAAAGATTTTGGCTTTTAATTTTCTCGATATTGAATTTCACCAAATCGAAGGCGCTTTAAAGTAGCACTTTGGGCATCAGGTATTATCGGATTTGCTTGAAATGTTGGATCTAAATAGCTAATAGTATTACAAATATAAATAGTTAGATTATGCAATCTAGAAATTTAGAAATATGCCTTTTTCTCATTTTCAATGAAAAATCAGAAAGAAATGGTCATGCAATTTGAACACAGCAAAAAGTAGAGAAAGTGCGATAGATTTCCCTCTGTCTTGATGATTTCTCCAGATTAATGGAATTTGATGGTCGGCAAGTGTGGATAGCATCTCTGTTTGATAACACTATGCGTGTTTTTAATGTGTTTACCCCAAATATTTACAACCTGCAAGGAGCTTACATTTATGATTCTCAATGTTTTCTCAATTAAAAGACCTTTCAGGCAATATATACTTTATATAGGGCAAGAAGTCAAATTAAAGCAGGGTAGAGGAAAAACCATGCCCAAAAAATGATCCCCGTAAGCTACGTTAAAAGTATTATAAAAATAATAAATTAATAACATAAAACAAAATAAAATGATATAAAGCAACGAAAAATAAAAGTGGGAAGCATGTCCATGTATGTTATAAGATAAACATTAAAAATTTTTTTTAAAAGGGAGGAGCCTACAACACACAGTATTCCCAGGCGGTCACCCATCCAAGTACTAACTGCGCTCCGATGTTGCTTAACTTCGGTCATCGGACGAGAACCGGTGCATTCAACATGATATGGTCGTAGGCATATGCTTACGACTTTTTAGAGACCAAATGCATCTCAAACAGGAAGTGTCCCAACATCATGCCTTACTCTCTTTATTTCCTGTTTCTCCTGTCCAGGAAATACTCTAGAATAACGCCAAGGCTCAGGGATCTGTCCACACGTCAGCCTATACACTCTTGGCAGTCATGTTCTCGTCCTTTGGCTTAGCACCACATTTCATTGCTGCCATCTATTCGCAGCTAGCAGAAGTGTTACCACCTCGTATCTCGCTGCCAAACTCTGGACTGTCCATGGTCTTATGGTGTTAAGTTGTGAATATCCAGTCGTTTAAAATGTTTCAAAGCCTACACCCTCATCCTCATAATAGAACCAACTGTGACTGTCTAGGCCATCGGTGAGCAGGGCATTTAAGGTACCACTTACGGTATCTCCAAACCTCACATAGGCTTGCACACAGAAAGGAAAGATTTTGGCTTTTAATTTTCTCGATATTGAATTTCACCAAATCGAGGGCGCTTTAAAGTAGCACTTTGGGCATCAAGTCTTATCGGATTTGCTTGAAACGTTGGATCTAAATAGCTAATAGTATTACAAATATAAATAGTTAGAATATGCAATCTAGAAGTTTAGAAATATGCCTTTTTCTCATTTTCAATGAAAAATCGGAAAGAAATGGTCATGCAATTTGAACACAGCAAAAAGTAGAGAAAGTGCGATAGTTTTCTCTCTGTTTTGATATTTTCTCCAGATGAATGGAATTTGATGGTCGACAAGTGTGGATAGCATCTCTGTTTGATAACACTATGCATGTTTTTAATGTGTTTACCCCAAATATTTACAACCTGCAAGGAGCTTACATTTATGATTCTCAATGTTTTCTCAATTAAAAGACCTTTCAGGCAATATATACTTTATATAGGCCAAGAAGTCAAATTAAAGCAGGGTAGAGGAAAAACCAGGCCCAAAAAATGATCCCCGTAAGCTACGTTAAAAGTATTATAAAAATAATAAATTAATAAAATAAACCAAAATAAAATGATATAAAGCAACGAAAAATAAAAGTGGGAAGCATGGCCATGTATGTTATAAGATAAACATTAAAAAAAACATTTTTTAAAAGAGAGGAGCCTACAACAGACAGTATTCCCAGGCGGTCACCCATCCAAGTACTAACTGCGCTCGATGTTGCTTAACTTCGGTGATCGGACGAGAACCGGTGCATTCAACATGATATGGTCGTAGGCATTTGCTTAAGACTTTTTAGAGACCAAATGCATCTCAAACAGGAAGTGTCCCAACATCATGCCTTACTCTCTTTATTTCCTGTTTCTCCTGCCCAGGAAATACTCTAGAATAACGCCAAGGCTCAGGGATCTGTCCACACGTCAGCCTATACACTCTTGGCAGTCATGTTCTCGTCCTTTGGCTTAGCACCACATTTCAGTGCTGCCATCTATTCGCAGCTTGCAGAAGTGCTACCACCTCGTATCTCGCTGCCAAACTCTGGACTGTCCATGGTCTAATGGGGTTAAGTTGTGAATATCCAGTCGTTTAAAATGTTTCAAAGCCTACACCCTCATCCTCATAATAGAACCAACTGTGACTGTCTAGGCCATCGGTGAGCAGAGCATTTAAGGTACCACTTATGGCATCTCCAAACCTCACATAGGCTTGCAAACAGAAAGAAAAGATTTTGGCTTTTGATTTTCTCGATATTGAATTTCACCAAATCGAGGGCGCTTTAAAGTAGCACTTTGGGCATCAAGTCTTATCGGATTTGCTTGAAACGTTGGATCTAAATAGCTAATAGTATTCCAAATATAAATAATTAGATTATGCAATCTAGAAGTTTAAAAATATGCCTTTTTCTCATTCTCAATAAAAAATCGGAAAGAAATGGTCATGCAATTTGAACACAGCAAAAAGTAGAGAAAGTGCGATAGTTTTCCCTCTGTTTTGATATTTTCTCCAGATTAATGGAATTTGACTGTCGGCAAGTGTGGATAGCATCTCTGTTTGATAACACTATGCATGTTTTTAATGTGTTTACCCCAAATATTTACAACCTGCAAGGAGCTTACATTTATGATTCTCAATGTTTTCTCAATTAAAAGACCTTTCAGGCAATATATACTTTATATAGGCCAAGAAGTCAAATTAAAGCAGGGTAGAGGAAAAACCAGGCCCAAAAAATGATCCCCGTAAGCTACGTTAAAAGTATTATAAAAATAATAAATTAATAACATAAAACAAAATAAAATGATATAAAGCAACGAAAAATAAAAGTGGGAAGCATGTCCATGTATGTTATAAGATAAACATTAAAAAAAAATTTAAAAAGAGAGGAGCCTACAACACACAGTATTCCCAGGCGGTCACCCATCCAAGTACTAACTGCGCTCGATGTTGCTTAACTTCGGTGATCGGACGAGAACCGGTGCATTCAACATGATATGGTCGTAGGCATTTGCTTACGACTTTTTAGAGACCAAATGCATCTCAAACAGGAAGTGTCCCAACATCATGCCTTACTCTCTTTATTTCCTGTTTCTCCTGCCCAGGAAATACTCTAGAATAACGCCAAGGCTCAGGGATCTGTCCACACGTCAGCCTATACACTCTTGGCAGTCATGTTCTCGTCCTTTGGCTTAGCACCACATTTCAGTGCTGCCATCTATTCGCAGCTTGCAGAAGTGCTACCACCTCGTATCTCGCTGCCAAACTCTGGACTGTCCATGGTCTAATGGGGTTAAGTTGTGAATATCCAGTCGTTTAAAATGTTTCAAAGCCTACACCCTCATCCTCATAATAGAACCAACTGTGACTGTCTAGGCCATCGGTGAGCAGAGCATTTAAGGTACCACTTATGGTATCTCCAAACCTCACATAAGCTTGCAAACAGAAAGAAAAGATTTTGGCTTTTGATTTTCTCGATATTGAATTTCACCAAATCGAGGGCGCTTTAAAGTAGCACTTTGGGCATCAAGTCTTATCGGATTTGCTTGAAACGTTGGATCTAAATAGCTAATAGTATTACAAATATAAATAATTAGATTATGCAATCTAGAAGTTTAAAAATATGCCTTTTTCTCATTCTCAATAAAAAATCGGAAAGAAATGGTCATGCAATTTGAACACAGCAAAAAGTAGAGAAAGTGCGATAGTTTTCCCTCTGTTTTGATATTTTCTCCAGATTAATGGAATTTGATGGTCGGCAAGTGTGGATAGCATCTCTGTTTGATAACACTATGCATGTTTTTAATGTGTTTACCCCAAATATTTACAACCTGCAAGGAGCTTACATTTATGATTCTCAATGTTTTCTCAATTAAAAGACCTTTCAGGCAATATATACTTTATATAGGCCAAGAAGTCAAATTAAAGCAGGGTAGAGGAAAAACCAGGCCCAAAAGAAAATCCCCGTAAGCTACGTTAAAAGTATTATATAAATAATAAATAAATAAAATAAAACAAAGTAAAATGATATAAAGCAACGAAAAATAAAAGTGGGAAGCATGGCCATGTATGTTGTATGATAAACATTAAAAAAAAAGATTTAAAAAGAGAGGAGCCTACAACACACAGTATTCCCAGGCGGTCACCCATCCAAGTACTAACTGCGCTCGATGTTGCTTAACTTCGGTGATCGGACGAGAACCGGTGCATTCAACATGATATGGTCGTAGGCATTTGCTTACGACTTTTTAGAGACCAAATGCATCTCAAACTGGAGGTGTCCCACCATCATGCCTTACTCTCTTTATTTCCTGTTTCTCCTGCCAAGGAAATACTCTAGAATAACGCCAAGGCTCAGGGATCTGTCCACACGTCAGCCTATACACTCTTGGCAGTCATGTTCTCGTCCTTTGGCTTAGCACCACATTTCAGTGCTGCCATCTATTCGCAGCTAGCAGAAGTGCTACCACCTCGTATCTCGCTGCCAAACTCTGGACTGTCCATGGTCTAATGGGGTTAAGTTGTGAATATCCAGTCGTTTAAAATGTTTCAAAGCCTACACCCTCATCCTCATAATAGAACCAACTGTGACTGTCTAGGCCATCGGTGAGCAGAGCATTTAAGGTACCACTTACGGTATCTCCAAACCTCACATAGGCTTGCAAACAGAAAGAAAAGATTTTGGCTTTTGATTTTCTCGATATTGAATTTCACCAAATCGAGGGCGCTTTAAAGTAGCACTTTGGGCATCAAGTCTTATCGGATTTGCTTGAAACGTTGGATCTAAATAGCTAATAGTATTACAAATATAAATAGTTAGATTATGCAATCTAGAAGTTTAAAAATATGCCTTTTTCTCATTTTCAATAAAAAATCGGAAAGAAATGGTCATGCAATTTGAACACAGCAAAAAGTACAGAAAGTGCGATAGTTTTCCCTCTGTTTTGATATTTTTCTTCAGATTAATGGAATTTGATGGTCGGCAAGTGTGGATAGCATCTCTGTTTGATAACACTATGCATGTTTTTAATGTGTTTACCCCAAATATTTACAACCTGCAAGGAGCTTACATTTATGATTCTCAATGTTTTCTCAATTAAAAGACCTTTCAGGCAATATATACTTTATATAGGCCAAGAAGTCAAATTAAAGCAGGGTAGAGGAAAAACCAGGCCCAAAAGAAAATCCCCGTAAGCTACGTTAAAAGTATTATATAAATAATAAATTAATAAAATAAAACAAAGTAAAATGATATAAAGCAACGAAAAATAAAAGTGGGAAGCATGGCCATGTATGTTATATGATAAACATTAAAAAAAAAGATTTAAAAAGAGAGGAGCCTACAACACACAGTATTCCCAGGTGGTCACCCATCCAAGTACTAACTGCGCTCGATGTTGCTTAACTTCGGTGATCGGACGAGAACCGGTGCATTCAACATGATATGGTCGTAGGCATTTGCTTACGACTTTTTAGAGACCAAATGCATCTCAAACTGGAGGTGTCCCACCATCATGCCTTACTCTCTTTATTTCCTGTTTCTCCTGCCAAGGAAATACTCTAGAATAACGCCAAGGCTCAGGGATCTGTCCACACGTCAGCCTATACACTCTTGGCAGTCATGTTCTCGTCCTTTGGCTTAGCACCACATTTCAGTGCTGCCATCTATTCGCAGCTAGCAGAAGTGCTAACACCTCGTATCTCGCTGCCAAACTCTGGACTGTCCATGGTCTAATGGGGTTAAGTTGTGAATATCCAGTCGTTTAAAATGTTTCAAAGCCTACACCCTCATCCTCATAATAGAACCAACTGTGACTGTCTAGGCCATCGGTGAGCAGAGCATTTAAGGTACCACTTACGGTATCTCCAAACCTCACATAGGCTTGCAAACAGAAAGAAAAGATTTTGGCTTTTGATTTTCTCGATATTGAATTTCACCAAATCGAGGGCGCTTTAAAGTAGCACTTTGGGCATCAAGTCTTATCGGATTTGCTTGGAACGTTGGATCTAAATAGCTAATAGTATTACAAATATAAATAGTTAGATTATGCAATCTAGAAGTTTAAAAATATGCCTTTTTCTCATTTTCAATAAAAAATCGGAAAGAAATGGTCATGCAATTTGAACACAGCAAAAAGTACAGAAAGTGCGATAGTTTTCCCTCTGTTTTGATATTTTTCTTCAGATTAATGGAATTTGATGGTCGGCAAGTGTGGATAGCATCTCTGTTTGATAACACTATGCATGTTTTTAATGTGTTTACCCCAAATATTTACAACCTGCAAGGAGCTTACATTTATGATTCTCAATGTTTTCTCAATTAAAAGACCTTTCGGGCAATATATACTTTATATAGGCCAAGAAGTCAAATTAAAGCAGGGTAGAGGAAAAACCAGGCCCAAAAAAATGATCCCCGTAAGCTACGTTAAAAGTATTATAAAAACAATAAATTAATAAAATAAAACAAAATAAAATGATATAAAGCAACGAAAAATAAAAGTGGGAAGCATGGCAATGTATGTTATAAGAAAAACAATAAAAAATTTTTTTTAAAGAGAGAGGAGCCTACAACACACAGTATTCCCAGGCGGTCACCCATCCAAGTACTAACTGCGCTCGATGTTGCTTAACTTCGGTGATCGGACGAGAACCGGTGCATTCAACATGATATGGTCGTAGGCATTTGCTTACGACTTTTTAGAGACCAAATGCATCTCAAACTGGAAGTGTCCCACCATCATGCCTTACTCTCGTTATTTCCTGTTTCTCCTGCCCAGGAAATACTCTAGAATAACGCCAAGGCTCAGGGATCTGTCCACACGTCAGCCTATACACTCTTGGCAGTCATGTTCTCGTCCTTTGGCTTAGCACCACATTTCATTGCTGCCATCTATTCGCAGCTAGCAGAAGTGTTACCACCTCGTATCTCGCTGCCAAACTCTGGACTGTCCATGGTCTTATGGTGTTAAGTTGTGAATATCCAGTCGTTTAAAATGTTTCAAAGCCTACACCCTCATCCTCATAATAGAACCAACTGTGACTGTCTAGGCCATCGGTGAGCAGGGCATTTAAGGTACCACTTACGGTATCTCCAAACCTCACATAGGCTTGCACACAGAAAGGAAAGATTTTGGCTTTTAATTTTCTCGATATTGAATTTCACCAAATCGAAGGCGCTTTAAAGTAGCACTTTGGGCATCAGGTATTATCGGATTTGCTTGAAATGTTGGATCTAAATAGCAAATAGTATTACAAATATAAATAGTTAGATTATGCAATCTAGAAATTTAGAAATATGCCTTTTTCTCATTTTCAATGAAAAATCAGAAAGAAATGGTCATGCAATTTGAACACAGCAAAAAGTAGAGAAAGTGCGATAGATTTCCCTCTGTCTTGATGATTTCTCCAGATTAATGGAATTTGATGGTCGGCAAGTGTGGATAGCATCTCTGTTTGATAACACTATGCGTGTTTTTAATGTGTTTACCCCAAATATTTACAACCTGCAAGGAGCTTACATTTATGATTCTCAATGTTTTCTCAATTAAAAGACCTTTCAGGCAATATATACTTTATATAGGGCAAGAAGTCAAATTAAAGCAGGGTAGAGGAAAAACCAGGCCCAAAAAAATGATCCCCGTAAGCTACGTTAAAAGTATTATAAAAACAATAAATTAATAAAATAAAACAAAATAAAATGATATAAAGCAACGAAAAATAAAAGTGGGAAGCATGGCCATGTATGTTATAAGATAAACATTAAAAAAAAAATTTAAAAGAGAGGAGCCTACAACACACAGTATTCCCAGGCGGTCACCTATCCAAGTACTAACTGCGCTCCGATGTTGCTTAACTTCGGTGATCGGACGAGAACCGGTGCATTCAACATGATATGGTCGTAGGCATTTGCTTACGACTTTTTAGAGACCAAATGCATCTCAAACTGGAGGTGTCCCACCATCATGCCTTACTCTCTTTATTTCCTGTTTCTCCTGCCAAGGAAATACTCTAGAATAACGCCAAGGCTCAGGGATCTGTCCACACGTCAGCCTATACACTCTTGGCAGTCATGTTCTCGTCCTTTGGCTTAGCACCACATTTCAGTGCTGCCATCTATTCGCAGCTAGCAGAAGTGCTAACACCTCGTATCTCGCTGCCAAACTCTGGACTGTCCATGGTCTAATGGGGTTAAGTTGTGAATATCCAGTCGTTTAAAATGTTTCAAAGCCTACACCCTCATCCTCATAATAGAACCAACTGTGACTGTCTAGGCCATCGGTGAGCAGAGCATTTAAGGTACCACTTACGGTATCTCCAAACCTCACATAGGCTTGCAAACAGAAAGAAAAGATTTTGGCTTTTGATTTTCTCGATATTGAATTTCACCAAATCGAGGGCGCTTTAAAGGAGCACTTTGGGCATCAAGTCTTATCTGATTTGCTTGGAACGTTGGATCTAAATAGCTAATAGTATTACAAATATAAATAGTTAGATTATGCAATCTAGAAGTTTAAAAATATGCCTTTTTCTCATTTTCAATAAAAAATCGGAAAGAAATGGTCATGCAATTTGAACACAGCAAGAAGTACAGAAAGTGCGATAGTTTTCCCTCTGTTTTGATATTTTTCTTCAGATTAATGGAATTTGATGGTCGGCAAGTGTGGATAGCATCTCTGTTTGATAACACTATGCATGTTTTTAATGTGTTTACCCCAAATATTTACAACCTGCAAGGAGCTTACATTTATGATTCTCAATGTTTTCTCAATTAAAAGACCTTTCGGGCAATATATACTTTATATAGGCCAAGAAGTCAAATTAAAGCAGGGTAGAGGAAAAACCACGCCCAAAAAAATGATCCCCGTAAGCTACGTTAAAAGTATTATAAAAACAATAAATTAATAAAATAAAACAAAATAAAATGATATAAAGCAACGAAAAATAAAAGTGGGAAGCATGGCAATGTATGTTATAAGAAAAACAATAAAAAATTTTTTTTAAAGAGAGAGGAGCCTACAACACACAGTATTCCCAGGCGGTCACCCATCCAAGTACTAACTGCGCTCGATGTTGCTTAACTTCGGTGATCGGACGAGAACCGGTGCATTCAACATGATATGGTCGTAGGCATTTGCTTACGACTTTTTAGAGACCAAATGCATCTCAAACTGGAAGTGTCCCACCATCATGCCTTACTCTCGTTATTTCCTGTTTCTCCTGCCCAGGAAATACTCTAGAATAACGCCAAGGCTCAGGGATCTGTCCACACGTCAGCCTATACACTCTTGGCAGTCATGTTCTCGTCCTTTGGCTTAGCACCACATTTCATTGCTGCCATCTATTCGCAGCTAGCAGAAGTGTTACCACCTCGTATCTCGCTGCCAAACTCTGGACTGTCCATGGTCTTATGGTGTTAAGTTGTGAATATCCAGTCGTTTAAAATGTTTCAAAGCCTACACCCTCATCCTCATAATAGAACCAACTGTGACTGTCTAGGCCATCGGTGAGCAGGGCATTTAAGGTACCACTTACGGTATCTCCAAACCTCACATAGGCTTGCACACAGAAAGGAAAGATTTTGGCTTTTAATTTTCTCGATATTGAATTTCACCAAATCGAAGGCGCTTTAAAGTAGCACTTTGGGCATCAGGTATTATCGGATTTGCTTGAAATGTTGGATCTAAATAGCTAATAGTATTACAAATATAAATAGTTAGATTATGCAATCTAGAAATTTAGAAATATGCCTTTTTCTCATTTTCAATGAAAAATCAGAAAGAAATGGTCATGCAATTTGAACACAGCAAAAAGTAGGGAAAGTGCGATAGATTTCCCTCTGTCTTGATGATTTCTCCAGATTAATGGAATTTGATGGTCGGCAAGTGTGGATAGCATCTCTGTTTGATAACACTATGCGTGTTTTTAATGTGTTTACCCCAAATATTTACAACCTGCAAGGAGCTTACATTTATGATTCTCAATGTTTTCTCAATTAAAAGACCTTTCAGGCAATATATACTTTATATAGGGCAAGAAGTCATATTAAAGCAGGGTAGAGGAAAAACCATGCCCAAAAAATGATCCCCGTAAGCTACGTTAAAAGTATTATAAAAATAATAAATTAATAAAATAAAACAAAATAAAATGATATAAAGCAACGAAAAATAAAAGTGGGAAGCATGGCCATGTATGTTATAAGATAAACATTAAAAAAAAAAATTAAAAGAGAGGAGCCTACAACACACAGTATTCCCAGGCGGTCACCTATCCAAGTACTAACTGCGCTCCGATGTTGCTTAACTTCGGTGATCGGACGAGAACCGGTGCATTCAACATGATATGGTCGTAGGCATTTGCTTACGACTTTTTAGAGACCAAATGCATCTCAAACTGGAGGTGTCCCACCATCATGCCTTACTCTCTTTATTTCCTGTTTCTCCTGCCAAGGAAATACTCTAGAATAACGCCAAGGCTCAGGGATCTGTCCACACGTCAGCCTATACACTCTTGGCAGTCATGTTCTCGTCCTTTGGCTTAGCACCACATTTCAGTGCTGCCATCTATTCGCAGCTAGCAGAAGTGCTAACACCTCGTATCTCGCTGCCAAACTCTGGACTGTCCATGGTCTAATGGGGTTAAGTTGTGAATATCCAGTCGTTTAAAATGTTTCAAAGCCTACACCCTCATCCTCATAATAGAACCAACTGTGACTGTCTAGGCCATCGGTGAGCAGAGCATTTAAGGTACCACTTACGGTATCTCCAAACCTCACATAGGCTTGCAAACAGAAAGAAAAGATTTTGGCTTTTGATTTTCTCGATATTGAATTTCACCAAATCGAGGGCGCTTTAAAGTAGCACTTTGGGCATCAAGTCTTATCGGATTTGCTTGGAACGTTGGATCTAAATAGCTAATAGTATTACAAATATAAATAGTTAGATTATGCAATCTAGAAGTTTAAAAATATGCCTTTTTCTCATTTTCAATAAAAAATCGGAAAGAAATGGTCATGCAATTTGAACACAGCAAAAAGTACAGAAAGTGCGATAGTTTTCCCTCTGTTTTGATATTTTTCTTCAGATTAATGGAATTTGATGGTCGGCAAGTGTGGATAGCATCTCTGTTTGATAACACTATGCATGTTTTTAATGTGTTTACCCCAAATATTTACAACCTGCAAGGAGCTTACATTTATGATTCTCAATGTTTTCTCAATTAAAAGACCTTTCGGGCAATATATACTTTATATAGGCCAAGAAGTCAAATTAAAGCAGGGTAGAGGAAAAACCAGGCCCAAAAAAATGATCCCCGTAAGCTACGTTAAAAGTATTATAAAAACAATAAATTAATAAAATAAAACAAAATAAAATGATATAAAGCAACGAAAAATAAAAGTGGGAAGCATGGCAATGTATGTTATAAGAAAAACAATAAAAAAATTTTTTTAAAGAGAGAGGAGCCTACAACACACAGTATTCCCAGGCGGTCACCCATCCAAGTACTAACTGCGCTCGATGTTGCTTAAGGCTGTGATGCTGGTGACACACTCAAAATAAGACAACTCCTAGTTTAGCACTCCTGTACCCTTTCTAACAATAGTTATCCAATCCCTGAGGTCTTGGTGTTTCAAATATAGGTTTTCTTTAACTTACCTGCTTGAGCTGACCTCAATATAAGTACAGTTTCAATTTTACAGTGTTTTACCTCAAATGAGGTTTTCTTGATCAATAAAGGTCCATTTGATTTATAAATACCATACATGTCTGCGAAATATACTAGGCTAGGGCAACTGAAAGGCAAATTTGGAGTTCCTGCAAGAGAATACCTTACAGCATGCGATTTTGGTGGAAACTTTTACTTGAGAAAGTAGGTCACTATGGTCAGACATGTTGACACAATGGTCAGACATGTTGACCTAATTTCGTAAGTAAAATTTCCACCAAAATCGCATGCTGTAAGGTTTTCTCTTGCAGGAACTCCAAATTTGCCTTTCAGTTGCCCTAGCTTAGTATATTTAGCAGACATATATGGTATTTATTAATCAAATGATTCTTTATTGATCAAGAAAACCTCATTTGAGGTAAAACACTGTAAAATTGAAACTGTACTTATATTGAGGTCAGCTCAAGCCGGTAAGTTAAAGAAAACTTATATTTGAAACACCAAGACCACAGGGATTGGATAACTATTGTTAGAAAGGGTACAGGAGTGCTAAACTAGGAGTTGTCTTATTTTGAGTGTGTCACCAGCATCACAGCCTTAACTTCGGTGATCGGACGAGAACCGGTGCATTCAACATGATATGGTCGTAGGCATTTGCTTACGACTTTTTAGAGACCAAATGCATCTCAAACTGGAAGTGTCCCACCATCATGCCTTACTCTCGTTATTTCCTGTTTCTCCTGCCCAGGAAATACTCTAGAATAACGCCAAGGCTCAGGGATCTGTCCACACGTCAGCCTATACACTCTTGGCAGTCATGTTCTCGTCCTTTGGCTTAGCACCACATTTCATTGCTGCCATCTATTCGCAGCTAGCAGAAGTGTTACCACCTCGTATCTCGCTGCCAAACTCTGGACTGTCCATGGTCTTATGGTGTTAAGTTGTGAATATCCAGTCGTTTAAAATGTTTCAAAGCCTACACCCTCATCCTCATAATAGAACCAACTGTGACTGTCTAGGCCATCGGTGAGCAGGGCATTTAAGGTACCACTTACGGTATCTCCAAACCTCACATAGGCTTGCACACAGAAAGGAAAGATTTTGGCTTTTAATTTTCTCGATATTGAATTTCACCAAATCGAAGGCGCTTTAAAGTAGCACTTTGGGCATCAGGTATTATCGGATTTGCTTGAAATGTTGGATCTAAATAGCTAATAGTATTACAAATATAAATAGTTAGATTATGCAATCTAGAAATTTAGAAATATGCCTTTTTCTCATTTTCAATGAAAAATCAGAAAGAAATGGTCATGCAATTTGAACACAGCAAAAAGTAGAGAAAGTGCGATAGATTTCCCTCTGTCTTGATGATTTCTCCAGATTAATGGAATTTGATGGTCGGCAAGTGTGGATAGCATCTCTGTTTGATAACACTATGCGTGTTTTTAATGTGTTTACCCCAAATATTTACAACCTGCAAGGAGCTTACATTTATGATTCTCAATGTTTTCTCAATTAAAAGACCTTTCAGGCAATATATACTTTATATAGGGCAAGAAGTCAAATTAAAGCAGGGTAGAGGAAAAACCATGCCCAAAAAATGATCCCCGTAAGCTACGTTAAAAGTATTATAAAAATAATAAATTAATAAAATAAAACAAAATAAAATGATATAAAGCAACGAAAAATAAAAGTGGGAAGCATGGCCATGTATGTTATAAGATAAACATTAAAAAAAAAATTTAAAAGAGAGGAGCCTACAACACACAGTATTCCCAGGCGGTCACCTATCCAAGTACTAACTGCGCTCCGATGTTGCTTAACTTCGGTGATCGGACGAGAACCGGTGCATTCAACATGATATGGTCGTAGGCATTTGCTTACGACTTTTTAGAGACCAAATGCATCTCAAACTGGAGGTGTCCCACCATCATGCCTTACTCTCTTTATTTCCTGTTTCTCCTGCCAAGGAAATACTCTAGAATAACGCCAAGGCTCAGGGATCTGTCCACACGTCAGCCTATACACTCTTGGCAGTCATGTTCTCGTCCTTTGGCTTAGCACCACATTTCAGTGCTGCCATCTATTCGCAGCTAGCAGAAGTGCTAACACCTCGTATCTCGCTGCCAAACTCTGGACTGTCCATGGTCTAATGGGGTTAAGTTGTGAATATCCAGTCGTTTAAAATGTTTCAAAGCCTACACCCTCATCCTCATAATAGAACCAACTGTGACTGTCTAGGCCATCGGTGAGCAGAGCATTTAAGGTACCACTTACGGTATCTCCAAACCTCACATAGGCTTGCAAACAGAAAGAAAAGATTTTGGCTTTTGATTTTCTCGATATTGAATTTCACCAAATCGAGGGCGCTTTAAAGTAGCACTTTGGGCATCAAGTCTTATCGGATTTGCTTGGAACGTTGGATCTAAATAGCTAATAGTATTACAAATATAAATAGTTAGATTATGCAATCTAGAAGTTTAAAAATATGCCTTTTTCTCATTTTCAATAAAAAATCGGAAAGAAATGGTCATGCAATTTGAACACAGCAAAAAGTACAGAAAGTGCGATAGTTTTCCCTCTGTTTTGATATTTTTCTTCAGATTAATGGAATTTGATGGTCGGCAAGTGTGGATAGCATCTCTGTTTGATAACACTATGCATGTTTTTAATGTGTTTACCCCAAATATTTACAACCTGCAAGGAGCTTACATTTATGATTCTCAATGTTTTCTCAATTAAAAGACCTTTCGGGCAATATATACTTTATATAGGCCAAGAAGTCAAATTAAAGCAGGGTAGAGGAAAAACCAGGCCCAAAAAAATGATCCCCGTAAGCTACGTTAAAAGTATTATAAAAACAATAAATTAATAAAATAAAACAAAATAAAATGATATAAAGCAACGAAAAATAAAAGTGGGAAGCATGGCAATGTATGTTATAAGAAAAACAATAAAAAATTTTTTTTAAAGAGAGAGGAGCCTACAACACACAGTATTCCCAGGCGGTCACCCATCCAAGTACTAACTGCGCTCGATGTTGCTTAACTTCGGTGATCGGACGAGAACCGGTGCATTCAACATGATATGGTCGTAGGCATTTGCTTACGACTTTTTAGAGACCAAATGCATCTCAAACTGGAAGTGTCCCACCATCATGCCTTACTCTCGTTATTTCCTGTTTCTCCTGCCCAGGAAATACTCTAGAATAACGCCAAGGCTCAGGGATCTGTCCACACGTCAGCCTATACACTCTTGGCAGTCATGTTCTCGTCCTTTGGCTTAGCACCACATTTCATTGCTGCCATCTATTCGCAGCTAGCAGAAGTGTTACCACCTCGTATCTCGCTGCCAAACTCTGGACTGTCCATGGTCTTATGGTGTTAAGTTGTGAATATCCAGTCGTTTAAAATGTTTCAAAGCCTACACCCTCATCCTCATAATAGAACCAACTGTGACTGTCTAGGCCATCGGTGAGCAGGGCATTTAAGGTACCACTTACGGTATCTCCAAACCTCACATAGGCTTGCACACAGAAAGGAAAGATTTTGGCTTTTAATTTTCTCGATATTGAATTTCACCAAATCGAAGGCGCTTTAAAGTAGCACTTTGGGCATCAGGTATTATCGGATTTGCTTGAAATGTTGGATCTAAATAGCTAATAGTATTACAAATATAAATAGTTAGATTATGCAATCTAGAAATTTAGAAATATGCCTTTTTCTCATTTTCAATGAAAAATCAGAAAGAAATGGTCATGCAATTTGAACACAGCAAAAAGTAGAGAAAGTGCGATATATTTCCCTCTGTCTTGATGATTTCTCCAGATTAATGGAATTTGATGGTCGGCAAGTGTGGATAGCATCTCTGTTTGATAACACTATGCGTGTTTTTAATGTGTTTACCCCAAATATTTACAACCTGCAAGGAGCTTACATTTATGATTCTCAATGTTTTCTCAATTAAAAGACCTTTCAGGCAATATATACTTTATATAGGGCAAGAAGTCAAATTAAAGCAGGGTAGAGGAAAAACCAGGCCCAAAAAAATGATCCCCGTAAGCTACGTTAAAAGTATTATAAAAACAATAAATTAATAAAATAAAACAAAATAAAATGATATAAAGCAACGAAAAATAAAAGTGGGAAGCATGGCAATGTATGTTATAAGAAAAACAATAAAAAAATTTTTTTAAAGAGAGAGGAGCCTACAACACACAGTATTCCCAGGCGGTCACCCATCCAAGTACTAACTGCGCTCGATGTTGCTTAACTTCGGTGATCGGACGAGAACCGGTGCATTCAACATGATATGGTCGTAGGCATTTGCTTACGACTTTTTAGAGACCAAATGCATCTCAAACTGGAAGTGTCCCACCATCATGCCTTACTCTCGTTATTTCCTGTTTCTCCTGCCCAGGAAATACTCTAGAATAACGCCAAGGCTCAGGGATCTGTCCACACGTCAGCCTATACACTCTTGGCAGTCATGTTCTCGTCCTTTGGCTTAGCACCACATTTCATTGCTGCCATCTATTCGCAGCTAGCAGAAGTGTTACCACCTCGTATCTCGCTGCCAAACTCTGGACTGTCCATGGTCTTATGGTGTTAAGTTGTGAATATCCAGTCGTTTAAAATGTTTCAAAGCCTACACCCTCATCCTCATAATAGAACCAACTGTGACTGTCTAGGCCATCGGTGAGCAGGGCATTTAAGGTACCACTTACGGTATCTCCAAACCTCACATAGGCTTGCACACAGAAAGGAAAGATTTTGGCTTTTAATTTTCTCGATATTGAATTTCACCAAATCGAAGGCGCTTTAAAGTAGCACTTTGGGCATCAGGTATTATCGGATTTGCTTGAAATGTTGGATCTAAATAGCTAATAGTATTACAAATATAAATAGTTAGATTATGCAATCTAGAAATTTAGAAATGTGCCTTTTTCTCATTTTCAATGAAAAATCAGAAAGAAATGGTCATGCAATTTGAACACAGCAAAAAGTAGAGAAAGTGCGATAGATTTCCCTCTGTCTTGATGATTTCTCCAGATTAATGGAATTTGATGGTCGGCAAGTGTGGATAGCATCTCTGTTTGATAACACTATGCGTGTTTTTAATGTGTTTACCCCAAATATTTACAACCTGCAAGGAGCTTACATTTATGATTCTCAATGTTTTCTCAATTAAAAGACCTTTCAGGCAATATATACTTTATGTAGGGCAAGAAGTCAAATTAAAGCAGGGTAGAGGAAAAACCATGCCCAAAAAATGATCCCCGTAAGCTACGTTAAAAGTATTATAAAAATAATAAATTAATAAAATAAAACAAAATAAAATGATATAAAGCAACGAAAAATAAAAGTGGGAAGCATGGCCATGTATGTTATAAGATAAACATTAAAAAAAAAATTTAAAAGAGAGGAGCCTACAACACACAGTATTCCCAGGCGGTCACCTATCCAAGTACTAACTGCGCTCCGATGTTGCTTAACTTCGGTCATCGGACGAGAACCGGTGCATTCAACATGATATGGTCGTAGGCATTTGCTTACGACTTTTTAGAGACCAAATGCATCTCAAACTCGAGGTGTCCCACCATCATGCCTTACTCTCTTTATTTCCTGTTTCTCCTGCCCAGGAAATACTCTAGAATAACGCCAAGGCTCAGGGATCTGTCCACACGTCAGCCTATACACTCTTGGCAGTCATGTTCTCGTCCTTTGGCTTAGCACCACATTTCAGTGCTGCCATCTATTCGCAGCTAGCAGAAGTGCTAACACCTCGTATCTCGCTGCCAAACTCTGGACTGTCCATGGTCTAATGGGGTTAAGTTGTGAATATCCAGTCGTTTAAAATGTTTCAAAGCCTACACCCTCATCCTCATAATAGAACCAACTGTGACTGTCTAGGCCATCGGTGAGCAGAGCATTTAAGGTACCACTTACGGTATCTCCAAACCTCACATAGGCTTGCAAACAGAAAGAAAAGATTTTGGCTTTTGATTTTCTCGATATTGAATTTCACCAAATCGAGGGCGCTTTAAAGTAGCACTTTGGGCATCAAGTCTTATCGGATTTGCTTGGAACGTTGGATCTAAATAGCTAATAGTATTACAAATATAAATAGTTAGATTATGCAATCTAGAAGTTTAAAAATATGCCTTTTTCTCATTTTCAATAAAAAATCGGAAAGAAATGGTCATGCAATTTGAACACAGCAAAAAGTACAGAAAGTGCGATAGTTTTCCCTCTGTTTTGATATTTTTCTTCAGATTAATGGAATTTGATGGTCGGCAAGTGTGGATAGCATCTCTGTTTGATAACACTATGCATGTTTTTAATGTGTTTACCCCAAATATTTACAACCTGCAAGGAGCTTACATTTATGATTCTCAATGTTTTCTCAATTAAAAGACCTTTCGGGCAATATATACTTTATATAGGCCAAGAAGTCAAATTAAAGCAGGGTAGAGGAAAAACCAGGCCCAAAAAAATGATCCCCGTAAGCTACGTTAAAAGTATTATAAAAACAATAAATTAATAAAATAAAACAAAATAAAATGATATAAAGCAACGAAAAATAAAAGTGGGAAGCATGGCAATGTATGTTATAAGAAAAACAATAAAAATTTTTTTTTAAAGAGAGAGGAGCCTACAACACACAGTATTCCCAGGCGGTCACCCATCCAAGTACTAACTGCGCTCGATGTTGCTTAACTTCGGTGATCGGACGAGAACCGGTGCATTCAACATGATATGGTCGTAGGCATTTGCTTACGACTTTTTAGAGACCAAATGCATCTCAAACTGGAAGTGTCCCACCATCATGCCTTACTCTCGTTATTTCCTGTTTCTCCTGCCCAGGAAATACTCTAGAATAACGCCAAGGCTCAGGGATCTGTCCACACGTCAGCCTATACACTCTTGGCAGTCATGTTCTCGTCCTTTGGCTTAGCACCACATTTCATTGCTGCCATCTATTCGCAGCTAGCAGAAGTGTTACCACCTCGTATCTCGCTGCCAAACTCTGGACTGTCCATGGTCTTATGGTGTTAAGTTGTGAATATCCAGTCGTTTAAAATGTTTCAAAGCCTACACCCTCATCCTCATAATAGAACCAACTGTGACTGTCTAGGCCATCGGTGAGCAGGGCATTTAAGGTACCACTTACGGTATCTCCAAACCTCACATAGGCTTGCACACAGAAAGGAAAGATTTTGGCTTTTAATTTTCTCGATATTGAATTTCACCAAATCGAAGGCGCTTTAAAGTAGCACTTTGGGCATCAGGTATTATCGGATTTGCTTGAAATGTTGGATCTAAATAGCTAATAGTATTACAAATATAAATAGTTAGATTATGCAATCTAGAAATTTAGAAATATGCCTTTTTCTCATTTTCAATGAAAAATCAGAAAGAAATGGTCATGCAATTTGAACACAGCAAAAAGTAGAGAAAGTGCGATAGATTTCCCTCTGTCTTGATGATTTCTCCAGATTAATGGAATTTGATGGTCGGCAAGTGTGGATAGCATCTCTGTTTGATAACACTATGCGTGTTTTTAATGTGTTTACCCCAAATATTTACAACCTGCAAGGAGCTTACATTTATGATTCTCAATGTTTTCTCAATTAAAAGACCTTTCAGGCAATATATACTTTATATAGGGCAAGAAGTCAAATTAAAGCAGGGTAGAGGAAAAACCAGGCCCAAAAAAATGATCCCCGTAAGCTACGTTAAAAGTATTATAAAAACAATAAATTAATAAAATGAAACAAAATAAAATGATATAAAGCAACGAAAAATAAAAGTGGGAAGCATGGCAATGTATGTTATAAGAAAAACAATAAAAATTTTTTTTTAAAGAGAGAGGAGCCTACAACACACAGTATTCCCAGGCGGTCACCCATCCAAGTACTAACTGCGCTCGATGTTGCTTAACTTCGGTGATCGGACGAGAACCGGTGCATTCAACATGATATGGTCGTAGGCATTTGCTTACGACTTTTTAGAGACCAAATGCATCTCAAACTGGAAGTGTCCCACCATCATGCCTTACTCTCGTTATTTCCTGTTTCTCCTGCCCAGGAAATACTCTAGAATAACGCCAAGGCTCAGGGATCTGTCCACACGTCAGCCTATACACTCTTGGCAGTCATGTTCTCGTCCTTTGGCTTAGCACCACATTTCATTGCTGCCATCTATTCGCAGCTAGCAGAAGTGTTACCACCTCGTATCTCGCTGCCAAACTCTGGACTGTCCATGGTCTTATGGTGTTAAGTTGTGAATATCCAGTCGTTTAAAATGTTTCAAAGCCTACACCCTCATCCTCATAATAGAACCAACTGTGACTGTCTAGGCCATCGGTGAGCAGGGCATTTAAGGTACCACTTACGGTATCTCCAAACCTCACATAGGCTTGCACACAGAAAGGAAAGATTTTGGCTTTTAATTTTCTCGATATTGAATTTCACCAAATCGAAGGCGCTTTAAAGTAGCACTTTGGGCATCAGGTATTATCTGATTTGCTTGAAATGTTGGATCTAAATAGCTAATAGTATTACAAATATAAATAGTTAGATTATGCAATCTAGAAATTTAGAAATATGCCTTTTTCTCATTTTCAATGAAAAATCAGAAAGAAATGGTCATGCAATTTGAACACAGCAAAAAGTAGAGAAAGTGCGATAGATTTCCCTCTGTCTTGATGATTTCTCCAGATTAATGGAATTTGATGGTCGGCAAGTGTGGATAGCATCTCTGTTTGATAACACTATGCGTGTTTTTAATGTGTTTACCCCAAATATTTACAACCTGCAAGGAGCTTACATTTATGATTCTCAATGTTTTCTCAATTAAAAGACCTTTCAGGCAATATATACTTTATATAGGGCAAGAAGTCAAATTAAAGCAGGGTAGAAGAAAAACCATGCCCAAAAAATGATCCCCGTAAGCTACGTTAAAAGTATTATAAAAATAATAAATTAATAAAATAAAACAAAATAAAATGATATAAAGCAACGAAAAATAAAAGTGGGAAGCATGGCCATGTATGTTATAAGATAAACATTAAAAAAAAAATTTAAAAGAGAGGAGCCTACAACACACAGTATTCCCAGGCGGTCACCTATCCAAGTACTAACTGCGCTCCGATGTTGCTTAACTTCGGTCATCGGACGAGAACCGGTGCATTCAACATGATATGGTCGTAGGCATATGCTTACGACTTTTTAGAGACCAAATGCATCTCAAACAGGAAGTGTCCCAACATCATGCCTTACTCTCTTTAATTCCTGTTTCTCCTGCCCAGGAAATACTCTAGAATAACGCCAAGGCTCAGGGATCTGTCCACACGTCAGCCTATACACTCTTGGCAGTCATGTTTTCGTCCTTTGGCTTAGCACCACATTTCAGTGCTGCCATCTATTCGCAGCTAGCAGAAGTGCTACCACCTCGTATCTCGCTGCCAAACTCTGGACTGTCCATGGTCTAATGGGGTTAAGTTGTGAATATCCAGTCGTTTAAAATGTTTCAAAGCCTACACCCTCATCCTCATAATAGAACCAACTGTGACTGTCTAGGCCATCGGTGAGCAGAGCATTTAAGGTACCACTTACGGTATCTCCAAACCTCACATAGGCTTGCAAACAGAAAGAAAAGATTTTGGCTTTTGATTTTCTCGATATTGAATTTCACCAAATCGAGGGCGCTTTAAAGTAGCACTTTGGGCATCAAGTCTTATCGGATTTGCTTGAAACGTTGGATCTAAATAGCTAATAGTATTACAAATATAAATAATTAGATTATGCAATCTAGAAGTTTAAAAATATGCCTTTTTCTCATTTTCAATAAAAAATCGGAAAGAAATGGTCATGCAATTTGAACACAGCAAAAAGTACAGAAAGTGCGATAGTTTTCCCTCTGTTTTGATATTTTTCTTCAGATTAATGGAATTTGATGGTCGGCAAGTGTTGATAGCATCTCTGTTTGATAACACTATGCATGTTTTTAATGTGTTTACCCCAAATATTTACAACCTGCAAGGAGCTTACATTTATGATTCTCAATGTTTTCTCAATTAAAAGACCTTTCAGGCAATATATACTTTATATAGGCCAAGAAGTCAAATTAAAGCAGGGTAGAGGAAAAACCAGGCCCAAGAAATGATCCCCGTAAGCTACGTTAAAAGTATTATAAAAATAATAAATTAATAACATAAAACAAAATAAAATGATATAAAGCAACGAAAAATAAAAGTGGGAAGCATGTCCATGTATGTTATAAGATAAACATTAAAAAAAAATTTAAAAAGAGAGGAGCCTACAACACACAGTATTCCCAGGCGGTCACCCATCCAAGTACTAACTGCGCTCGATGTTGCTTAACTTCGGTGATCGGACGAGAACCGGTGCATTCAACATGATATGGTCGTAGGCATATGCTAACGACTTTTTAGAGACCAAATGCATCTCAAACAGGAAGTGTCCCAACATCATGCCTTACTCTCTTTATTTCCTGTTTCTCCTGCCCAGGAAATACTCTAGAATAACGCCAAGGCTCAGGGATCTGTCCACACGTCAGCCTATACACTCTTGGCAGTCATGTTCTCGTCCTTTGGCTTAGCACCACATTTCAGTGCTGCCATCTATTCGCAGCTAGCAGAAGTGCTACCACCTCGTATCTCGCTGCCAAACTCTGGACTGTCCATGGTCTTATGGGGTTAAGTTGTGAATATCCAGTCGTTTAAAATGTTTCAAAGCCTACATCCTCATAATAGAACCAACTGTGACTGTCTAGGCCATCGGTGAGCAGAGCATTGAAGGTACCACTGACGGTATCTCCAAACCTCACATAGGCTTGCACACAGAAAGGAAAGATTTTGGCTTTTAATTTTCTCGATATTGAATTTCACCAAATCGAGGGCGCTTTAAAGTAGCACTTTGGGCATCAAGTCTTATCGGATTTGCTTGAAACGTTGGATCTAAATAGCTAATAGTATTACAAATATAAATAGTTAGAATATGCAATCTAGAAGTTTAGAAATATGCCTTTTTCTCATTTTCAATGAAAAATCGGAAAGAAATGGTCATGCAATTTGAACACAGCAAAAAGCAGAGAAAGTGCGATAGTTTTCTCTCTGTTTTGATATTTTCTCCAGATGAATGGAATTTGATGGTCGACAAGTGTGGATAGCATCTCTGTTTGATAACACTATGCATGTTTTTAATGTGTTTACCCCAAATATTTACAACCTGCAAGGAGCTTACATTTATGATTCTCAATGTTTTCTCAATTAAAAGACCTTTCAGGCAATATATACTTTATATAGGCCAAGGTGTCAAATTAAAGCAGGGTAGAGGAAAAACCAGGCCCAAAAAATGATCCCCGTAAGCTACGTTAAAAGTATTATAAAAATAATAAATTAATAAAATAAACCAAAATAAAATGATATAAAGCAACGAAAAATAAAAGTGGGAAGCATGGCCATGTATGTTATAAGATAAACATTAAAAAAAATATTTTTTAAAAGAGAGGAGCCTACAACAAACAGTATTCCCAGGCGGTCACCCATCCAAGTACTAACTGCGCTCGATGTTGCTTAACTTCGGTGATCGGACGAGAACCGGTGCATTCAACATGATATGGTCGTAGGCATTTGCTTAAGACTTTTTAGAGACCAAATGCATCTCAAACAGGAAGTGTCCCAACATCATGCCTTACTCTCTTTATTTCCTGTTTCTCCTGCCCAGGAAATACTCTAGAATAACGCCAAGGCTCAGGGATCTGTCCACACGTCAGCCTATACACTCTTGGCAGTCATGTTCTCGTCCTTTGGCTTAGCACCACATTTCAGTGCTGCCATCTATTCGCAGCTTGCAGAAGTGCTACCACCTCGTATCTCGCTGCCAAACTCTGGACTGTCCATGGTCTAATGGGGTTAAGTTGTGAATATCCAGTCGTTTAAAATGTTTCAAAGCCTACACCCTCATCCTCATAATAGAACCAACTGTGACTGTCTAGGCCATCGGTGAGCAGAGCATTTAAGGTACCACTTATGGCATCTCCAAACCTCACATAGGCTTGCAAACAGAAAGAAAAGATTTTGGCTTTTGATTTTCTCGATATTGAATTTCACCAAATCGAGGGCGCTTTAAAGTAGCACTTTGGGCATCAAGTCTTATCGGATTTGCTTGAAACGTTGGATCTAAATAGCTAATAGTATTACAAATATAAATAATTAGATTATGCAATCTAGAAGTTTAAAAATATGCCTTTTTCTCATTCTCAATAAAAAATCGGAAAGAAATGGTCATGCAATTTGAACACAGCAAAAAGTAGAGAAAGTGCGATAGTTTTCCCTCTGTTTTGATATTTTCTCCAGATTAATGGAATTTGACTGTCGGCAAGTGTGGATAGCATCTCTGTTTGATAACACTATGCATGTTTTTAATGTGTTTACCCCAAATATTTACAACCTGCAAGGAGCTTACATTTATGATTCTCAATGTTTTCTCAATTAAAAGACCTTTCAGGCAATATATACTTTATATAGGCCAAGAAGTCAAATTAAAGCAGGGTAGAGGAAAAACCAGGCCCAAAAAATGATCCCCATAAGCTACGTTTAAAGTATTATAAAAATAATAAATTAATAACATAAAACAAAATAAAATGATATAAAGCAACGAAAAATAAAAGTGGGAAGCATGGCCATGTATGTTATAAGATAAACATTAAAAAAAAATTTTAAAAGAGAGGAGCCTACAACACACAGTATTCCCAGGCGGTCACCCATCCAAGTACTAACTGCGCTCGATGTTGCTTAACTTCGGTGATCGGACGAGAACCGGTGCATTCAACATGATATGGTCGTAGGCATTTGCTTACGACTTTTTAGAGACCAAATGCATCTCAAACAGGAAGTGTCCCACCATCATGCCTTACTCTCTTTATTTCTTGTTCCTCCTGCCAAGGAAATACTCTAGAATAACGCCAAGGCTCAGGGATCTGTCCACAAGTCAGCCTATACACTCTTGGCAGTCATGTTCTCGTCCTTTGGCTTAGCACCACATTTCAGTGCTGCCATCTATTCGCAGCTAGCAGAAGTGCTACCACCTCGTATCTCGCTGCCAAACTCTGGACTGTCCATGGTCTTATGGGGTTAAGTTGTGAATATCCAGTCGTTTAAAATGTTTCAAAGCCTACATCCTCATAATAGAACCAACTGTGACTGTCTAGGCCATCGGTGAGCAGAGCATTGAAGGTACCACTGACGGTATCTCCAAACCTCACATAGGCTTGCACACAGAAAGGAAAGATTTTGGCTTTTAATTTTCTCGATATTGAATTTCACCAAATCGAGGGCGCTTTAAAGTAGCACTTTGGGCATCAAGTCTTATCGGATTTGCTTGAAACGTTGGATCTAAATAGCTAATAGTATTACAAATATAAATAGTTAGATTATGCAATCTAGAAGTTTAAAAATATGCCTTTTTCTCATTCTCAATAAAAAAATCGGAAAGAAATGGTCATGCAATTTGAACACAGCAAAAAGTAGAGAAAGTGCGATAGTTTTCCCTCTGTTTTGATATTTTCTCCAGATTAATGGAATTTGATGGTCGGCAAGTTTGGATAGCATCTCTGTTTGATAACACTATGCATGTTTTTAATGTGTTTACCCCAAATATTTACAACCTGCAAGGAGCTTACATTTATGATTCTCAATGTTTTCTCAATTAAAAGACCTTTCAGGCAATATATACTTTATATAGGCCAAGAAGTCAAATTAAAGCAGGGTAGAGGAAAAACCAGGCCCAAAAGAAAATCCCCGTAAGCTACGTTAAAAGTATTATATAAATAATAAATTAATAAAATAAACCAAAATAAAATGATATAAAGCAACGAAAAATAAAAGTGGGAAGCATGGCCATGTATGTTATATGATAAACATTAAAAAAAAGATTTAAAAAGAGAGGAGCCTACAACACACAGTATTCCCAGGCGGTCACCCATCCAAGTACTAACTGCGCTCGATGTTGCTTAACTTCGGTGATCGGACGAGAACCGGTGCATTCAACATGATATGGTCGTAGGCATTTGCTTACGACTTTTTAGAGACCAAATGCATCTCAAACTGGAGGTGTCCCACCATCATGCCTTACTCTCTTTATTTCCTGTTTCTCCTGCCAAGGAAATACTCTAGAATAACGCCAAGGCTCAGGGATCTGTCCACACGTCAGCCTATACACTCTTGGCAGTCATGTTCTCGTCCTTTGGCTTAGCACCACATTTCAGTGCTGCCATCTATTCGCAGCTAGCAGAAGTGCTACCACCTCGTATCTCGCTGCCAAACTCTGGACTGTCCATGGTCTAATGGGGTTAAGTTGTGAATATCCAGTCGTTTAAAATGTTTCAAAGCCTACACCCTCATCCTCATAATAGAACCAACTGTGACTGTCTAGGCCATCGGTGAGCAGAGCATTTAAGGTACCACTTACGGTATCTCCAAACCTCACATAGGCTTGCAAACAGAAAGAAAAGATTTTGGCTTTTGATTTTCTCGATATTGAATTTCACCAAATCGAGGGCGCTTTAAAGTAGCACTTTGGGCATCAAGTCTTATCGGATTTGCTTGAAACGTTGGATCTAAATAGCTAATAGTATTACAAATATAAATAGTTAGATTATGCAATCTAGAAGTTTAAAAATATGCCTTTTTCTCATTCTCAATAAAAAATCGGAAAGAAATGGTCATGCAATTTGAACACAGCAAAAAGTAGAGAAAGTGCGATAGTTTTCCCTCTGTTTTGATATTTTCTCCAGATTAATGGAATTTGACTGTCGGCAAGTGTGGATAGCATCTCTGTTTGATAACACTATGCATGTTTTTAATGTGTTTACCCCAAATATTTACAACCTGCAAGGAGCTTACATTTATGATTCTCAATGTTTTCTCAATTAAAAGACCTTTCAGGCAATATATACTTTATATAGGCCAAGAAGTCAAATTAAAGCAGGGTAGAGGAAAAACCAGGCCCAAAAAATGATCCCCATAAGCTACGTTTAAAGTATTATAAAAATAATAAATTAATAACATAAAACAAAATAAAATGATATAAAGCAACGAAAAATAAAAGTGGGAAGCATGGCCATGTATGTTATAAGATAAACATTAAAAAAATTTTTTAAAAGAGAGGAGCCTACAACACACAGTATTCCCAGGCGGTCACCCATCCAAGTACTAACTGCGCTCGATGTTGCTTAACTTCGGTGATCGGACGAGAACCGGTGCATTCAACATGATATGGTCGTAGGCATTTGCTTACGACTTTTTAGAGACCAAATGCATCTCAAACAGGAAGTGTCCCACCATCATGCCTTACTCTCTTTATTTCTTGTTCCTCCTGCCAAGGAAATACTCTAGAATAACGCCAAGGCTCAGGGATCTGTCCACAAGTCAGCCTATACACTCTTGGCAGTCATGTTCTCGTCCTTTGGCTTAGCACCACATTTCAGTGCTGCCATCTATTCGCAGCTAGCAGAAGTGCTACCACCTCGTATCTCGCTGCCAAACTCTGGACTGTCCATGGTCTTATGGGGTTAAGTTGTGAATATCCAGTCGTTTAAAATGTTTCAAAGCCTACATCCTCATAATAGAACCAACTGTGACTGTCTAGGCCATCGGTGAGCAGAGCATTGAAGGTACCACTGACGGTATCTCCAAACCTCACATAGGCTTGCACACAGAAAGGAAAGATTTTGGCTTTTAATTTTCTCGATATTGAATTTCACCAAATCGAGGGCGCTTTAAAGTAGCACTTTGGGCATCAAGTCTTATCGGATTTGCTTGAAACGTTGGATCTAAATAGCTAATAGTATTACAAATATAAATAGTTAGATTATGCAATCTAGAAGTTTAAAAATATGCCTTTTTCTCATTCTCAATAAAAAAATCGGAAAGAAATGGTCATGCAATTTGAACACAGCAAAAAGTAGAGAAAGTGCGATAGTTTTCCCTCTGTTTTGATATTTTCTCCAGATTAATGGAATTTGATGGTCGGCAAGTTTGGATAGCATCTCTGTTTGATAACACTATGCATGTTTTTAATGTGTTTACCCCAAATATTTACAACCTGCAAGGAGCTTACATTTATGATTCTCAATGTTTTCTCAATTAAAAGACCTTTCAGGCAATATATACTTTATATAGGCCAAGAAGTCAAATTAAAGCAGGGTAGAGGAAAAACCAGGCCCAAAAGAAAATCCCCGTAAGCTACGTTAAAAGTATTATATAAATAATAAATTAATAAAATAAACCAAAATAAAATGATATAAAGCAACGAAAAATAAAAGTGGGAAGCATGGCCATGTATGTTATATGATAAACATTAAAAAAAAGATTTAAAAAGAGAGGAGCCTACAACACACAGTATTCCCAGGCGGTCACCCATCCAAGTACTAACTGCGCTCGATGTTGCTTAACTTCGGTGATCGGACGAGAACCGGTGCATTCAACATGATATGGTCGTAGGCATTTGCTTACGACTTTTTAGAGACCAAATGCATCTCAAACTGGAGGTGTCCCACCATCATGCCTTACTCTCTTTATTTCCTGTTTCTCCTGCCAAGGAAATACTCTAGAATAACGCCAAGGCTCAGGGATCTGTCCACACGTCAGCCTATACACTCTTGGCAGTCATGTTCTCGTCCTTTGGCTTAGCACCACATTTCAGTGCTGCCATCTATTCGTAGCTAGCAGAAGTGCTACCACCTCGTATCTCGCTGCCAAACTCTGGACTGTCCATGGTCTAATGGGGTTAAGTTGTGAATATCCAGTCGTTTAAAATGTTTCAAAGCCTACACCCTCATCCTCATAATAGAACCAACTGTGACTGTCTAGGCCATCGGTGAGCAGAGCATTTAAGGTACCACTTACGGTATCTCCAAACCTCACATAGGCTTGCAAACAGAAAGAAAAGATTTTGGCTTTTGATTTTCTCGATATTGAATTTCACCAAATCGAGGGCGCTTTAAAGTAGCACTTTGGGCATCAAGTCTTATCGGATTTGCTTGAAACGTTGGATCTAAATAGCTAATAGTATTACAAATATAAATAGTTAGATTATGCAATCTAGAAGTTTAAAAATATGCCTTTTTCTCATTCTCAATAAAAAATCGGAAAGAAATGGTCATGCAATTTGAACACAGCAAAAAGTAGAGAAAGTGCGATAGTTTTCCCTCTGTTTTGATATTTTCTCCAGATTAATGGAATTTGACTGTCGGCAAGTGTGGATAGCATCTCTGTTTGATAACACTATGCATGTTTTTAATGTGTTTACCCCAAATATTTACAACCTGCAAGGAGCTTACATTTATGATTCTCAATGTTTTCTCAATTAAAAGACCTTTCAGGCAATATATACTTTATATAGGCCAAGAAGTCAAATTAAAGCAGGGTAGAGGAAAAACCAGGCCCAAAAAATGATCCCCATAAGCTACGTTTAAAGTATTATAAAAATAATAAATTAATAACATAAAACAAAATAAAATGATATAAAGCAACGAAAAATAAAAGTGGGAAGCATGGCCATGTATGTTATAAGATAAACATTAAAAAAAATTTTTAAAAGAGAGGAGCCTACAACACACAGTATTCCCAGGCGGTCACCCATCCAAGTACTAACTGCGCTCGATGTTGCTTAACTTCGGTGATCGGACGAGAACCGGTGCATTCAACATGATATGGTCGTAGGCATTTGCTTACGACTTTTTAGAGACCAAATGCATCTCAAACAGGAAGTGTCCCACCATCATGCCTTACTCTCTTTATTTCTTGTTCCTCCTGCCAAGGAAATACTCTAGAATAACGCCAAGGCTCAGGGATCTGTCCACAAGTCAGCCTATACACTCTTGGCAGTCATGTTCTCGTCCTTTGGCTTAGCACCACATTTCAGTGCTGCCATCTATTCGCAGCTAGCAGAAGTGCTACCACCTCGTATCTCGCTGCCAAACTCTGGACTGTCCATGGTCTTATGGGGTTAAGTTGTGAATATCCAGTCGTTTAAAATGTTTCAAAGCCTACATCCTCATAATAGAACCAACTGTGACTGTCTAGGCCATCGGTGAGCAGAGCATTGAAGGTACCACTGACGGTATCTCCAAACCTCACATAGGCTTGCACACAGAAAGGAAAGATTTTGGCTTTTAATTTTCTCGATATTGAATTTCACCAAATCGAGGGCGCTTTAAAGTAGCACTTTGGGCATCAAGTCTTATCGGATTTGCTTGAAACGTTGGATCTAAAGAGCTAATAGTATTACAAATATAAATAGTTAGATTATGCAATCTAGAAGTTTAAAAATATGCCTTTTTCTCATTCTCAATAAAAAAATCGGAAAGAAATGGTCATGCAATTTGAACACAGCAAAAAGTAGAGAAAGTGCGATAGTTTTCCCTCTGTTTTGATATTTTCTCCAGATTAATGGAATTTGATGGTCGGCAAGTTTGGATAGCATCTCTGTTTGATAACACTATGCATGTTTTTAATGTGTTTACCCCAAATATTTACAACCTGCAAGGAGCTTACATTTATGATTCTCAATGTTTTCTCAATTAAAAGACCTTTCAGGCAATATATACTTTATATAGGCCAAGAAGTCAAATTAAAGCAGGGTAGAGGAAAAACCAGGCCCAAAAAAAAATCCCCGTAAGCTACGTTAAAAGTATTATATAAATAATAAATTAATAAAATAAACCAAAATAAAATGATATAAAGCAACGAAAAATAAAAGTGGGAAGCATGGCCATGTATGTTATATGATAAACATTAAAAAAAAGATTTAAAAAGAGAGGAGCCTACAACACACAGTATTCCCAGGCGGTCACCCATCCAAGTACTAACTGCGCTCGATGTTGCTTAACTTCGGTGATCGGACGAGAACCGGTGCATTCAACATGATATGGTCGTAGGCATTTGCTTACGACTTTTTAGAGACCAAATGCATCTCAAACTGGAGGTGTCCCACCATCATGCCTTACTCTCTTTATTTCCTGTTTCTCCTGCCAAGGAAATACTCTAGAATAACGCCAAGGCTCAGGGATCTGTCCACACGTCAGCCTATACACTCTTGGCAGTCATGTTCTCGTCCTTTGGCTTAGCACCACATTTCAGTGCTGCCATCTATTCGCAGCTAGCAGAAGTGCTACCACCTCGTATCTCGCTGCCAAACTCTGGACTGTCCATGGTCTAATGGGGTTAAGTTGTGAATATCCAGTCGTTTAAAATGTTTCAAAGCCTACACCCTCATCCTCATAATAGAACCAACTGTGACTGTCTAGGCCATCGGTGAGCAGAGCATTTAAGGTACCACTTACGGTATCTCCAAACCTCACATAGGCTTGCAAACAGAAAGAAAAGATTTTGGCTTTTGATTTTCTCGATATTGAATTTCACCAAATCGAGGGCGCTTTAAAGTAGCACTTTGGGCATCAAGTCTTATCGGATTTGCTTGAAACGTTGGATCTAAATAGCTAATAGTATTACAAATATAAATAGTTAGATTATGCAATCTAGAAGTTTAAAAATATGCCTTTTTCTCATTTTCAATAAAAAATCGGAAAGAAATGGTCATGCAATTTGAACACAGCAAAGAGTACAGAAAGTGCGATAGTTTTCCCTCTGTTTTGATATTTTTCTTCAGATTAATGGAATTTGATGGTCGGCAAGTGTGGATAGCATCTCTGTTTGATAACACTATGCATGTTTTTAATGTGTTTACCCCAAATATTTACAACCTGCAAGGAGCTTACATTTATGATTCTCAATGTTTTCTCAATTAAAAGACCTTTCAGGCAATATATACTTTATATAGGCCAAGAAGTCAAATTAAAGCAGGGTAGAGGAAAAACCAGGCCCAAAAAATGATCCCCGTAAGCTACGTTAAAAGTATTATAAAAATAATAAATTAATAACATAAAACAAAATAAAATGATATAAAGCAACGAAAAATAAAAGTGGGAAGCATGTCCATGTATGTTATAAGATAAACATTAAAAAAAAAATTAAAAAGAGAGGAGCCTACAACACACAGTATTCCCAGGCGGTCACCCATCCAAGTACTAACTGCGCTCGATGTTGCTTAACTTCGGTGATCGGACGAGAACCGGTGCATTCAACATGATATGGTCGTAGGCATATGCTTACGACTTTTTAGAGACCAAATGCATCTCAAACAGGAAGTGTCCCAACATCATGCCTTACTCTCTTTATTTCCTGTTTCTCCTGC
Source organism: Maea johnstoni (assembly GCA_963942565.1). NCBI lineage: Eukaryota > Metazoa > Annelida > Polychaeta > Spionida > Magelonidae > Maea > Maea johnstoni. The sequence goes on from OZ012695.1 coordinate 11,499,470, forward strand.
CCAGGAAATACTCTAGAATAACGCCAAGGCTCAGGGATCTGTCCACACGTCAGCCTATACACTCTTGGCAGTCATGTTCTCGTCCTTTGGCTTAGCACCACATTTCAGTGCTGCCATCTATTCGCAGCTAGCAGAAGTGCTACCACCTCGTATCTCGCTGCCAAACTCTGGACTGTCCATGGTCTTATGGGGTTAAGTTGTGAATATCCAGTCGTTTAAAATGTTTCAAAGCCTACATCCTCATAATAGAACCAACTGTGACTGTCTAGGCCATCGGTGAGCAGAGCATTGAAGGTACCACTGACGGTATCTCCAAACCTCACATAGGCTTGCACACAGAAAGGAAAGATTTTGGCTTTTAATTTTCTCGATATTGAATTTCACCAAATCGAGGGCGCTTTAAAGTAGCACTTTGGGCATCAAGTCTTATCGGATTTGCTTGAAACGTTGGATCTAAATAGCTAATAGTATTACAAATATAAATAGTTAGAATATGCAATCTAGAAGTTTAGAAATATGCCTTTTTCTCATTTTCAATGAAAAATCAGAAAGAAATGGTCATGCAATTTGAACACAGCAAAAAGTAGAGAAAGTGCGATAGTTTTCTCTCTGTTTTGATATTTTCTCCAGATGAATGGAATTTGATGGTCGACAAGTGTGGATAGCATCTCTGTTTGATAACACTATGCATGTTTTTAATGTGTTTACCCCAAATATTTACAACCTGCAAGGAGCTTACATTTATGATTCTCAATGTTTTCTCAATTAAAAGACCTTTCAGGCAATATATACTTTATATAGGCCAAGGTGTCAAATTAAAGCAGGGTAGAGGAAAAACCAGGCCCAAAAAATGATCCCCGTAAGCTACGTTAAAAGTATTATAAAAATAATAAATTAATAAAATAAACCAAAATAAAATGATATAAAGCAACGAAAAATAAAACTGGGAAGCATGGCCATGTATGTTATAAGATAAACATTAAGAAAAATATTTTTTAAAAGAGAGGAGCCTACAACACACAGTATTCCCAGGCGGTCACCCATCCAAGTACTAACTGCGCTCGATGTTGCTTAACTTCGGTGATCGGACGAGAACCGGTGCATTCAACATGATATGGTCGTAGGCATTTGCTTAAGACTTTTTAGAGACCAAATGCATCTCAAACAGGAAGTGTCCCAACATCATGCCTTACTCTCTTTATTTCCTGTTTCTCCTGCCCAGGAAATACTCTAGAATAACGCCAAGGCTCAGGGATCTGTCCACACGTCAGCCTATACACTCTTGGCAGTCATGTTCTCGTCCTTTGGCTTAGCACCACATTTCAGTGCTGCCATCTATTCGCAGCTTGCAGAAGTGCTACCACCTCGTATCTCGCTGCCACACTCTGGACTGTCCATGGTCTAATGGGGTTAAGTTGTGAATATCCAGTCGTTTAAAATGTTTCAAAGCCTACACCCTCATCCTCATAATAGAACCAACTGTGACTGTCTAGGCCATCGGTGAGCAGAGCATTTAAGGTACCACTTATGGTATCTCCAAACCTCACATAGGCTTGCAAACAGAAAGAAAAGATTTTGGCTTTTGATTTTCTCGATATTGAATTTCACCAAATCGAGGGCGCTTTAAAGTAGCACTTTGGGCATCAAGTCTTATCGGATTTGCTTGAAACGTTGGATCTAAATAGCTAATAGTATTACAAATATAAATAGTTAGATTATGCAATCTAGAAGTTTAAAAATATGCCTTTTTCTCATTCTCAATAAAAAATCGGAAAGAAATGGTCATGCAATTTGAACACAGCAAAAAGTAGAGAAAGTGCGATAGTTTTCCCTCTGTTTTGATATTTTCTCCAGATTAATGGAATTTGACTGTCGGCAAGTGTGGATAGCATCTCTGTTTGATAACACTATGCATGTTTTTAATGTGTTTACCCCAAATATTTACAACCTGCAAGGAGCTTACATTTATGATTCTCAATGTTTTCTCAATTAAAAGACCTTTCAGGCAATATATACTTTATATAGGCCAAGAAGTCAAATTAAAGCAGGGTAGAGGAAAAACCAGGCCCAAAAAATGATCCCCGTAAGCTACGTTAAAAGTATTATAAAAATAATAAATTAATAACATAAAACAAAATAAAATGATATAAAGCAACAAAAAATAAAAGTGGGAAGCATGTCCATGTATGTTATAAGATAAACATTTAAAAAAAAATTAAAAAGAGAGGAGCCTACAACACACAGTATTCCCAGGCGGTCACCCATCCAAGTACTAACTGCGCTCGATGTTGCTTAACTTCGGTGATCGGACGAGAACCGGTGCATTCAACATGATATGGTCGTAGGCATATGCTTACGACTTTTTAGAGACCAAATGCATCTCAAACAGGAAGTGTCCCAACATCATGCCTTACTCTCTTTATTTCCTGTTTCTCCTGCCCAGGAAATACTCTAGAATAACGCCAAGGCTCAGGGATCTGTCCACACGTCAGCCTATACACTCTTGGCAGTCATGTTCTCGTCCTTTGGCTTAGCACCACATTTCAGTGCTGCCATCTATTCGCAGCTAACACAGCAAAAAGTAGAGAAAGTGCGATAGTTTTCTCTCTGTTTTGATATTTTCTCCAGATGAATGGAATTTGATGGTCGACAAGTGTGGATAGCATCTCTGTTTGATAACACTATGCATGTTTTTAATGTGTTTACCCCAAATATTTACAACCTGCAAGGAGCTTACATTTATGATTCTCAATGTTTTCTCAATTAAAAGACCTTTCAGGCAATATATACTTTATATAGGCCAAGGTGTCAAATTAAAGCAGGGTAGAGGAAAAACCAGGCCCAAAAAATGATCCCCGTAAGCTACGTTAAAAGTATTATAAAAATAATAAATTAATAAAATAAACCAAAATAAAATGATATAAAGCAACGAAAAATAAAAGTGGGAAGCATGGCCATGTATGTTATAAGATAAACATTAAAAAAAATATTTTTTAAAAGAGAGGAGCCTACAACACACAGTATTCCCAGGCGGTCACCCATCCAAGTACTAACTGCGCTCGATGTTGCCTAACTTCGGTGATCGGACGAGAACCGGTGCATTCAACATGATATGGTCGTAGGCATTTGCTTAAGACTTTTTAGAGACCAAATGCATCTCAAACAGGAAGTGTCCCAACATCATGCCTTACTCTCTTTATTTCCTGTTTCTCCTGCCCAGGAAATACTCTAGAATAACGCCAAGGCTCAGGGATCTGTCCACACGTCAGCCTATACACTCTTGGCAGTCATGTTCTCGTCCTTTGGCTTAGCACCACATTTCAGTGCTGCCATCTATTCGCAGCTTGCAGAAGTGCTACCACCTCGTATCTCGCTGCCAAACTCTGGACTGTCCATGGTCTAATGGGGTTAAGTTGTGAATATCCAGTCGTTTAAAATGTTTCAAAGCCTACACCCTCATCCTCATAATAGAACCAACTGTGACTGTCTAGGCCATCGGTGAGCAGAGCATTTAAGGTACCACTTATGGTATCTCCAAACCTCACATAGGCTTGCAAACAGAAAGAAAAGATTTTGGCTTTTGATTTTCTCGATATTGAATTTCACCAAATCGAGGGCGCTTTAAAGTAGCACTTTGGGCATCAAGTCTTATCGGATTTGCTTGAAACGTTGGATCTAAATAGCTAATAGTATTACAAATATAAATAATTAGATTATGCAATCTAGAAGTTTAAAAATATGCCTTTTTCTCATTCTCAATAAAAAATCGGAAAGAAATGGTCATGCAATTTGAACACAGCAAAAAGTAGAGAAAGTGCGATAGTTTTCCCTCTGTTTTGATATTTTCTCCAGATTAATGGAATTTGACTGTCGGCAAGTGTGGATAGCATCTCTGTTTGATAACACTATGCATGTTTTTAATGTGTTTACCCCAAATATTTACAACCTGCAAGGAGCTTACATTTATGATTCTCAATGTTTTCTCAATTAAAAGACCTTTCAGGCAATATATACTTTATATAGGCCAAGAAGTCAAATTAAAGCAGGGTAGAGGAAAAACCAGGCCCAAAAAATGATCCCCGTAAGCTACGTTAAAAGTATTATAAAAATAATAAATTAATAACATAAAACAAAATAAAATGATATAAAGCAACGAAAAATAAAAGTGGGAAGCATGTCCATGTATGTTATAAGATAAACATTAAAAAAAAATTTAAAGAGAGAGGAGCCTACAACACACAGTATTCCCAGGCGGTCACCCATCCAAGTACTAACTGCGCTCGATGTTGCTTAACTTCGGTGATCGGACGAGAACCGGTGCTTTCAACATGATATGGTCGTAGGCATATGCTTACGACTTTTTAGAGACCAAATGCATCTCAAACAGGAAGTGTCCCAACATCATGCCTTACTCTCTTTATTTCCTGTTTCTCCTGCCCAGGAAATACTCTAGAATAACGCCAAGGCTCAGGGATCTGTCCACACGTCAGCCTATACACTCTTGGCAGTCATGTTCTCGTCCTTTGGCTTAGCACCACATTTCAGTGCTGCCATCTATTCGCAGCTAGCAGAAGTGCTACCACCTCGTATCTCGCTGCCAAACTCTGGACTGTCCATGGTCTTATGGGGTTAAGTTGTGAATATCCAGTCGTTTAAAATGTTTCAAAGCCTACATCCTCATAATAGAACCAACTGTGACTGTGTAGGCCATCGGTGAGCAGAGCATTGAAGGTACCACTGACGGTATCTCCAAACCTCACATAGGCTTGCACACAGAAAGGAAAGATTTTAGCTTTTAATTTTCTCGATATTGAATTTCACCAAATCGAGGGCGCTTTAAAGTAGCACTTTGGGCATCAAGTCTTATCGGATTTGCTTGAAACGTTGGATCTAAATAGCTAATAGTATTACAAATATAAATAGTTAGAATATGCAATCTAGAAGTTTAGAAATATGCCTTTTTCTCATTTTCAATGAAAAATCGGAAAGAAATGGTCATGCAATTTGAACACAGCAAAAAGTAGAGGAGGTGCGATAGTTTTCTCTCTGTTTTGATATTTTCTCCAGATGAATGGAATTTGATGGTCGACAAGTGTGGATAGCATCTCTGTTTGATAACACTATGCATGTTTTTAATGTGTTTACCCCAAATATTTACAACCTGCAAGGAGCTTACATTTATGATTCTCAATGTTTTCTCAATTAAAAGACCTTTCAGGCAATATATACTTTATATAGGCCAAGAAGTCAAATTAAAGCAGGGTAGAGGAAAAACCAGGCCCAAAAAATGATCCCCGTAAGCTACGTTAAAAGTATTATAAAAATAATAAATTAATAAAATAAACCAAAATAAAATGATATAAAGCAACGAAAAATAAAAGTGGGAAGCATGGCCATGTATGTTATAAGATAAACATTAAAAAAAATATTTTTTAAAAGAGAGGAGCCTACAACACACAGTATTCCCAGGCGGTCACCCATCCAAGTACTAACTGCGCTCGATGTTGCTTAACTTCGGTGATCGGACGAGAACCGGTGCATTCAACATGATATGGTCGTAGGCATATGCTTACGACTTTTTAGAGACCAAATGCATCTCAAACAGGAAGTGTCCCAACATCATGCCTTACTCTCTTTATTTCCTGTTTCTCCTGCCCAGGAAATACTCTAGAATAACACCAAGGCTCAGGGATCTGTCCACACGTCAGCCTATACACTCTTGGCAGTCATGTTCTCGTCCTTTGGCTTAGCACCACATTTCAGTGCTGCCATCTATTCGCAGCTAACACAGCAAAAAGTAGAGAAAGTGCGATAGTTTTCTCTCTGTTTTGATATTTTCTCCAGATGAATGGAATTTGATGGTCGACAAGTGTGGATAGCATCTCTGTTTGATAACACTATGCATGTTTTTAATGTGTTTACCCCAAATATTTACAACCTGCAAGGAGCTTACATTTATGATTCTCAATGTTTTCTCAATTAAAAGACCTTTCAGGCAATATATACTTTATATAGGCCAAGGTGTCAAATTAAAGCAGGGTAGAGGAAAAACCAGGCCCAAAAAATGATCCCCGTAAGCTACGTTAAAAGTATTATAAAAATAATAAATTAATAAAATAAACCAAAATAAAATGATATAAAGCAACGAAAAATAAAAGTGGGAAGCATGGCCATGTATGTTATAAGATAAACATTAAAAAAAATATTTTTTAAAAGAGAGGAGCCTACAACACACAGTATTCCCAGACGGTCACCCATCCAAGTACTAACTGCGCTCGATGTTGCTTAACTTCGGTGATCGGACGAGAACCGGTGCATTCAACATGATATGGTCGTAGGCATTTGCTTAAGACTTTTTAGAGACCAAATGCATCTCAAACAGGAAGTGTCCCAACATCATGCCTTACTCTCTTTATTTCCTGTTTCTCCTGCCCAGGAAATACTCTAGAATAACGCCAAGGCTCAGGGATCTGTCCACACGTCAGCCTATACACTCTTGGCAGTCATGTTCTCGTCCTTTGGCTTAGCACCACATTTCAGTGCTGCCATCTATTCGCAGCTTGCAGAAGTGCTACCACCTCGTATCTCGCTGCCAAACTCTGGACTGTCCATGGTCTAATGGGGTTAAGTTGTGAATATCCAGTCGTTTAAAATGTTTCAAAGCCTACACCCTCATCCTCATAATAGAACCAACTGTGACTGTCTAGGCCATCGGTGAGCAGAGCATTTAAGGTACCACTTATGGTACCTCCAAACCTCACATAGGCTTGCAAACAGAAAGAAAAGATTTTGGCTTTTGATTTTCTCGATATTGAATTTCACCAAATCGAGGGCGCTTTAAAGTAGCACTTTGGGCATCAAGTCTTATCGGATTTGCTTGAAACATTGGATCTAAATAGCTAATAGTATTACAAATATAAATAATTAGATTATGCAATCTAGAAGTTTAAAAATATGCCTTTTTCTCATTCTCAATAAAAAATCGGAAAGAAATGGTCATGCAATTTGAACACAGCCAAAAGTAGAGAAAGTGCGATAGTTTTCCCTCTGTTTTGATATTTTCTCCAGATTAATGGAATTTGACTGTCGGCAAGTGTGGATAGCATCTCTGTTTGATAACACTATGCATGTTTTTAATGTGTTTACCCCAAATATTTACAACCTGCAAGGAGCTTACATTTATGATTCTCAATGTTTTCTCAATTAAAAGACCTTTCAGGCAATATATACTTTATATAGGCCAAGAAGTCAAATTAAAGCAGGGTAGAGGAAAAACCAGGCCCAAAAAATGATCCCCGTAAGCTACGTTAAAAGTATTATAAAAATAATAAATTAATAACATAAAACAAAATAAAATGATATAAAGCAACGAAAAATAAAAGTGGGAAGCATGTCCATGTATGTTATAAGATAAACATTAAAAAAAATTTTAAAGAGAGAGGAGCCTACAACACACAGTATTCCCAGGCGGTCACCCATCCAAGTACTAACTGCGCTCGATGTTGCTTAACTTCGGTGATCGGACGAGAACCGGTGCTTTCAACATGATATGGTCGTAGGCATATGCTAACGACTTTTTAGAGACCAAATGCATCTCAAACAGGAAGTGTCCCACCATCATGCCTTACTCTCTTTATTTCCTGTTTCTCCTGCCCAGGAAATACTCTAGAATAACGCCAAGGCTCAGGGATCTGTCCACACGTCAGCCTATACACTCTTGGCAGTCATGTTCTCGTCCTTTGGCTTAGCACCACATTTCAGTGCTGCCATCTATTCGCAGCTAGCAGAAGTGCTACCACCTCGTATCTCGCTGCCAAACTCTGGACTGTCCATGGTCTTATGGGGTTAAGTTGTGAATATCCAGTCGTTTAAAATGTTTCAAAGCCTACATCCTCATAATAGAACCAACTGTGACTGTCTAGGCCATCGGTGAGCAGAGCATTGAAGGTACCACTGACGGTATCTCCAAACCTCACATAGGCTTGCACACAGAAAGGAAAGATTTTAGCTTTTAATTTTCTCGATATTGAATTTCACCAAATCGAGGGCGCTTTAAAGTAGCACTTTGGGCATCAAGTCTTATCGGATTTGCTTGAAACGTTGGATCTAAATAGCTAATAGTATTACAAATATAAATAGTTAGAATATGCAATCTAGAAGTTTAGAAATATGCCTTTTTCTCATTTTCAATGAAAAATCAGAAAGAAATGGTCATGCAATTTGAACACAGCAAAAAGTAGAGGAAGTGCGATAGTTTTCTCTCTGTTTTGATATTTTCTCCAGATGAATGGAATTTGATGGTCGACAAGTGTGGATAGCATCTCTGTTTGATAACACTATGCATGTTTTTAATGTGTTTACCCCAAATATTTACAACCTGCAAGGAGCTTACATTTATGATTCTCAATGTTTTCTCAATTAAAAGACCTTTCAGGCAATATATACTTTATATAGGCCAAGAAGTCAAATTAAAGCAGGGTAGAGGAAAAACCAGGCCCAAAAAATGATCCCCGTAAGCTACGTTAAAAGTATTATAAAAATAATAAATTAGTAAAATAAACCAAAATAAAATGATATAAAGCAACGAAAAATAAAAGTGGGAAGCATGGCCATGTATGTTATAAGATAAACATTAAAAAAAATATTTTTTAAAAGAGAGGAGCCTACAACACACAGTATTCCCAGGCGGTCACCCATCCAAGTACTAACTGCGCTCGATGTTGCTTAACTTCGGTGATCGAACGAGAACCGGTGCATTCAACATGATATGGTCGTAGGCATATGCTAACGACTTTTTAGAGACCTAATGCATCTCAAACAGGAAGTGTCCCAACATCATGCCTTACTCTCTTTATTTCCTGTTTCTCCTGCCCAGGAAATACTCTAGAATAACGCCAAGGCTCAGGGATCTGTCCACACGTCAGCCTATACACTCTTGGCAGTCATGTTCTCGTCCTTTGGCTTAGCACCACATTTCAGTGCTGCCATCTATTCGCAGCTTGCAGAAGTGCTACCACCTCGTATCTCGCTGCCAAACTCTGGACTGTCCATGGTCTAATGGGGTTAAGTTGTGAATATCCAGTCGTTTAAAATGTTTCAAAGCCTACACCCTCATCCTCATAATAGAACCAACTGTGACTGTCTAGGCCATCGGTGAGCAGAGCATTTAAGGTACCACTTATGGTATCTCCAAACCTCACATACGCTTGCAAACAGAAAGAAAAGATTTTGGCTTTTGATTTTCTCGATATTGAATTTCACCAAATCGAGGGCGCTTTAAAGTAGCACTTTGGGCATCAAGTCTTATCGGATTTGCTTGAAACGTTGGATCTAAATAGCTAATAGTATTACAAATATAAATAGTTAGAATATGCAATCTAGAAGTTTAAAAATATGCCTTTTTCTCATTCTCAATAAAAAATCGGAAAGAAATGGTCATGCAATTTGAACACAGCAAAAAGTAGAGAAAGTGCGATAGTTTTCCCTCTGTTTTGATATTTTCTCCAGATTAATGGAATTTGACTGTCGGCAAGTGTGGATAGCATCTCTGTTTGATAACACTATGCATGTTTTTAATGTGTTTACCCCAAATATTTACAACCTGCAAGGAGCTTACATTTATGATTCTCAATGTTTTCTCAATTAAAAGACCTTTCGGGCAATATATACTTTATATAGGCCAAGAAGTCAAATTAAAGCAGGGTAGAGGAAAAACCATGCCCAAAAAAATGATCCCCGTAAGCTACGTTAAAAGTATTATAAAAACAATAAATTAATAAAATAAAACAAAATAAAATGATATAAAGCAACGAAAAATAAAAGTGGGAAGCATGGCAATGTATGTTATAAGAAAAACAATAAAAAATTTTTTTTAAAGAGAGAGGAGCCTACAACACACAGTATTCCCAGGCGGTCACCCATCCAAGTACTAACTGCGCTCGATGTTGCTTAACTTCGGTGATCGGACGAGAACCGGTGCATTCAACATGATATGGTCGTAGGCATTTGCTTACGACTTTTTAGAGACCAAATGCATCTCAAACTGGAAGTGTCCCACCATCATGCCTTACTCTCGTTATTTCCTGTTTCTCCTGCCCAGGAAATACTCTAGAATAACGCCAAGGCTCAGGGATCTGTCCACACGTCAGCCTATACACTCTTGGCAGTCATGTTCTCGTCCTTTGGCTTAGCACCACATTTCATTGCTGCCATCTATTCGCAGCTAGCAGAAGTGTTACCACCTCGTATCTCGCTGCCAAACTCTGGACTGTCCATGGTCTTATGGTGTTAAGTTGTGAATATCCAGTCGTTTAAAATGTTTCAAAGCCTACACCCTCATCCTCATAATAGAACCAACTGTGACTGTCTAGGCCATCGGTGAGCAGGGCATTTAAGGTACCACTTACGGTATCTCCAAACCTCACATAGGCTTGCACACAGAAAGGAAAGATTTTGGCTTTTAATTTTCTCGATATTGAATTTCACCAAATCGAAGGCGCTTTAAAGTAGCACTTTGGGCATCAAGTCTTATCGGATTTGCTTGAAACGTTGGATCTAAATAGCTAATAGTATTACAAATATAAATAATTAGATTATGCAATCTAGAAGTTTAAAAATATGCCTTTTTCTCATTCTCAATAAAAAATCGGAAAGAAATGGTCATGCAATTTGAACACAGCAAAAAGTAGAGAAAGTGCGATAGTTTTCCCTCTGTTTTGATATTTTCTCCAGATTAATGGAATTTGACTGTCGGCAAGTGTGGATAGCATCTCTGTTTGATAACACTATGCATGTTTTTAATGTGTTTACCCCAAATATTTACAACCTGCAAGGAGCTTACATTTATGATTCTCAATGTTTTCTCAATTAAAAGACCTTTCAGGCAATATATACTTTATATAGGCCAAGAAGTCAAATTAAAGCAGGGTAGAGGAAAAACCAGGCCCAAAAAATGATCCCCGTAAGCTACGTTAAAAGTATTATAAAAATAATAAATTAATAACATAAAACAAAATAAAATGATATAAAGCAACGAAAAATAATAGTGGGAAGCATGTCCATGTATGTTATAAGATAAACATTAAAAAAAAATTTAAAGAGAGAGGAGCCTACAACACACAGTATTCCCAGGCGGTCACCCATCCAAGTACTAACTGCGCTCGATGTTGCTTAACTTCGGTGATCGGACGAGAACCAGTGCTTTCAACATGATATGGTCGTAGGCATATGCTAACGACTTTTTAGAGACCAAATGCATCTCAAACAGGAAGTGTCCCAACATCATGCCTTACTCTCTTTATTTCCTGTTTCTCCTGCCCAGGAAATACTCTAGAATAACGCCAAGGCTCAGGGATCTGTCCACACGTCAGCCTATACACTCTTGGCAGTCATGTTCTCGTCCTTTGGCTTAGCACCACATTTCAGTGCTGCCATCTATTCGCAGCTAGCAGAAGTGCTACCACCTCGTATCTCGCTGCCAAACTCTGGACTGTCCATGGTCTTATGGGGTTAAGTTGTGAATATCCAGTCGTTTAAAATGTTTCAAAGCCTACATCCTCATAATAGAACCAACTGTGACTGTGTAGGCCATCGGTGAGCAGAGCATTGAAGGTACCACTGACGGTATCTCCAAACCTCACATAGGCTTGCACACAGAAAGGAAAGATTTTGGCTTTTAATTTTCTCGATATTGAATTTCACCAAATCGAGGGCGCTTTAAAGTAGCACTTTGGGCATCAAGTCTTATCGGATTTGCTTGAAACGTTGGATCTAAATAGCTAATAGTATTACAAATATAAATAGTTAGAATATGCAATCTAGAAGTTTAGAAATATGCCTTTTTCTCATTTTCAATGAAAAATCGGAAAGAAATGGTCATGCAATTTGAACACAGCAAAAAGTAGAGGAAGTGCGATAGTTTTCTCTCTGTTTTGATATTTTCTCCAGATGAATGGAATTTGATGGTCGACAAGTGTGGATAGCATCTCTGTTTGATAACACTATGCATGTTTTTAATGTGTTTACCCCAAATATTTACAACCTGCAAGGAGCTTACATTTATGATTCTCAATGTTTTCTCAATTAAAAGACCTTTCAGGCAATATATACTTTATATAGGCCAAGAAGTCAAATTAAAGCAGGGTAGAGGAAAAACCAGGCCCAAAAAATGATCCCCGTAAGCTATGTTAAAAGTATTATAAAAATAATAAATTAATAAAATAAACCAAAATAAAATGATATAAAGCAACGAAAAATAAAAGTGGGAAGCATGGCCATGTATGTTATAAGATAAACATTAAAAAAAATATTTTTTAAAAGAGAGGAGCCTACAACACACAGTATTCCCAGGCGGTCACCCATCCAAGTACTAACTGCGCTCGATGTTGCTTAACTTCGGTGATCGGACGAGAACCGGTGCATTCAACATGATATGGTCGTAGGCATATGCTAACGACTTTTTAGAGACCAAATGCATCTCAAACAGGAAGTGTCCCAACATCATGCCTTACTCTCTTTATTTCCTGTTTCTCCTGCCCAGGAAATACTCTAGAATAACGCCAAGGCTCAGGGATCTGTCCACACGTCAGCCTATACACTCTTGGCAGTCATGTTCTCGTCCTTTGGCTTAGCACCACATTTCAGTGCTGCCATCTATTCGCAGCTTGCAGAAGTGCTACCACCTCGTATCTCGCTGCCAAACTCTGGACTGTCCATGGTCTAATGGGGTTAAGTTGTGAATATCCAGTCGTTTAAAATTTTTCAAAGCCTACACCCTCATCCTCATAATAGAACCAACTGTGACTGTCTAGGCCATCGTTGAGCAGAGCATTTAAGGTACCACTTATGGTATCTCCAAACCTCACATAGGCTTGCAAACAGAAAGAAAAGATTTTGGCTTTTGATTTTCTCGATATTGAATTTCACCAAATCGAGGGCGCTTTAAAGTAGCACTTTGGGCATCAAGTCTTATCGGATTTGCTTGAAACGTTGGATCTAAATAGCTAATAGTATTACAAATATAAATAGTTAGATTATGCAATCTAGAAGTTTAAAAATATGCCTTTTTCTCATTCTCAATAAAAAATCGGAAAGAAATGGTCATGCAATTTGAACACAGCAAAAAGTAGAGAAAGTGCGATAGTTTTCCCTCTGTTTTGATATTTTCTCCAGATTAATGGAATTTGACTGTCGGCAAGTGTGGATAGCATCTCTGTTTGATAACACTATGCATGTTTTTAATGTGTTTACCCCAAATATTTACAACCTGCAAGGAGCTTACATTTATGATTCTCAATGTTTTCTCAATTAAAAGACCTTTCAGGCAATATATACTTTATATAGGCCAAGAAGTCAAATTAAAGCAGGGTAGAGGAAAAACCAGGCCCAAAAGAAAATCCCCGTAAGCTACGTTAAAAGTGTTATATAAATAATAAATTAATAAAATAAAACAAAGTAAAATGATATAAAGCAACGAAAAATAAAAGTGGGAAGCATGGCCATGTATGTTATATGATAAACATTAAAAAAAAAGATTTAAAAAGAGAGGAGCCTACAACACACAGTATTCCCAGGCGGTCACCCATCCAAGTACTAACTGCGCTCGATGTTGCTTAACTTCGGTGATCGGACGAGAACCGGTGCATTCAACATGATATGGTCGTAGGCATTTGCTTACGACTTTTTAGAGACCAAATGCATCTCAAACTGGAGGTGTCCCACCATCATGCCTTACTCTCTTTATTTCCTGTTTCTCCTGCCAAGGAAATACTCTAGAATAACGCCAAGGCTCAGGGATCTGTCCACACGTCAGCCTATACACTCTTGGCAGTCATGTTCTCGTCCTTTGGCTTAGCACCACATTTCAGTGCTGCCATCTATTCGCAGCTAGCAGAAGTGCTACCACCTCGTATCTCGCTGCCAAACTCTGGACTGTCCATGGTCTAATGGGGTTAAGTTGTGAATATCCAGTCGTTTAAAATGTTTCAAAGCCTACACCCTCATCCTCATAATAGAACCAACTGTGACTGTTTAGGCCATCGGTGAGCAGAGCATTTAAGGTACCACTTACGGTATCTCCAAACCTCATATAGGCTTGCAAACAGAAAGAAAAGATTTTGGCTTTTGATTTTCTCGATATTGAATTTCACCAAATCGAGGGCGCTTTAAAGTAGCACTTTGGGCATCAAGTCTTATCGGATTTGCTTGAAACGTTGGATCTAAATAGCTAATAGTATTACAAATATAAATAGTTAGATTATGCAATCTAGAAGTTTAAAAATATGCCTTTTTCTCATTTTCAATAAAACATCGGAAAGAAATGGTCATGCAATTTGAACACAGCAAAAAGTACAGAAAGTGCGATAGTTTTCCCTCTGTTTTGATATTTTTCTTCAGATTAATGGAATTTGATGGTCGGCAAGTGTGGATAGCATCTCTGTTTGATAACACTATGCATGTTTTTAATGTGTTTACCCCAAATATTTACAACCTGCAAGGAGCTTACATTTATGATTCTCAATGTTTTCTCAATTAAAAGACCTTTCAGGCAATATATACTTTATATAGGCCAAGAAGTCAAATTAAAGCAGGGTAGAGGAAAAACCAGGCCCAAAAAATGATCCCCGTAAGCTACGTTAAAAGTATTATAAAAATAATAAATTAATAACATAAAACAAAATAAAATGATATAAAGCAACGAAAAATAAAAGTGGGAAGCATGTCCATGTATGTTATAAGATAAACATTAAAAAAAAATTTAAAGAGAGAGGAGCCTACAACACACAGTATTCCCAGGCGGTCACCCATCCAAGTACTAACTGCGCTCGATGTTGCTTAACTTCGGTGATCGGACGAGAACCGGTGCTTTCAACATGATATGGTCGTAGGCATATGCTAACGACTTTTTAGAGACCAAATGCATCTCAAACAGGAAGTGTCCCAACATCATGCCTTACTCTCTTTATTTCCTGTTTCTCCTGCCCAGGAAATACTCTAGAATAACGCCAAGGCTCAGGGATCTGTCCACACGTCAGCCTATACACTCTTGGCAGTCATGTTCTCGTCCTTTGGCTTAGCACCACATTTCAGTGCTGCCATCTATTCGCAGCTAGCAGAAGTGCTACCACCTCGTATCTCGCTGCCAAACTCTGGACTGTCCATGGTCTTATGGGGTTAAGTTGTGAATATCCAGTCGTTTAAAATGTTTCAAAGCCTACATCCTCATAATAGAACCAACTGTGACTGTGTAGGCCATCGGTGAGCAGAGCATTGAAGGTACCACTGACGGTATCTCCAAACCTCACATAGGCTTGCACACAGAAAGGAAAGATTTTGGCTTTTAATTTTCTCGATATTGAATTTCACCAAATCGAGGGCGCTTTAAAGTAGCACTTTGGGCATCAAGTCTTATCGGATTTGCTTGAAACGTTGGATCTAAATAGCTAATAGTATTACAAATATAAATAGTTAGAATATGCAATCTAGAAGTTTAGAAATATGCCTTTTTCTCATTTTCAATGAAAAATCGGAAAGAAATGGTCATGCAATTTGAACACAGCAAAAAGTAGAGGAAGTGCGATAGTTTTCTCTCTGTTTTGATATTTTCTCCAGATGAATGGAATTTGATGGTCGACAAGTGTGGATAGCATCTCTGTTTGATAACACTATGCATGTTTTTAATGTGTTTACCCCAAATATTTACAACCTGCAAGGAGCTTACATTTATGATTCTCAATGTTTTCTCAATTAAAAGACCTTTCAGGCAATATATACTTTATATAGGCCAAGAAGTCAAATTAAAGCAGGGTAGAGGAAAAACCAGGCCCAAAAAATGATCCCCGTAAGCTACGTTAAAAGTATTATAAAAATAATAAATTAATAAAATAAACCAAAATAAAATGATATAAAGCAACGAAAAATAAAAGTGGGAAGCATGGCCATGTATGTTATAAGATAAACATTAAAAAAAATATTTTTTAAAAGAGAGGAGCCTACAACACACAGTATTCCCAGGCGGTCACCCATCCAAGTACTAACTGCGCTCGATGTTGCTTAACTTCGGTGATCGGACGAGAACCGGTGCATTCAACATGATATGGTCGTAGGCATATGCTAATGACTTTTTAGAGACCAAATGCATCTCAAACAGGAAGTGTCCCAACATCATGCCTTACTCTCTTTATTTCCTGTTTCTCCTGCCCAGGAAATACTCTAGAATAACGCCAAGGCTCAGGGATCTGTCCACACGTCAGCCTATACACTCTTGGCAGTCATGTTCTCGTCCTTTGGCTTAGCACCACATTTCAGTGCTGCCATCTATTCGCAGCTTGCAGAAGTGCTACCACCTCGTATCTCGCTGCCAAACTCTGGACTGTCCATGGTCTAATGGGGTTAAGTTGTGAATATCCAGTCGTTTAAAATGTTTCAAAGCCTACACCCTCATCCTCATAATAGAACCAACTGTGACTGTCTAGGCCATCGGTGAGCAGAGCATTTAAGGTACCACTTATGGTATCTCCAAACCTCACATAGGCTTGCAAACAGAAAGAAAAGATTTTGGCTTTTGATTTTCTCGATATTGAATTTCACCAAATCGAGGGCGCTTTAAAGTAGCACTTTGGGCATCAAGTCTTATCGGATTTGCTTGAAACGTTGGATCTAAATAGCTAATAGTATTACAAATATAAATAGTTAGATTATGCAATCTAGAAGTTTAAAAATATGCCTTTTTCTCATTCTCAATAAAAAATCGGAAAGAAATGGTCATGCAATTTGAACACAGCAAAAAGTAGAGAAAGTGCGATAGTTTTCCCTCTGTTTTGATATTTTCTCCAGATTAATGGAATTTGACTGTCGGCAAGTGTGGATAGCATCTCTGTTTGATAACACTATGCATGTTTTTAATGTGTTTACCCCAAATATTTACAACCTGCAAGGAGCTTACATTTATGATTCTCAATGTTTTCTCAATTAAAAGACCTTTCAGGCAATATATACTTTATATAGGCCAAGAAGTCAAATTAAAGCAGGGTAGAGGAAAAACCAGGCCCAAAAGAAAATCCCCGTAAGCTACGTTAAAAGTGTTATATAAATAATAAATTAATAAAATAAAACAAAGTAAAATGATATAAAGCAACGAAAAGTAAAAGTGGGAAGCATGGCCATGTATGTTATATGATAAACATTAAAAAAAAAGATTTAAAAAGAGAGGAGCCTACAACACACAGTATTCCCAGGCGGTCACCCATCCAAGTACTAACTGCGCTCGATGTTGCTTAACTTCGGTGATCGGACGAGAACCGGTGCATTCAACATGATATGGTCGTAGGCATTTGCTTACGACTTTTTAGAGACCAAATGCATCTCAAACTGGAGGTGTCCCACCATCATGCCTTACTCTCTTTATTTCCTGTTTCTCCTGCCAAGGAAATACTCTAGAATAACGCCAAGGCTCAGGGATCTGTCCACACGTCAGCCTATACACTCTTGGCAGTCATGTTCTCGTCCTTTGGCTTAGCACCACATTTCAGTGCTGCCATCTATTCGCAGCTAGCAGAAGTGCTACCACCTCGTATCTCGCTGCCAAACTCTGGACTGTCCATGGTCTAATGGGGTTAAGTTGTGAATATCCAGTCGTTTAAAATGTTTCAAAGCCTACACCCTCATCCTCATAATAGAACCAACTGGGACTGTTTAGGCCATCGGTGAGCAGAGCATTTAAGGTACCACTTACGGTATCTCCAAACCTCACATAGGCTTGCAAACAGAAAGAAAAGATTTTGGCTTTTGATTTTCTCGATATTGAATTTCACCAAATCGAGGGCGCTTTAAAGTAGCACTTTGGGCATCAAGTCTTATCGGATTTGCTTGAAACGTTGGATCTAAATAGCTAATAGTATTACAAATATAAATAGTTAGATTATGCAATCTAGAAGTTTAAAAATATGCCTTTTTCTCATTTTCAATAAAACATCGGAAAGAAATGGTCATGCAATTTGAACACAGCAAAAAGTAGAGAAAGTGCGATAGTTTTCCCTCTGTTTTGATATTTTTCTTCAGATTAATGGAATTTGATGGTCGGCAAGTGTGGATAGCATCTCTGTTTGATAACACTATGCATGTTTTTAATGTGTTTACCCCAAATATTTACAACCTGCAAGGAGCTTACATTTATGATTCTCAATGTTTTCTCAATTAAAAGACCTTTTGGGCAATATATACTTTATATAGGCCAAGAAGTCAAATTAAAGCAGGGTAGAGGAAAAACCATGCCCAAAAAAATGATCCCCGTAAGCTACGTTAAAAGTATTATAAAAACAATAAATTAATAAAATAAAACAAAATAAAATGATATAAAGCAACGAAAAATAAAAGTGGGAAGCATGGCAATGTATGTTATAAGAAAAACAATAAAAATTTTTTTTTAAAGAGAGAGGAGCCTACAACACACAGTATTCCCAGGCGGTCACCCATCCAAGTACTAACTGCGCTCGATGTTGCTTAACTTCGGTGATCGGACGAGAACCGGTGCATTCAACATGATATGGTCGTAGGCATTTGCTTACGACTTTTTAGAGACCAAATGCATCTCAAACTGGAAGTGTCCCACCATCATGCCTTACTCTCGTTATTTCCTGTTTCTCCTGCCCAGGAAATACTCTAGAATAACGCCAAGGCTCAGGGATCTGTCCACACGTCAGCCTATACACTCTTGGCAGTCATGTTCTCGTCCTTTGGCTTAGCACCACATTTCATTGCTGCCATCTATTCGCAGCTAGCAGAAGTGTTACCACCTCGTATCTCGCTGCCAAACTCTGGACTGTCCATGGTCTTATGGTGTTAAGTTGTGAATATCCAGTCGTTTAAAATGTTTCAAAGCCTACACCCTCATCCTCATAATAGAACCAACTGTGACTGTCTAGGCCATCGGTGAGCAGGGCATTTAAGGTACCACTTACGGTATCTCCAAACCTCACATAGGCTTGCACACAGAAAGGAAAGATTTTGGCTTTTAATTTTCTCGATATTGAATTTCACCAAATCGAAGGCGCTTTAAAGTAGCACTTTGGGCATCAGGTATTATCGGATTTGCTTGAAATGTTGGATCTAAATAGCTAATAGTATTACAAATATAAATAGTTAGATTATGCAATCTAGAAATTTAGAAATATGCCTTTTTCTCATTTTCAATGAAAAATCAGAAAGAAATGGTCATGCAATTTGAACACAGCAAAAAGTAGAGAAAGTGCGATAGATTTCCCTCTGTCTTGATATTTTCTCCAGATTAATGGAATTTGATGGTCGGCAAGTGTGGATAGCATCTCTGTTTGATAACACTATGCGTGTTTTTAATGTGTTTACCCCAAATATTTACAACCTGCAAGGAGCTTACATTTATGATTCTCAATGTTTTCTCAATTAAAAGACCTTTCAGGCAATATATACTTTATATAGGCCAAGAAGTCAAATTAAAGCAGGGTAGAGGAAAAACCAGGCCCAAAAAATGATCCCCGTAAGCTACGTTAAAAGTATTATAAAAATAATAAATTAATAACATAAAACAAAATAAAATGATATAAAGCAACGAAAAATAAAAGTGGGAAGCATGTCCATGTATGTTATAAGATAAACATTAAAAAAAAATTAAAAAGAGAGGAGCCTACAACACACAGTATTCCCAGGCGGTCACCCATCCAAGTACTAACTGCGCTCGATGTTGCTAAACTTCGGTGATCGGACGAGAACCGGTGCTTTCAACATGATATGGTCGTAGGCATATGCTAACGACTTTTTAGAGACCAAATGCATCTCAAACAGGAAGTGTCCCAACATCATGCCTTACTCTCTTTATTTCCTGTTTCTCCTGCCCAGGAAATACTCTAGAATAACGCCAAGGCTCAGGGATCTGTCCACACGTCAGCCTATACACTCTTGGCAGTCATGTTCTCGTCCTTTGGCTTAGCACCACATTTCAGTGCTGCCATCTATTCGCAGCTAGCAGAAGTGCTACCACCTCGTATCTCGCTGCCAAACTCTGGACTGTCCATGGTCTTATGGGGTTAAGTTGTGAATATCCAGTCGTTTAAAATGTTTCAAAGCCTACATCCTCATAATAGAACCAACTGTGACTGTCTAGGCCATCGGTGAGCAGAGCATTGAAGGTACCACTGACGGTATCTCCAAACCTCACATAGGCTTGCACACAGATAGGAAAGATTTTGGCTTTTAATTTTCTCGATATTGAATTTCACCAAATCGAGGGCGCTTTAAAGTAGCACTTTGGGCATCAAGTCTTATCGGATTTGCTTGAAACGTTGGATCTAAATAGCTAATAGTATTACAAATATAAATAGTTAGAATATGCAATCTAGAAGTTTAGAAATATGCCTTTTTCTCATTTTCAATGAAAAATCGGAAAGAAATGGTCATGCAATTTGAACACAGCAAAAAGTAGAGGAAGTGCGATAGTTTTCTCTCTGTTTTGATATTTTCTCCAGATGAATGGAATTTGATGGTCGACAAGTGTGGATAGCATCTCTGTTTGATAACACTATGCATGTTTTTAATGTGTTTACCCCAAATATTTACAACCTGCAAGGAGCTTACATTTATGATTCTCAATGTTTTCTCAATTAAAAGACCTTTCAGGCAATATATACTTTATATAGGCCAAGAAGTCAAATTAAAGCAGGGTAGAGGAAAAACCAGGCCCAAAAAATGATCCCCGTAAGCTACATTAAAAGTATTATAAAAATAATAAATTAATAAAATAAACCAAAATAAAATGATATAAAGCAACGAAAAATAAAAGTGGGAAGCATGGCCATGTATGTTATAAGATAAACATTAAAAAAAATATTTTTAAAAAGAGAGGAGCCTACAACACACAGTATTCCCAGGCGGTCACCCATCCAAGTACTAACTGCGCTCGATGTTGCTTAACTTCGGTGATCGGACGAGAACCGGTGCATTCAACATGATATGGTCGTAGGCATTTGCTTAAGACTTTTTAGAGACCAAATGCATCTCAAACAGGAAGTGTCCCAACATCATGCCTTACTCTCTTTATTTCCTGTTTCTCCTGCCCAGGAAATACTCTAGAATAACGCCAAGGCTCAGGGATCTGTCCACACGTCAGCCTATACACTCTTGGCAGTCATGTTCTCGTCCTTTGGCTTAGCACCACATTTCAGTGCTGCCATCTATTCGCAGCTTGCAGAAGTGCTACCACCTCGTATCTCGCTGCCAAACTCTGGACTGTCCATGGTCTAATGGGGTTAAGTTGTGAATATCCAGTCGTTTAAAATGTTTCAAAGCCTACACCCTCATCCTCATAATAGAACCAACTGTGACTGTCTAGGCCATCGGTGAGCAGAGCATTTAAGGTACCACTTATGGTATCTCCAAACCTCACATAGGCTTGCAAACAGAAAGAAAAGATTTTGGCTTTTGATTTTCTCGATATTGAATTTCACCAAATCGAGGGCGCTTTAAAGTAGCACTTTGGGCATCAAGTCTTATCGGATTTGCTTGAAACGTTGGATCTAAATAGCTAATAGTATTACAAATATAAATAATTAGATTATGCAATCTAGAAGTTTAAAAATATGCCTTTTTCTCATTCTCAATAAAAAATCGGAAAGAAATGGTCATGCAATTTGAACACAGCAAAAAGTAGAGAAAGTGCGATAGTTTTCCCTCTGTTTTGATATTTTCTCCAGATTAATGGAATTTGACTGTCGGCAAGTGTGGATAGCATCTCTGTTTGATAACACTATGCATGTTTTTAATGTGTTTACCCCAAATATTTACAACCTGCAAGGAGCTTACATTTATGATTCTCAATGTTTTCTCAATTAAAAGACCTTTCAGGCAATATATACTTTATATAGGCCAAGAAGTCAAATTAAAGCAGGGTAGAGGAAAAACCAGGCCCAAAAGAAAATCCCCGTAAGCTACGTTAAAAGTGTTATATAAATAATAAATTAATAAAATAAAACAAAGTAAAATGATATAAAGCAACGAAAATTAAAAGTGGGAAGCATGGCCATGTATGTTATATGATAAACATTAAAAAAAAAGATTTAAAAAGAGAGGAGCCTACAACACACAGTATTCCCAGGCGGTCACCCATCCAAGTACTAACTGCGCTCGATGTTGCTTAACTTCGGTGATCGGACGAGAACCGGTGCATTCAACATGATATGGTCGTAGGCATTTGCTTACGACTTTTTAGAGACCAAATGCATCTCAAACTGGAGGTGTCCCACCATCATGCCTTACTCTCTTTATTTCCTGTTTCTCCTGCCAAGGAAATACTCTAGAATAACGCCAAGGCTCAGGGATCTGTCCACACGTCAGCCTATACACTCTTGGCAGTCATGTTCTCGTCCTTTGGCTTAGCACCACATTTCAGTGCTGCCATCTATTCGCCGCTAGCAGAAGTGCTACCACCTCGTATCTCGCTGCCAAACTCTGGACTGTCCATGGTCTAATGGGGTTAAGTTGTGAATATCCAGTCGTTTAAAATGTTTCAAAGCCTACACCCTCATCCTCATAATAGAACCAACTGTGACTGTTTAGGCCATCGGTGAGCAGAGCATTTAAGGTACCACTTACGGTATCTCCAAACCTCACATAGGCTTGCAAACAGAAAGAAAAGATTTTGGCTTTTGATTTTCTCGATATTGAATTTCACCAAATCGAGGGCGCTTTAAAGTAGCACTTTGGGCATCAAGTCTTATCGGATTTGCTTGAAACGTTGGATCTAAATAGCTAATAGTATTACAAATATAAATAGTTAGATTATGCAATCTAGAAGTTTAAAAATATGCCTTTTTCTCATTTTCAATAAAACATCGGAAAGAAATGGTCATGCAATTTGAACACAGCAAAAAGTACAGAAAGTGCGATAGTTTTCCCTCTGTTTTGATATTTTTCTTCAGATTAATGGAATTTGATGGTCGGCAAGTGTGGATAGCATCTCTGTTTGATAACACTATGCATGTTTTTAATGTGTTTACCCCAAATATTTACAACCTGCAAGGAGCTTACATTTATGATTCTCAATGTTTTCTCAATTAAAAGACCTTTTGGGCAATATATACTTTATATAGGCCAAGAAGTCAAATTAAAGCAGGGTAGAGGAAAAACCATGCCCAAAAAAATGATCCCCGTAAGCTACGTTAAAAGTATTATAAAAACAATAAATTAATAAAATAAAACAAAATAAAATGATATAAAGCAACGAAAAATAAAAGTGGGAAGCATGGCAATGTATGTTATAAGAAAAACAATAAAAAATTTTTTTTAAAGAGAAAGGAGCCTACAACACACAGTATTCCCAGGCGGTCACCCATCCAAGTACTAACTGCGCTCGATGTTGCTTAACTTCGGTGATCGGACGAGAACCGGTGCATTCAACATGATATGGTCGTAGGCATTTGCTTACGACTTTTTAGAGACCAAATGCATCTCAAACTGGAAGTGTCCCACCATCATGCCTTACTCTCGTTATTTCCTGTTTCTCCTGCCCAGGAAATACTCTAGAATAACGCCAAGGCTCAGGGATCTGTCCACACGTCAGCCTATACACTCTTGGCAGTCATGTTCTCGTCCTTTGGCTTAGCACCACATTTCATTGCTGCCATCTATTCGCAGCTAGCAGAAGTGTTACCACCTCGTATCTCGCTGCCAAACTCTGGACTGTCCATGGTCTTATGGTGTTAAGTTGTGAATATCCAGTCGTTTAAAATGTTTCAAAGCCTACACCCTCATCCTCATAATAGAACCAACTGTGACTGCCTAGGCCATCGGTGAGCAGGGCATTTAAGGTACCACTTACGGTATCTCCAAACCTCACATAGGCTTGCACACAGCAAGGAAAGATTTTGGCTTTTAATTTTCTCGATATTGAATTTCACCAAATCGAAGGCGCTTTAAAGTAGCACTTTGGGCATCAGGTATTATCGGATTTGCTTGAAATGTTGGATCTAAATAGCTAATAGTATTACAAATATAAATAGTTAGATTATGCAATCTAGAAATTTAGAAATATGCCTTTTTCTCATTTTCAATGAAAAATCAGAAAGAAATGGTCATGCAATTTGAACACAGCAAAAAGTAGAGAAAGTGCGATAGATTTCCCTCTGTCTTGATATTTTCTCCAGATTAATGGAATTTGATGGTCGGCAAGTGTGGATAGCATCTCTGTTTGATAACACTATGCGTGTTTTTAATGTGTTTACCCCAAATATTTACAACCTGCAAGGAGCTTACATTTATGATTCTCAATGTTTTCTCAATTAAAAGACCTTTCAGGCAATATATACTTTATATAGGCCAAGAAGTCAAATTAAAGCAGGGTAGAGGAAAAACCAGGCCCAAAAAATGATCCCCGTAAGCTACGTTAAAAGTATTATAAAAATAATAAATTAATAACATAAAACAAAATAAAATGATATAAAGCAACGAAAAATAAAAGTGGGAAGCATGTCCATGTATGTTATAAGATAAACATTAAAAAAAAATTAAAAAGAGAGGAGCCTACAACACACAGTATTCCCAGGCGGTCACCCATCCAAGTACTAACTGCGCTCGATGTTGCTTAACTTCGGTGATCGGACGAGAACCGGTGCTTTCAACATGATATGGTCGTAGGCATATGCTAACGACTTTTTAGAGACCAAATGCATCTCAAACAGGAAGTGTCCCAACATCATGCCTTACTCTCTTTATTTCCTGTTTCTCCTGCCCAGGAAATACTCTAGAATAACGCCAAGGCTCAGGGATCTGTCCACACGTCAGCCTATACACTCTTGGCAGTCATGTTCTCGTCCTTTGGCTTAGCACCACATTTCAGTGCTGCCATCTATTCGCAGCTAGCAGAAGTGCTACCACCTCGTATCTCGCTGCCAAACTCTGGACTGTCCATGGTCTTATGGGGTTAAGTTGTGAATATCCAGTCGTTTAAAATGTTTCAAAGCCTACATCCTCATAATAGAACCAACTGTGACTGTCTAGGCCATCGGTGAGCAGAGCATTGAAGGTACCACTGACGGTATCTCCAAACCTCACATAGGCTTGCACACAGATAGGAAAGATTTTGGCTTTTAATTTTCTCGATATTGAATTTCACCAAATCGAGGGCGCTTTAAAGTAGCACTTTGGGCATCAAGTCTTATCGGATTTGCTTGAAACGTTGGATCTAAATAGCTAATAGTATTACAAATATAAATAGTTAGAATATGCAATCTAGAAGTTTAGAAATATGCCTTTTTCTCATTTTCAATGAAAAATCGGAAAGAAATGGTCATGCAATTTGAACACAGCAAAAAGTAGAGGAAGTGCGATAGTTTTCTCTCTGTTTTGATATTTTCTCCAGATGAATGGAATTTGATGGTCGACAAGTGTGGATAGCATCTCTGTTTGATAACACTATGCATGTTTTTAATGTGTTTACCCCAAATATTTACAACCTGCAAGGAGCTTACATTTATGATTCTCAATGTTTTCTCAATTAAAAGACCTTTCAGGCAATATATACTTTATATAGGCCAAGAAGTCAAATTAAAGCAGGGTAGAGGAAAAACCAGGCCCAAAAAATGATCCCCGTAAGCTACATTAAAAGTATTATAAAAATAATAAATTAATAAAATAAACCAAAATAAAATGATATAAAGCAACGAAAAATAAAAGTGGGAAGCATGGCCATGTATGTTATAAGATAAACATTAAAAAAAATATTTTTTAAAAGAGAGGAGCCTACAACACACAGTATTCCCAGGCGGTCACCCATCCAAGTACTAACTGTGCTCGATGTTGCTTAACTTCGGTGATCGGACGAGAACCGGTGCATTCAACATGATATGGTCGTAGGCATATGCTAACGACTTTTTAGAGACCAAATGCATCTCAAACAGGAAGTGTCCCAACATCATGCCTTACTCTCTTTATTTCCTGTTTCTCCTGCCCAGGAAATACTCTAGAATAACGCCAAGGCTCAGGGATCTGTCCACACGTCAGCCTATACACTCTTGGCAGTCATGTTCTCGTCCTTTGGCTTAGCACCACATTTCAATGCTGCCATCTATTCGCAGCTTGCAGAAGTGCTACCACCTCGTATCTCGCTGCCAAACTCTGGACTGTCCATGGTCTAATGGGGTTAAGTTGTGAATATCCAGTCGTTTAAAATGTTTCAAAGCCTACACCCTCATCCTCATAATAGAACCAACTGTGACTGTCTAGGCCATCGGTGAGCAGAGCATTTAAGGTACCACTTATGGTATCTCCAAACCTCACATAGGCTTGCAAACAGAAAGAAAAGATTTTGGCTTTTGATTTTCTCGATATTGAATTTCACCAAATCGAGGGCGCTTTAAAGTAGCACTTTGGGCATCAAGTCTTATCGGATTTGCTTGAAACGTTGGATCTAAATAGCTAATAGTATTACAAATATAAATAATTAGATTATGCAATCTAGAAGTTTAAAAATATGCCTTTTTCTCATTCTCAATAAAAAATCGGAAAGAAATGGTCATGCAATTTGAACACAGCAAAAAGTAGAGAAAGTGCGATAGTTTTCCCTCTGTTTTGATATTTTCTCCAGATTAATGGAATTTGACTGTCGGCAAGTGTGGATAGCATCTCTGTTTGATAACACTATGCATGTTTTTAATGTGTTTACCCCAAATATTTACAACCTGCAAGGAGCTTACATTTATGATTCTCAATGTTTTCTCAATTAAAAGACCTTTCAGGCAATATATACTTTATATAGGCCAAGAAGTCAATTTAAAGCAGGGTAGAGGAAAAACCAGGCCCAAAAGAAAATCCCCGTAAGCTACGTTAAAAGTATTATATAAATAATAAATTAATAAAATAAAACAAAGTAAAATGATATAAAGCAACGAAAAATAAAAGTGGGAAGCATGGCCATGTATGTTATATGATAAACATTAAAAAAAAAGATTTAAAAAGAGAGGAGCCTACAACACACAGTATTCCCAGGCGGTCACCCATCCAAGTACTAACTGCGCTCGATGTTGCTTAACTTCGGTGATCGGACGAGAACCGGTGCATTCAACATGATATGGTCGTAGGCATTTGCTTACGACTTTTTAGAGACCAAATGCATCTCAAACTGGAGGTGTCCCACCATCATGCCTTACTCTCTTTATTTCCTGTTTCTCCTGCCAAGGAAATACTCTAGAATAACGCCAAGGCTCAGGGATCTGTCCACACGTCAGCCTATACACTCTTGGCAGTCATGTTCTCGTCCTTTGGCTTAGCACCACATTTCAGTGCTGCCATCTATTTGCAGCTAGCAGAGGTGCTACCACCTCGTATCTCGCTGCCAAACTCTGGACTGTCCATGGTCTAATGGGGTTAAGTTGTGAATATCCAGTCGTTTAAAATGTTTCAAAGCCTACACCCTCATCCTCATAATAGAACCAACTGTGACTGTCTAGGCCATCGTTGAGCAGAGCATTTAAGGTACCACTTACGGTATCTCCAAACCTCACATAGGCTTGCAAACAGAAAGAAAAGCTTTTGGCTTTTGATTTTCTCGATATTGAATTTCACCAAATCGAGGGCGCTTTAAAGTAGCACTTTGGGCATCAAGTCTTATCGGATTTGCTTGAAACGTTGGATCTAAATAGCTAATAGTATTACAAATATAAATAATTAGATTATGCAATCTAGAAGTTTAAAAATATGCCTTTTTCTCATTCTCAATAAAAAATCGGAAAGAAATGGTCATGCAATTTGAACACAGCAAAAAGTAGAGAAAGTGCGATAGTTTTCCCTCTGTTTTGATATTTTCTCCAGATTAATGGAATTTGACTGTCGGCAAGTGTGGATAGCATCTCTGTTTGATAACACTATGCATGTTTTTAATGTGTTTACCCCAAATATTTACAACCTGCAAGGAGCTTACATTTATGATTCTCAATGTTTTCTCAATTAAAAGACCTTTCAGGCAATATATACTTTATATAGGCCAAGAAGTCAAATTAAAGCAGGGTAGAGGAAAAACCAGGCCCAAAAGAAAATCCGCGTAAGCTACGTTAAAAGTATTATATAAATAATAAATTAATAAAATAAAACAAAGTAAAATGATATAAAGCAACGAAAAATAAAAGTGGGAAGCATGGCCATGTATGTTATATGATAAACATTAAAAAAAAAGATTTAAAAAGAGAGGAGCCTACAACACACAGTATTCCCAGGCGGTCACCCATCCAAGTACTAACTGCGCTCGATGTTGCTTAACTTCGGTGATCGGACGAGAACCGGTGCATTCAACATGATATGGTCGTAGGCATTTGCTTACGACTTTTTAGAGACCAAATGCATCTCAAACTGGAGGTGTCCCACCATCATGCCTTACTCTCTTTATTTCCTGTTTCTCCTGCCAAGGAAATACTCTAGAATAACGCCAAGGCTCAGGGATCTGTCCACACGTCAGCCTATACACTCTTGGCAGTCATGTTCTCGTCCTTTGGCTTAGCACCACATTTCAGTGCTGCCATCTATTTGCAGCTAGCAGAGGTGCTACCACCTCGTATCTCGCTGCCAAACTCTGGACTGTCCATGGTCTAATGGGGTTAAGTTGTGAATATCCAGTCGTTTAAAATGTTTCAAAGCCTACACCCTCATCCTCATAATAGAACCAACTGTGACTGTCTAGGCCATCGTTGAGCAGAGCATTTAAGGTACCACTTACGGTATCTCCAAACCTCACATAGGCTTGCAAACAGAAAGAAAAGCTTTTGGCTTTTGATTTTCTCGATATTGAATTTCACCAAATCGAGGGCGCTTTAAAGTAGCACTTTGGGCATCAAGTCTTATCGGATTTGCTTGAAACGTTGGATCTAAATAGCTAATAGTATTACAAATATAAATAGTTAGATTATGCAATCTAGAAGTTTAAAAATATGCCTTTTTCTCATTTTCAATAAAAAATCGGAAAGAAATGGTCATGCAATTTGAACACAGCAAAAAGTACAGAAAGTGCGATAGTTTTCCCTCTGTTTTGATATTTTTCTTCAGATTAATGGAATTTGATGGTCGGCAAGTGTGGATAGCATCTCTGTTTGATAACACTATGCATGTTTTTAATGTGTTTACCCCAAATATTTACAACCTGCAAGGAGCTTACATTTATGATTCTCAATGCTTTCTCAATTAAAAGACCTTTCGGGCAATATATACTTTATATAGGCCAAGAAGTCAAATTAAAGCAGGGTAGAGGAAAAACCATGCCCAAAAAAATGATCCCCGTAAGCTACGTTAAAAGTATTATAAAAACAATAAATTAATAACATAAAACAAAATAAAATGATATAAAGCAACGAAAAATAAAAGTGGGAAGCATGGCAATGTATGTTATAAGAAAAACATTAAAAAGAAATTAAAAAGAGAGGAGCCTACAACACACAGTATTCCCAGGCGGTCACCCATCCAAGTACTAACTGCGCTCGATGTTGCTTAACTTCGGTGATCGGACGAGAACCGGTGCATTCAACATGATATGGTCGTAGGCATTTGCTTACGACTTTTTAGAGACCAAATGCATCTCAAACTGGAAGTGTCCCACCATCATGCCTTACTCTCGTTATTTCCTGTTTCTCCTGCCCAGGAAATACTCTAGAATAACGCCAAGGCTCAGGGATCTGTCCAGACGTCAGCCTATACACTCTTGGCAGTCATGTTCTCGTCCTTTGGCTTAGCACCACATTTCATTGCTGCCATCTATTCGCAGCTAGCAGAAGTGTTACCACCTCGTATCTCGCTGCCAAACTCTGGACTGTCCATGGTCTTATGGTGTTAAGTTGTGAATATCCAGTCGTTTAAAATGTTTCAAAGCCTACACCCTCATCCTCATAATAGAACCAACTGTGACTGTCTAGGCCATCGGTGAGCAGGGCATTTAAGGTACCACTTACGGTATCTCCAAACCTCACATAGGCTTGCACACAGAAAGGAAAGATTTTGGCTTTTAATTTTCTCGATATTGAATTTCACCAAATCGAAGGCGCTTTAAAGTAGCACTTTGGGCATCAGGTAATATCGGATTTGCTTGAAATGTTGGATCTAAATAGCTAATAGTATTACAAATATAAATAGTTAGATTATGCAATCTAGAAATTTAGAAATATGCCTTTTTCTCATTTTCAATGAAAAATCAGAAAGAAATGGTCATGCAATTTGAACACAGCAAAAAGTAGAGAAAGTGCGATAGATTTCCCTCTGTCTTGATATTTTCTCCAGATTAATGGAATTTGATGGTCGGCAAGTGTGGATAGCATCTCTGTTTGATAACACTATGCGTGTTTTTAATGTGTTTACCCCAAATATTTACAACCTGCAAGGAGCTTACATTTATGATTCTCAATGTTTTCTCAATTAAAAGACCTTTCAGGCAATATATACTTTATATAGGGCAAGAAGTCAAATTAAAGCAGGGTAGAGGAAAAACCATGCCCAAAAAATGATCCCCGTAAGCTACGTTAAAAGTATTATAAAAATAATAAATTAATAAAATAAAACAAAATAAAATGATATAAAGCAACGAAAAATAAAAGTGGGAAGCATGGCCATGTATGTTATAAGATAAACATTAAAAAAAAAATTAAAAGAGAGGAGCCTACAACACACAGTATTCCCAGGCGGTCACCCATCCAAGTACTAACTGCGCTCCGATGTTGCTTAACTTCGGTCATCTGACGAGAACCGGTGCATTCAACATGATATGGTCGTAGGCATATGCTTACGACTTTTTAGAGACCAAATGCATCTCAAACAGGAAGTGTCCCAACATCATGCCTTACTCTCGTTATTTCCTGTTTCTCCTGCCCAGGAAATACTCTAGAATAACGCCAAGGCTCAGGGATCTGTCCACACGTCAGCCTATACACTCTTGGCAGTCATGTTCTCGTCCTTTGGCTTAGCACCACATTTCATTGCTGCCATCTATTCGCAGCTAGCAGAAGTGCTACCACCTCGTATCTCGCTGCCAAACTCTGGACTGTCCATGGTCTAATGGGGTTAAGTTGTGAATATCCAGTCGTTTAAAATGTTTCAAAGCCTACACCCTCATCCTCATAATAGAACCAACTGTGACTGTCTAGGCCATCGGTGAGCAGAGCATTTAAGGTACCACTTACGGTATCTCCAAACCTCACATAGGCTTGCAAACAGAAAGAAAAGATTTTGGCTTTTGATTTTCTCGATATTGAATTTCACCAAATCGAGGGCGCTTTAAAGTAGCACTTTGGGCATCAAGTCTTATCGGATTTGCTTGAAACGTTGGATCTAAATAGCTAATAGTATTACAAATATAAATAGTTAGATTATGCAATCTAGAAGTTTAAAAATATGCCTTTTTCTCATTTTCAATAAAAAATCGGAAAGAAATGGTCATGCAATTTGAACACAGCAAAAAGTACAGAAAGTGCGATAGTTTTCCCTCTGTTTTGATATTTTTCTTCAGATTAATGGAATTTGATGGTCGGCAAGTGTGGATAGCATCTCTGTTTGATAACACTATGCATGTTTTTAATGTGTTTACCCCAAATATTTACAACCTGCAAGGAGCTTACATTTATGATTCTCAATGTTTTCTCAATTAAAAGACCTTTCAGGCAATATATACTTTATATAGGCCAAGAAGTCAAATTAAAGCAGGGTAGAGGAAAAACCAGGCCCAAAAAATGATCCCCGTAAGCTACGTTAAAAGTATTATAAAAATAATAAATTAATAACATAAAACAAAATAAAATGATATAAAGCAACGAAAAATAAAAGTGGGAAGCATGTCCATGTATGTTATAAGATAAACATTAAAAAAAAAATTAAAAAGAGAGGAGCCTACAACACACAGTATTCCCAGGCGGTCACCCATCCAAGTACTAACTGCGCTCGATGTTGCTTAACTTCGGTGATCAGACGAGAACCGGTGCATTCAACATGATATGGTCGTAGGCATTTGCTTAAGACTTTTTAGAGACCAAATGCATCTCAAACAGGAAGTGTCCCAACATCATGCCTTACTCTCTTTATTTCCTGTTTCTCCTGCCCAGGAAATACTCTAGAATAACGCCAAGGCTCAGGGATCTGTCCACACGTCAGCCTATACACTCTTGGCAGTCATGTTCTCGTCCTTTGGCTTAGCACCACATTTCAGTGCTGCCATCTATTCGCAGCTTGCAGAAGTGCTACCACCTCGTATCTCGCTGCCAAACTCTGGACTGTCCATGGTCTAATGGGGTTAAGTTGTGAATATCCAGTCGTTTAAAATGTTTCAAAGCCTACACCCTCATCCTCATAATAGAACCAACTGTGACTGTCTAGGCCATCGGTGAGCAGAGCATTTAAGGTACCACTTATGGTATCTCCAAACCTCACATAGGCTTGCAAACAGAAAGAAAAGATTTTGGCTTTTGATTTTCTCGATATTGAATTTCACCAAATCGAGGGCGCTTTAAAGTAGCACTTTGGGCATCAAGTCTTATCGGATTTGCTTGAAACGTTGGATCTAAATAGCTAATAGTATTACAAATATAAATAGTTAGATTATGCAATCTAGAAGTTTAAAAATATGCCTTTTTCTCATTCTCAATAAAAAATCGGAAAGAAATGGTCATGCAATTTGAACACAGCAAAAAGTAGAGAAAGTGCGATAGTTTTCCCTCTGTTTTGATATTTTCTCCAGATTAATGGAATTTGACTGTCGGCAAGTGTGGATAGCATCTCTGTTTGATAACACTATGCATGTTTTTAATGTGTTTACCCCAAATATTTACAACCTGCAAGGAGCTTACATTTATGATTCTCAATGTTTTCTCAATTAAAAGACCTTTCAGGCAATATATACTTTATATAGGCCAAGAAGTCAAATTAAAGCAGGGTAGAGGAAAAACCAGGCCCAAAAAATGATCCCCGTAAGCTACGTTAAAAGTATTATAAAAATAATAAATTAATAACATAAAACAAAATAAAATGATATAAAGCAACGAAAAATAAAAGTGGGAAGCATGTCCATGTATGTTATAAGATAAACATTAAAAAAAAATTTAAAAAGAGAGGAGCCTACATTTTCTCCAGATGAATGGAATTTGATGGTCGACAAGTGTGGATAGCATCTCTGTTTGATAACACTATGCATGTTTTTAATGTGTTTACCCCAAATATTTACAACCTGCAAGGAGCTTACATTTATGATTCTCAATGTTTTCTCAATTAAAAGACCTTTCAGGCAATATATACTTTATATAGGCCAAGAAGTCAAATTAAAGCAGGGTAGAGGAAAAACCAGGCCCAAAAAATGATCCCCGTAAGCTACGTTAAAAGTATTATAAAAATAATAAATTAATAAAATAAACCAAAATAAAATGATATAAAGCAACGAAAAATAAAAGTGGGAAGCATGGCCATGTATGTTATAAGATAAACATTAAAAAAAATATTTTTTAAAAGAGAGGAGCCTACAACACACAGTATTCCCAGGCGGTCACCCATCCAAGTACTAACTGCGCTCGATGTTGCTTAACTTCGGTGATCAGACGAGAACCGGTGCATTCAACATGATATGGTCGTAGGCATTTGCTTAAGACTTTTTAGAGACCAAATGCATCTCAAACAGGAAGTGTCCCAACATCATGCCTTACTCTCTTTATTTCCTGTTTCTCCTGCCCAGGAAATACTCTAGAATAACGCCAAGGCTCAGGGATCTGTCCACACGTCAGCCTATACACTCTTGGCAGTCATGTTCTCGTCCTTTGGCTTAGCACCACATTTCAGTGCTGCCATCTATTCGCAGCTTGCAGAAGTGCTACCACCTCGTATCTCGCTGCCAAACTCTGGACTGTCCATGGTCTAATGGGGTTAAGTTGTGAATATCCAGTCGTTTAAAATGTTTCAAAGCCTACACCCTCATCCTCATAATAGAACCAACTGTGACTGTCTAGGCCATCGGTGAGCAGAGCATTTAAGGTACCACTAATGGTATCTCCAAACCTCACATAGGCTTGCAAACAGAAAGAAAAGATTTTGGCTTTTGATTTTCTCGATATTGAATTTCACCAAATCGAGGGCGCTTTAAAGTAGCACTTTGGGCATCAAGTCTTATCGGATTTGCTTGAAACGTTCGATTTAAATAGCTAATAGTATTACAAATATAAATAATTAGATTATGCAATCTAGAAGTTTAAAAATATGCCTTTTTCTCATTCTCAATAAAAAATCGGAAAGAAATGGTCATGCAATTTGAACACAGCAAAAAGTAGAGAAAGTGCGATAGTTTTCCCTCTGTTTTGATATTTTCTCCAGATTAATGGAATTTGACTGTCGGCAAGTGTGGATAGCATCTCTGTTTGATAACACTATGCATGTTTTTAATGTGTTTACCCCAAATATTTACAACCTGCAAGGAGCTTACATTTATGATTCTCAATGTTTTCTCAATTAAAAGACCTTTCAGGCAATATATACTTTATATAGGCCAAGAAGTCAAATTAAAGCAGGGTAGAGGAAAAACCAGGCCCAAAAAATGATCCCCGTAAGCTACGTTAAAAGTATTATAAAAATAATAAATTAATAACATAAAACAAAATAAAATGATATAAAGCAACGAAAAATAAAAGTGGGAAGCATGTCCATGTATGTTATAAGATAAACATTAAAAAAAAATTTAAAAAGAGAGGAGCCTACAACACACAGTATTCCCAGGCGGTCACCCATCCAAGTACTAACTGCGCTCGATGTTGCTTAACTTCGGTGATCGGACGAGAACCGGTGCATTCAACATGATATGGTCGTAGGCATATGCTAACGACTTTTTAGAGACCAAATACATCTCAAACAGGAAGTGTCCCAACATCATGCCTTACTCTCTTTATTTCCTGTTTCTCCTGCCCAGGAAATACTCTAGAATAACGCCAAGGCTCAGGGATCTGTCCACACGTCAGCCTATACACTCTTGGCAGTCATGTTCTCGTCCTTTGGCTTAGCACCACATTTCAGTGCTGCCATCTATTCGCAGCTAGCAGAAGTGCTACCACCTCGTATCTCGCTGCCAAACTCTGGACTGTCCATGGTCTTATGGGGTTAAGTTGTGAATATCCAGTCGTTTAAAATGTTTCAAAGCCTACATCCTCATAATAGAACCAACTGTGACTGTCTAGGCCATCGGTGAGCAGAGCATTTAAGGTACCACTTACGGTATCTCCAAACCTCACATAGGCTTGCAAACAGAAAGAAAAGATTTTGGCTTTTGATTTTCTCGATATTGAATTTCACCAAATCGAGGGCGCTTTAAAGTAGCACTTTGGGCATCAAGTCTTATCGGATTTGCTTGAAACGTTGTATCTAAATAGCTAATAGTATTACAAATATAAATAGTTAGATTATGCAATCTAGAAGTTTAAAAATATGCCTTTTTCTCATTTTCAATAAAAAATCGGAAAGAAATGGTCATGCAATTTGAACACAGCAAAAAGTACAGAAAGTGCGATAGTTTTCCCTCTGTTTTGATATTTTTCTTCAGATTAATGGAATTTGATGGTCGGCAAGTGTGGATAGCATCTCTGTTTGATAACACTATGCATGTTTTTAATGTGTTTACCCCAAATATTTACAACCTGCAAGGAGCTTACATTTATGATTCTCAATGTTTTCTCAATTAAAAGACCTTTCAGGCAATATATACTTTATATAGGCCAAGAAGTCAAATTAAAGCAGGGTAGAGGAAAAACCAGGCCCAAAAAATGATCCCCGTAAGCTACGTTAAAAGTATTATAAAAATAATAAATTAATAACATAAAACAAAATAAAATGATATAAAGCAACGAAAAATAAAAGTGGGAAGCATGTCCATGTATGTTATAAGATAAACATTAAAAAAAAAATTAAAAAGAGAGGAGCCTACAACACACAGTATTCAAAGGCGGTCACCCATCCAAGTACTAACTGCGCTCGATGTTGCTTAACTTCGGTGATCGGACGAGAACCGGTGCATTCAACATGATATGGTCGTAGGCATATGCTAACGACTTTTTAGAGACCAAATACATCTCAAACAGGAAGTGTCCCAACATCATGCCTTACTCTCTTTATTTCCTGTTTCTCCTGCCCAGGAAATACTCTAGAATAACGCCAAGGCTCAGGGATCTGTCCACACGTCAGCCTATACACCAAATCGAGGGCGCTTTAAAGTAGCACTTTGGGCATCAAGTCTTATCGGATTTGCTTGAAACGTTGGATCTAAATAGCTAATAGTATTACAAATATAAATAATTAGATTATGCAATCTAGAAGTTTAAAAATATGCCTTTTTCTCATTCTCAATAAAAAATCGGAAAGAAATGGTCATGCAATTTGAACACAGCAAAAAGTACAGAAAGTGCGATAGTTTTCCCTCTGTTTTGATATTTTCTCCAGATTAATGGAATTTGACTGTCGGCAAGTGTGGATAGCATCTCTGTTTGATAACACTATGCATGTTTTTAATGTGTTTACCCCAAATATTTACAACCTGCAAGGAGCTTACATTTATGATTCTCAATGTTTTCTCAATTAAAAGACCTTTCAGGCAATATATACTTTATATAGGCCAAGAAGTCAAATTAAAGCAGGGTAGAGGAAAAACCAGGCCCAAAAAATGATCCCCATAAGCTACGTTAAAAGTATTATAAAAATAATAAATTAATAACATAAAACAAAATAAAATGATATAAAGCAACGAAAAATAAAAGTGGGAAGCATGGCCATGTATGTTATAAGATAAACATTAAAAAAAATTTTAAAAAGAGAGGAGCCTACAACACACAGTATTCCCAGGCGGTCACCCATCCAAGTACTAACTGCGCTCGATGTTGCTTAACTTCGGTGATCGGACGAGAACCGGTGCATTCAACATGATATGGTCGTAGGCATTTGCTTACGACTTTTTAGAGACCAAATGCATCTCAAACTGGAAGTGTCCCACCATCATGCCTTACTCTCTTTATTTCTTGTTCCTCCTGCCAAGGAAATACTCTAGAATAATGCCAAGGCTCAGGGATCTGTCCACAAGTCAGCCTATACACTCTTGGCAGTCATGTTCTCGTCCTTTGGCTTAGCACCACATTTCAGTGCTGCCATCTATTCGCAGCTAGCAGAAGTGCTACCACCTCGTATCTCGCTGCCAAACTCTGGACTGTCCATGGTCTTATGGGGTTAAGTTGTGAATATCCAGTCGTTTAAAATGTTTCAAAGCCTACACCCTCATCCTCATAATAGAACCAACTGTGACTGTCTAGGCCATCGGTGAGCAGAGCATTTAAGGTACCACTTACGGTATCTCCAAACCTCACATAGGCTTGCAAACAGAAAGAAAAGATTTTGGCTTTTGATTTTCTCGATATTGAATTTCACCAAATCGAGGGCGCTTTAAAGTAGCACTTTGGGCATCAAGTCTTATCGGATTTGCTTGAAACGTTGGATCTAAATAGCTAATAGTATTACAAATATAAATAGTTAGATTATGCAATCTAGAAGTTTAAAAATATGCCTTTTTCTCATTTTCAATAAAAAATCGGAAAGAAATGGTCATGCAATTTGAACACAGCAAAAAGTACAGAAAGTGCGATAGTTTTCCCTCTGTTTTGATATTTTTCTTCAGATTAATGGAATTTGATGGTCGGCAAGTGTGGATAGCATCTCTGTTTGATAACACTATGCATGTTTTTAATGTGTTTACCCCAAATATTTACAACCTGCAAGGAGCTTACATTTATGATTCTCAATGTTTTCTCAATTAAAAGACCTTTCAGGCAAGATATACTTTATATAGGCCAAGAAGTCAAATTAAAGCAGGGTAGAGGAAAAACCAGGCCCAAAAAATGATCCCCGTAAGCTACGTTAAAAGTATTATAAAAATAATAAATTAATAACATAAAACAAAATAAAATGATATAAAGCAACGAAAAATAAAAGTGGGAAGCATGTCCATGTATGTTATAAGATAAACATTAAAAAAAAATTAAAAAGAGAGGAGCCTACAACACACAGTATTCAAAGGCGGTCACCCATCCAAGTACTAACTGCGCTCGATGTTGCTTAACTTCGGTGATCGGACGAGAACCGGTGCATTCAACATGATATGGTCGTAGGCATATGCTAACGACTTTTTAGAGACCAAATGCATCTCAAACAGGAAGTGTCCCAACATCATGCCTTACTCTCTTTATTTCCTGTTTCTCCTGCCCAGGAAATACTCTAGAATAACGCCAAGGCTCAGGGATCTGTCCACACGTCAGCCTATACACTCTTGGCAGTCATGTTCTCGTCCTTTGGCTTAGCACCACATTTCAGTGCTGCCATCTATTCGCAGCTTGCAGAAGTGCTACCACCTCGTATCTCGCTGCCAAACTCTGGACTGTCCATGGTCTAATGGGGTTAAGTTGTGAATATCCAGTCGTTTAAAATGTTTCAAAGCCTACACCCTCATCCTCATAATAGAACCAACTGTGACTGTCTAGGCCATCGGTGAGCAGAGCATTTAAGGTACCACTTATGGTATCTCCAAACCTCACATAGGCTTGCAAACAGAAAGAAAAGATTTTGGCTTTTGATTTTCTCGATATTGAATTTCACCAAATCGAGGGCGCTTTAAAGTAGCACTTTGGGCATCAAGTCTTATCGGATTTGCTTGAAACGTTGGATCTAAATAGCTAATAGTATTACAAATATAAATAGTTAGATTATGCAATCTAGAAGTTTAAAAATATGCCTTTTTCTCATTCTCAATAAAAAATCGGAAAGAAATGGTCATGCAATTTGAACACAGCAAAAAGTAGAGAAAGTGCGATAGTT
Source organism: Maea johnstoni (assembly GCA_963942565.1). Lineage (NCBI taxonomy): Eukaryota > Metazoa > Annelida > Polychaeta > Spionida > Magelonidae > Maea > Maea johnstoni. Next base: position 11,538,326 of record OZ012695.1, read on the forward strand.
TTCCCTCTGTTTTGATATTTTCTCCAGATTAATGGAATTTGACTGTCGGCAAGTGTGGATAGCATCTCTGTTTGATAACACTATGCATGTTTTTAATGTGTTTACCCCAAATATTTACAACCTGCAAGGAGCTTACATTTATGATTCTCAATGTTTTCTCAATTAAAAGACCTTTCAGGCAATATATACTTTATATAGGCCAAGAAGTCAAATTAAAGCAGGGTAGAGGAAAAACCAGGCCCAAAAAATGATCCCCGTAAGCTACGTTAAAAGTATTATAAAAATAATAAATTAATAACATAAAACAAAATAAAATGATATAAAGCAACGAAAAATAAAAGTGGGAAGCATGTCCATGTATGTTATAAGATAAACATTAAAAAAAAATTTAAAAAGAGAGGAGCCTACATTTTCTCCAGATGAATGGAATTTGATGGTCGACAAGTGTGGATAGCATCTCTGTTTGATAACACTATGCATGTTTTTAATGTGTTTACCCCAAATATTTACAACCTGCAAGGAGCTTACATTTATGATTCTCAATGTTTTCTCAATTAAAAGACCTTTCAGGCAATATATACTTTATATAGGCCAAGAAGTCAAATTAAAGCAGGGTAGAGGAAAAACCAGGCCCAAAAAATGATCCCCGTAAGCTACGTTAAAAGTATTATAAAAATAATAAATTAATAAAATAAACCAAAATAAAATGATATAAAGCAACGAAAAATAAAAGTGGGAAGCATGGCCATGTATGTTATAAGATAAACATTAAAAAAAATATTTTTTAAAAGAGAGGAGCCTACAACACACAGTATTCCCAGGCGGTCACCCATCCAAGTACTAACTGCGCTCGATGTTGCTTAACTTCGGTGATCAGACGAGAACCGGTGCATTCAACATGATATGGTCGTAGGCATTTGCTTAAGACTTTTTAGAGACCAAATGCATCTCAAACAGGAAGTGTCCCAACATCATGCCTTACTCTCTTTATTTCCTGTTTCTCCTGCCCAGGAAATACTCTAGAATAACGCCAAGGCTCAGGGATCTGTCCACACGTCAGCCTATACACTCTTGGCAGTCATGTTCTCGTCCTTTGGCTTAGCACCACATTTCAGTGCTGCCATCTATTCGCAGCTTGCAGAAGTGCTACCACCTCGTATCTCGCTGCCAAACTCTGGACTGTCCATGGTCTAATGGGGTTAAGTTGTGAATATCCAGTCGTTTAAAATGTTTCAAAGCCTACACCCTCATCCTCATAATAGAACCAACTGTGACTGTCTAGGCCATCGGTGAGCAGAGCATTTAAGGTACCACTAATGGTATCTCCAAACCTCACATAGGCTTGCAAACAGAAAGAAAAGATTTTGGCTTTTGATTTTCTCGATATTGAATTTCACCAAATCGAGGGCGCTTTAAAGTAGCACTTTGGGCATCAAGTCTTATCGGATTTGCTTGAAACGTTCGATTTAAATAGCTAATAGTATTACAAATATAAATAATTAGATTATGCAATCTAGAAGTTTAAAAATATGCCTTTTTCTCATTCTCAATAAAAAATCGGAAAGAAATGGTCATGCAATTTGAACACAGCAAAAAGTAGAGAAAGTGCGATAGTTTTCCCTCTGTTTTGATATTTTCTCCAGATTAATGGAATTTGACTGTCGGCAAGTGTGGATAGCATCTCTGTTTGATAACACTATGCATGTTTTTAATGTGTTTACCCCAAATATTTACAACCTGCAAGGAGCTTACATTTATGATTCTCAATGTTTTCTCAATTAAAAGACCTTTCAGGCAATATATACTTTATATAGGCCAAGAAGTCAAATTAAAGCAGGGTAGAGGAAAAACCAGGCCCAAAAAATGATCCCCGTAAGCTACGTTAAAAGTATTATAAAAATAATAAATTAATAACATAAAACAAAATAAAATGATATAAAGCAACGAAAAATAAAAGTGGGAAGCATGTCCATGTATGTTATAAGATAAACATTAAAAAAAAATTTAAAAAGAGAGGAGCCTACAACACACAGTATTCCCAGGCGGTCACCCATCCAAGTACTAACTGCGCTCGATGTTGCTTAACTTCGGTGATCGGACGAGAACCGGTGCATTCAACATGATATGGTCGTAGGCATATGCTAACGACTTTTTAGAGACCAAATACATCTCAAACAGGAAGTGTCCCAACATCATGCCTTACTCTCTTTATTTCCTGTTTCTCCTGCCCAGGAAATACTCTAGAATAACGCCAAGGCTCAGGGATCTGTCCACACGTCAGCCTATACACTCTTGGCAGTCATGTTCTCGTCCTTTGGCTTAGCACCACATTTCAGTGCTGCCATCTATTCGCAGCTAGCAGAAGTGCTACCACCTCGTATCTCGCTGCCAAACTCTGGACTGTCCATGGTCTTATGGGGTTAAGTTGTGAATATCCAGTCGTTTAAAATGTTTCAAAGCCTACATCCTCATAATAGAACCAACTGTGACTGTCTAGGCCATCGGTGAGCAGAGCATTTAAGGTACCACTTACGGTATCTCCAAACCTCACATAGGCTTGCAAACAGAAAGAAAAGATTTTGGCTTTTGATTTTCTCGATATTGAATTTCACCAAATCGAGGGCGCTTTAAAGTAGCACTTTGGGCATCAAGTCTTATCGGATTTGCTTGAAACGTTGTATCTAAATAGCTAATAGTATTACAAATATAAATAGTTAGATTATGCAATCTAGAAGTTTAAAAATATGCCTTTTTCTCATTTTCAATAAAAAATCGGAAAGAAATGGTCATGCAATTTGAACACAGCAAAAAGTACAGAAAGTGCGATAGTTTTCCCTCTGTTTTGATATTTTTCTTCAGATTAATGGAATTTGATGGTCGGCAAGTGTGGATAGCATCTCTGTTTGATAACACTATGCATGTTTTTAATGTGTTTACCCCAAATATTTACAACCTGCAAGGAGCTTACATTTATGATTCTCAATGTTTTCTCAATTAAAAGACCTTTCAGGCAATATATACTTTATATAGGCCAAGAAGTCAAATTAAAGCAGGGTAGAGGAAAAACCAGGCCCAAAAAATGATCCCCGTAAGCTACGTTAAAAGTATTATAAAAATAATAAATTAATAACATAAAACAAAATAAAATGATATAAAGCAACGAAAAATAAAAGTGGGAAGCATGTCCATGTATGTTATAAGATAAACATTAAAAAAAAAATTAAAAAGAGAGGAGCCTACAACACACAGTATTCAAAGGCGGTCACCCATCCAAGTACTAACTGCGCTCGATGTTGCTTAACTTCGGTGATCGGACGAGAACCGGTGCATTCAACATGATATGGTCGTAGGCATATGCTAACGACTTTTTAGAGACCAAATACATCTCAAACAGGAAGTGTCCCAACATCATGCCTTACTCTCTTTATTTCCTGTTTCTCCTGCCCAGGAAATACTCTAGAATAACGCCAAGGCTCAGGGATCTGTCCACACGTCAGCCTATACACCAAATCGAGGGCGCTTTAAAGTAGCACTTTGGGCATCAAGTCTTATCGGATTTGCTTGAAACGTTGGATCTAAATAGCTAATAGTATTACAAATATAAATAATTAGATTATGCAATCTAGAAGTTTAAAAATATGCCTTTTTCTCATTCTCAATAAAAAATCGGAAAGAAATGGTCATGCAATTTGAACACAGCAAAAAGTACAGAAAGTGCGATAGTTTTCCCTCTGTTTTGATATTTTCTCCAGATTAATGGAATTTGACTGTCGGCAAGTGTGGATAGCATCTCTGTTTGATAACACTATGCATGTTTTTAATGTGTTTACCCCAAATATTTACAACCTGCAAGGAGCTTACATTTATGATTCTCAATGTTTTCTCAATTAAAAGACCTTTCAGGCAATATATACTTTATATAGGCCAAGAAGTCAAATTAAAGCAGGGTAGAGGAAAAACCAGGCCCAAAAAATGATCCCCATAAGCTACGTTAAAAGTATTATAAAAATAATAAATTAATAACATAAAACAAAATAAAATGATATAAAGCAACGAAAAATAAAAGTGGGAAGCATGGCCATGTATGTTATAAGATAAACATTAAAAAAAATTTTAAAAAGAGAGGAGCCTACAACACACAGTATTCCCAGGCGGTCACCCATCCAAGTACTAACTGCGCTCGATGTTGCTTAACTTCGGTGATCGGACGAGAACCGGTGCATTCAACATGATATGGTCGTAGGCATTTGCTTACGACTTTTTAGAGACCAAATGCATCTCAAACTGGAAGTGTCCCACCATCATGCCTTACTCTCTTTATTTCTTGTTCCTCCTGCCAAGGAAATACTCTAGAATAATGCCAAGGCTCAGGGATCTGTCCACAAGTCAGCCTATACACTCTTGGCAGTCATGTTCTCGTCCTTTGGCTTAGCACCACATTTCAGTGCTGCCATCTATTCGCAGCTAGCAGAAGTGCTACCACCTCGTATCTCGCTGCCAAACTCTGGACTGTCCATGGTCTTATGGGGTTAAGTTGTGAATATCCAGTCGTTTAAAATGTTTCAAAGCCTACACCCTCATCCTCATAATAGAACCAACTGTGACTGTCTAGGCCATCGGTGAGCAGAGCATTTAAGGTACCACTTACGGTATCTCCAAACCTCACATAGGCTTGCAAACAGAAAGAAAAGATTTTGGCTTTTGATTTTCTCGATATTGAATTTCACCAAATCGAGGGCGCTTTAAAGTAGCACTTTGGGCATCAAGTCTTATCGGATTTGCTTGAAACGTTGGATCTAAATAGCTAATAGTATTACAAATATAAATAGTTAGATTATGCAATCTAGAAGTTTAAAAATATGCCTTTTTCTCATTTTCAATAAAAAATCGGAAAGAAATGGTCATGCAATTTGAACACAGCAAAAAGTACAGAAAGTGCGATAGTTTTCCCTCTGTTTTGATATTTTTCTTCAGATTAATGGAATTTGATGGTCGGCAAGTGTGGATAGCATCTCTGTTTGATAACACTATGCATGTTTTTAATGTGTTTACCCCAAATATTTACAACCTGCAAGGAGCTTACATTTATGATTCTCAATGTTTTCTCAATTAAAAGACCTTTCAGGCAATATATACTTTATATAGGCCAAGAAGTCAAATTAAAGCAGGGTAGAGGAAAAACCAGGCCCAAAAAATGATCCCCGTAAGCTACGTTAAAAGTATTATAAAAATAATAAATTAATAACATAAAACAAAATAAAATGATATAAAGCAACGAAAAATAAAAGTGGGAAGCATGTCCATGTATGTTATAAGATAAACATTAAAAAAAAATTAAAAAGAGAGGAGCCTACAACACACAGTATTCAAAGGCGGTCACCCATCCAAGTACTAACTGCGCTCGATGTTGCTTAACTTCGGTGATCGGACGAGAACCGGTGCATTCAACATGATATGGTCGTAGGCATATGCTAACGACTTTTTAGAGACCAAATGCATCTCAAACAGGAAGTGTCCCAACATCATGCCTTACTCTCTTTATTTCCTGTTTCTCCTGCCCAGGAAATACTCTAGAATAACGCCAAGGCTCAGGGATCTGTCCACACGTCAGCCTATACACTCTTGGCAGTCATGTTCTCGTCCTTTGGCTTAGCACCACATTTCAGTGCTGCCATCTATTCGCAGCTAGCAGAAGTGCTACCACCTCGTATCTCGCTGCCAAACTCTGGACTGTCCATGGTCTTATGGGGTTAAGTTGTGAATATCCAGTCGTTTAAAATGTTTCAAAGCCTACATCCTCATAATAGAACCAACTGTGACTGTCTAGGCCATCGGTGAGCAGAGCATTGAAGGTACCACTGACGGTATCTCCAAACCTCACATAGGCTTGCACACAGAAAGGAAAGATTTTGGCTTTTAATTTTCTCGATATTGAATTTCACCAAATCGAGGGCGCTTTAAAGTAGCACTTTGGGCATCAAGTCTTATCGGATTTGCTTGAAACGTTGGATCTAAATAGCTAATAGTATTACAAATATAAATAGTTAGAATATGCAATCTAGAAGTTTAGAAATATGCCTTTTTCTCATTTTCAATGAAAAATCGGAAAGAAATGGTCATGCAATTTGAACACAGCAAAAAGTAGAGGAAGTGCGATAGTTTTCTCCCTGTTTTGATATTTTCTCCAGATGAATGGAATTTGATGGTCGACAAGTGTGGATAGCATCTCTGTTTGATAACACTATGCATGTTTTTAATGTGTTTACCCCAAATATTTACAACCTGCAAGGAGCTTACATTTATGATTCTCAATGTTTTCTCAATTAAAAGACCTTTCAGGCAATATATACTTTATATAGGCCAAGGTGTCAAATTAAAGCAGGGTAGAGGAAAAACCAGGCCCAAAAAATGATCCCCGTAAGCTACGTTAAAAGTATTATAAAAACAATAAATTAATAAAATAAACCAAAATAAAATGATATAAAGCAACGAAAAATAAAAGTGGGAAGCATGGCCATGTATGTTATAAGATAAACATTAAAAAAAATATTTTTTAAAAGAGAGGAGCCTACAACACACAGTATTCCCAGGCGGTCACCCATCCAAGTACTAACTGCGCTCGATGTTGCTTAACTTCGGTGATCGGACGAGAACCGGTGCATTCAACATGATATGGTAGTAGGCATATGCTAACGACTTTTTAGAGACCAAATGCATCTCAAACAGGAAGTGTCCCAACATCATGCCTTACTCTCTTTATTTCCTGTTTCTCCTGCCCAGGAAATACTCTAGAATAACGCCAAGGCTCAGGGATCTGTCCACACGTCAGCCTATACACTCTTGGCAGTCATGTTCTCGTCCTTTGGCTTAGCACCACATTTCAGTGCTGCCATCTATTCGCAGCTTGCAGAAGTGCTACCACCTCGTATCTCGCTGCCAAACTCTGGACTGTCCATGGTCTAATGGGGTTAAGTTGTGAATATCCAGTCGTTTAAAATGTTTCAAAGCCTACACCCTCATCCTCATAATAGAACCAACTGTGACTGTCTAGGCCATCGGTGAGCAGAGCATTTAAGGTACCACTTATGGTATCTCCAAACCTCACATAGGCTTGCAAACAGAAAGAAAAGATTTTGGCTTTTGATTTTCTCGATATTGAATTTCACCAAATCGAGGGCGCTTTAAAGTAGCACTTTGGGCATCAAGTCTTATCGGATTTGCTTGAAACGTTGGATCTAAATAGCTAATAGTATTACAAATATAAATAATTAGATTATGCAATCTAGAAGTTTAAAAATATGCCTTTTTCTCATTCTCAATAAAAAATCGGAAAGAAATGGTCATGCAATTTGAACACAGCAAAAAGTAGAGAAAGTGCGATAGTTTTCCCTCTGTTTTGATATTTTCTCCAGATTAATGGAATTTGACTGTCGGCAAGTGTGGATAGCATCTCTGTTTGATAACACTATGCATGTTTTTAATGTGTTTACCCCAAATATTTACAACCTGCAAGGAGCTTACATTTATGATTCTCAATGTTTTCTCAATTAAAAGACCTTTCAGGCAATATATACTTTATATAGGCCAAGAAGTCAAATTAAAGCAGGGTAGAGGAAAAACCAGGCCCAAAAAATGATCCCCATAAGCTACGTTAAAAGTATTATAAAAACAATAAATTAATAAAATAAAACAAAATAAAATGATATAAAGCAACGAAAAATAAAAGTGGGAAGCATGGCAATGTATGTTATAAGAAAAACAATAAAAAATTTTTTTTAAAGAGAGAGGAGCCTACAACACACAGTATTCCCAGGCGGTCACCCATCCAAGTACTAACTGCGCTCGATGTTGCTTAACTTCGGTGATCGGACGAGAACCGGTGCTTTCAACATGATATGGTCGTAGGCATATGCTAACGACTTTTTAGAGACCAAATGCATCTCAAACAGGAAGTGTCCCAACATCATGCCTTACTCTCTTTATTTCCTGTTTCTCCTGCCCAGGAAATACTCTAGAATAACGCCAAGGCTCAGGGATCTGTCCACACGTCAGCCTATACACTCTTGGCAGTCATGTTCTCGTCCTTTGGCTTAGCACCACATTTCAGTGCTGCCATCTATTCGCAGCTAGCAGAAGTGCTACCACCTCGTATCTCGCTGCCAAACTCTGGACTGTCCATGGTCTTATGGGGTTAAGTTGTGAATATCCAGTCGTTTAAAATGTTTCAAAGCCTACATCCTCATAATAGAACCAACTGTGACTGTCTAGGCCATCGGTGAGCAGAGCATTGAAGGTACCACTGACGGTATCTCCAAACCTCACATAGGCTTGCACACAGAAAGGAAAGATTTTGGCTTTTAATTTTCTCGATATTGAATTTCACCAAATCGAGGGCGCTTTAAAGTAGCACTTTGGGCATCAAGTCTTATCGGATTTGCTTGAAACGTTGGATCTAAATAGCTAATAGTATTACAAATATAAATAGTTAGAATATGCAATCTAGAAGTTTAGAAATATGCCTTTTTCTCATTTTCAATGAAAAATCGGAAAGAAATGGTCATGCAATTTGAACACAGCAAAAAGTAGAGGAAGTGCGATAGTTTTCTCCCTGTTTTGATATTTTCTCCAGATGAATGGAATTTGATGGTCGACAAGTGTGGATAGCATCTCTGTTTGATAACACTATGCATGTTTTTAATGTGTTTACCCCAAATATTTACAACCTGCAAGGAGCTTACATTTATGATTCTCAATGTTTTCTCAATTAAAAGACCTTTCAGGCAATATATACTTTATATAGGCCAAGGTGTCAAATTAAAGCAGGGTAGAGGAAAAACCAGGCCCAAAAAATGATCCCCGTAAGCTACGTTAAAAGTATTATAAAAATAATAAATTAATAAAATAAACCAAAATAAAATGATATAAAGCAACGAAAAATAAAAGTGGGAAGCATGGCCATGTATGTTATAAGATAAACATTAAAAAAAATATTTTTTAAAAGAGAGGAGCCTACAACACACAGTATTCCCAGGCGGTCACCCATCCAAGTACTAACTGCGCTCGATGTTGCTTAACTTCGGTGATCGGACGAGAACCGGTGCATTCAACATGATATGGTCGTAGGCATATGCTAACGACTTTTTAGAGACCAAATGCATCTCAAACAGGAAGTGTCCCAACATCATGCCTTACTCTCTTTATTTCCTGTTTCTCCTGCCCAGGAAATACTCTAGAATAACGCCAAGGCTCAGGGATCTGTCCACACGTCAGCCTATACACTCTTGGCAGTCATGTTCTCGTCCTTTGGCTTAGCACCACATTTCAGTGCTGCCATCTATTCGCAGCTTGCAGAAGTGCTACCACCTCGTATCTCGCTGCCAAACTCTGGACTGTCCATGGTCTAATGGGGTTAAGTTGTGAATATCCAGTCGTTTAAAATGTTTCAAAGCCTACACCCTCATCCTCATAATAGAACCAACTGTGACTGTCTAGGCCATCGGTGAGCAGAGCATTTAAGGTACCACTTATGGTATCTCCAAACCTCACATAGGCTTGCAAACAGAAAGAAAAGATTTTGGCTTTTGATTTTCTCGATATTGAATTTCACCAAATCGAGGGCGCTTTAAAGTAGCACTTTGGGCATCAAGTCTTATCGGATTTGCTTGAAACGTTGGATCTAAATAGCTAATAGTATTACAAATATAAATAATTAGATTATGCAATCTAGAAGTTTAAAAATATGCCTTTTTCTCATTCTCAATAAAAAATCGGAAAGAAATGGTCATGCAATTTGAACACAGCAAAAAGTAGAGAAAGTGCGATAGTTTTCCCTCTGTTTTGATATTTTCTCCAGATTAATGGAATTTGACTGTCGGCAAGTGTGGATAGCATCTCTGTTTGATAACACTATGCATGTTTTGAATGTGTTTACCCCAAATATTTACAACCTGCAAGGAGCTTACATTTATGATTCTCAATGTTTTCTCAATTAAAAGACCTTTCAGGCAATATATACTTTATATAGGCCAAGAAGTCAAATTAAAGCAGGGTAGAGGAAAAACCAGGCCCAAAAAATGATCCCCATAAGCTACGTTAAAAGTATTATAAAAACAATAAATTAATAAAATAAAACAAAATAAAATGATATAAAGCAACGAAAAATAAAAGTGGGAAGCATGGCAATGTATGTTATAAGAAAAACAATAAAAAATTTTTTTTAAAGAGAGAGGAGCCTACAACACACAGTATTCCCAGGCGGTCACCCATCCAAGTACTAACTGCGCTCGATGTTGCTTAACTTCGGTGATCGGACGAGAACCGGTGCTTTCAACATGATATGGTCGTAGGCATATGCTAACGACTTTTTAGAGACCAAATGCATCTCAAACAGGAAGTGTCCCAACATCATGCCTTACTCTCTTTATTTCCTGTTTCTCCTGCCCAGGAAATACTCTAGAATAACGCCAAGGCTCAGGGATCTGTCCACACGTCAGCCTATACACTCTTGGCAGTCATGTTCTCGTCCTTTGGCTTAGCACCACATTTCAGTGCTGCCATCTATTCGCAGCTAGCAGAAGTGCTACCACCTCGTATCTCGCTGCCAAACTCTGGACTGTCCATGGTCTTATGGGGTTAAGTTGTGAATATCCAGTCGTTTAAAATGTTTCAAAGCCTACATCCTCATAATAGAACCAACTGTGACTGTCTAGGCCATCGGTGAGCAGAGCATTGAAGGTACCACTGACGGTATCTCCAAACCTCACATAGGCTTGCACACAGAAAGGAAAGATTTTGGCTTTTAATTTTCTCGATATTGAATTTCACCAAATCGAGGGCGCTTTAAAGTAGCACTTTGGGCATCAAGTCTTATCGGATTTGCTTGAAACGTTGGATCTAAATAGCTAATAGTATTACAAATATAAATAGTTAGAATATGCAATCTAGAAGTTTAGAAATATGCCTTTTTCTCATTTTCAATGAAAAATCGGAAAGAAATGGTCATGCAATTTGAACACAGCAAAAAGTAGAGGAAGTGCGATAGTTTTCTCCCTGTTTTGATATTTTCTCCAGATGAATGGAATTTGATGGTCGACAAGTGTGGATAGCATCTCTGTTTGATAACACTATGCATGTTTTTAATGTGTTTACCCCAAATATTTACAACCTGCAAGGAGCTTACATTTATGATTCTCAATGTTTTCTCAATTAAAAGACCTTTCAGGCAATATATACTTTATATAGGCCAAGGTGTCAAATTAAAGCAGGGTAGAGGAAAAACCAGGCCCAAAAAATGATCCCCGTAAGCTACGTTAAAAGTATTATAAAAATAATAAATTAATAAAATAAACCAAAATAAAATGATATAAAGCAACGAAAAATAAAAGTGGGAAGCATGGCCATGTATGTTATAAGATAAACATTAAAAAAAATATTTTTTAAAAGAGAGGAGCCTACAACACACAGTATTCCCAGGCGGTCACCCATCCAAGTACTAACTGCGCTCGATGTTGCTTAACTTCGGTGATCGGACGAGAACCGGTGCATTCAACATGATATGGTCGTAGGCATATGCTAACGACTTTTTAGAGACCAAATGCATCTCAAACAGGAAGTGTCCCAACATCATGCCTTACTCTCTTTATTTCCTGTTTCTCCTGCCCAGGAAATACTCTAGAATAACGCCAAGGCTCAGGGATCTGTCCACACGTCAGCCTATACACTCTTGGCAGTCATGTTCTCGTCCTTTGGCTTAGCACCACATTTCAGTGCTGCCATCTATTCGCAGCTTGCAGAAGTGCTACCACCTCGTATCTCGCTGCCAAACTCTGGACTGTCCATGGTCTAATGGGGTTAAGTTGTGAATATCCAGTCGTTTAAAATGTTTCAAAGCCTACACCCTCATCCTCATAATAGAACCAACTGTGACTGTCTAGGCCATCGGTGAGCAGAGCATTTAAGGTACCACTTATGGTATCTCCAAACCTCACATAGGCTTGCAAACAGAAAGAAAAGATTTTGGCTTTTGATTTTCTCGATATTGAATTTCACCAAATCGAGGGCGCTTTAAAGTAGCACTTTGGGCATCAAGTCTTATCGGATTTGCTTGAAACGTTGGATCTAAATAGCTAATAGTATTACAAATATAAATAATTAGATTATGCAATCTAGAAGTTTAAAAATATGCCTTTTTCTCATTCTCAATAAAAAATCGGAAAGAAATGGTCATGCAATTTGAACACAGCAAAAAGTAGAGAAAGTGCGATAGTTTTCCCTCTGTTTTGATATTTTCTCCAGATTAATGGAATTTGACTGTCGGCAAGTGTGGATAGCATCTCTGTTTGATAACACTATGCATGTTTTTAATGTGTTTACCCCAAATATTTACAACCTGCAAGGAGCTTACATTTATGATTCTCAATGTTTTCTCAATTAAAAGACCTTTCAGGCAATATATACTTTATATAGGCCAAGAAGTCAAATTAAAGCAGGGTAGAGGAAAAACCAGGCCCAAAAAATGATCCCCATAAGCTACGTTAAAAGTATTATAAAAATAATAAATTAATAAAATAAAACAAAATAAAATGATATAAAGCAACGAAAAATAAAAGTGGGAAGCATGGCAATGTATGTTATAAGAAAAACAATAAAATTTTTTTTTTAAAGAGAGAGGAGCCTACAACACACAGTATTCCCAGGCGGTCACCCATCCAAGTACTAACTGCGCTCGATGTTGCTTAACTTCGGTGATCGGAAGAGAACCGGTGCTTTCAACATGATATGGTCGTAGGCATATGCTAACGACTTTTTAGAGACCAAATGCATCTCAAACAGGAAGTGTCCCAACATCATGCCTTACTCTCTTTATTTCCTGTTTCTCCTGCCCAGGAAATACTCTAGAATAACGCCAAGGCTCAGGGATCTGTCCACACGTCAGCCTATACACTCTTGGCAGTCATGTTCTCGTCCTTTGGCTTAGCACCACATTTCAGTGCTGCCATCTATTCGCAGCTAGCAGAAGTGCTACCACCTCGTATCTCGCTGCCAAACTCTGGACTGTCCATGGTCTTATGGGGTTAAGTTGTGAATATCCAGTCGTTTAAAATGTGTCAAAGCCTACATCCTCATAATAGAACCAACTGTGACTGTCTAGGCCATCGGTGAGCAGAGCATTGAAGGTACCACTGACGGTATCTCCAAACCTCACATAGGCTTGCACACAGAAAGGAAAGATTTTGGCTTTTAATTTTCTCGATATTTAATTTCACCAAATCGAGGGCGCTTTAAAGTAGCACTTTGGGCATCAAGTCTTATCGGATTTGCTTGAAACGTTGGATCTAAATAGCTAATAGTATTACAAATATAAATAGTTAGAATATGCAATCTAGAAGTTTAGAAATATGCCTTTTTCTCATTTTCAATGAAAAATCGGAAAGAAATGGTCATGCAATTTGAACACAGCAAAAAGTAGAGGAAGTGCGATAGTTTTCTCTCTGTTTTGATATTTTCTCCAGATGAATGGAATTTGATGGTCGACAAGTGTGGATAGCATCTCTGTTTGATAACACTATGCATGTTTTTAATGTGTTTACCCCAAATATTTACAACCTGCAAGGAGCTTACATTTATGATTCTCAATGTTTTCTCAATTAAAAGACCTTTCAGGCAATATATACTTTATATAGGCCAAGGTGTCAAATTAAAGCAGGGTAGAGGAAAAACCAGGCCCAAAAAATGATCCCCGTAAGCTACGTTAAAAGTATTATAAAAATAATAAATTAATAAAATAAACCAAAATAAAATGATATAAAGCAACGAAAAATAAAAGTGGGAAGCATGGCCATGTATGTTATAAGATAAACATTAAAAAAAATATTTTTTAAAAGAGAGGAGCCTACAACACACAGTATTCCCAGGCGGTCACCCATCCAAGTACTAACTGCGCTCGATGTTGCTTAACTTCGGTGATCGGACGAGAACCGGTGCATTCAACATGATATGGTCGTAGGCATTTGCTTAAGACTTTTTAGAGACCAAATGCATCTCAAACAGGAAGTGTCCCAACATCATGCCTTACTCTCTTTATTTCCTGTTTCTCCTGCCCAGGAAATACTCTAGAATAACGCCAAGGCTGAGGGATCTGTCCACACGTCAGCCTATACACTCTTGGCAGTCATGTTCTCGTCCTTTGGCTTAGCACCACATTTCAGTGCTGCCATCTATTCGCAGCTTGCAGAAGTGCTACCACCTCGTATCTCGCTGCCAAACTCCGGACTGTCCATGGTCTAATGGGGTTAAGTTGTGAATATCCAGTCGTTTAAAATGTTTCAAAGCCTACACCCTCATCCTCATAATAGAACCAACTGTGACTGTCTAGGCCATCGGTGAGCAGAGCATTTAAGGTACCACTTATGGTATCTCCAAACCTCACATAGGCTTGCAAACAGAAAGAAAAGATTTTGGCTTTTGATTTTCTCGATATTGAATTTCACCAAATCGAGGGCGCTTTAAAGTAGCACTTTGGGCATCAAGTCTTATCGGATTTGCTTGAAACGTTGGATCTAAATAGCTAATAGTATTACAAATATAAATAATTAGATTATGCAATCTAGAAGTTTAAAAATATGCCTTTTTCTCATTCTCAATAAAAAATCGGAAAGAAATGGTCATGCAATTTGAACACAGCAAAAAGTAGAGAAAGTGCGATAGTTTTCCCTCTGTTTTGATATTTTCTCCAGATTAATGGAATTTGACTGTCGGCAAGTGTGGATAGCATCTCTGTTTGATAAAACCTATGCATGTTTTAATGTGTTTACCCCAAATATTTACAACCTGCAAGGAGCTTACATTTATGATTCTCAATGTTTTCTCAATTAAAAGACCTTTCAGGCAATATATACTTTATATAGGCCAAGAAGTCAAATTAAAGCAGGGTAGAGGAAAAACCAGGCCCAAAAAATGATCCCCATAAGCTACGTTAAAAGTATTATATAAATAATAAATTAATAAAATAAAACAAAATAAAATGATATAAAGCAACGAAAAATAAAAGTGGGAAGCATGGCCATGTATGTTATAAGATAAACATTAAAAAAAAAAATTAAAAAGAGAGGAGCCTACAAGACACAGTATTCCCAGGCGGTCACCCATCCAAGTACTAACTGCGCTCGATGTTGCTTAACTTCGGTGATCGGACGAGAACCGGTGCATTCAACATGATATGGTCGTAGGCATTTGCTTACGACTTTTTAGAGACCAAATGCATCTCAAACTGGAAGTGTCCCACCATCATGCCTTACTCTCTTTATTTCTTGTTTCTCCTGCCAAGGAAATACTCTAGAATAACGCCAAGGCTCAGGGATCTGTCCACAAGTCAGCCTATACACTCTTGGCAGTCATGTTCTCGTCCTTTGGCTTAGCACCACATTTCAGTGCTGCCATCTATTCGCAGCTAGCAGAAGTGCTACCACCTCGTATCTCGCTGCCAAACTCTGGACTGTCCATGGTCTTATGGTGTTAAGTTGTGAATATCCAGTCGTTTAAAATGTTTCAAAGCCTACACCCTCATCCTCATAATAGAACCAACTGTGACTGTCTAGGCCATCGGTGAGCAGAGCATTTAAGGTACCACTTATGGTATCTCCAAACCTCACATAGGCTTGCAAACAGAAAGAAAAGATTTTGGCTTTTGATTTTCTCGATATTGAATTTCACCAAATCGAGGGCGCTTTAAAGTAGCACTTTGGGCATCAAGTCTTATCGGATTTGCTTGAAACGTTGGATCTAAATAGCTAATAGTATTACAAATATAAATAGTTAGATTATGCAATCTAGAAGTTTAAAAATATGCCTTTTTCTCATTCTCAATAAAAAAATCGGAAAGAAATGGTCATGCAATTTGAACACAGCAAAAAGTAGAGAAAGTGCGATAGTTTTCCCTCTGTTTTGATATTTTCTCCAGATTAATGGAATTTGATGGTCGGCAAGTGTGGATAGCATCTCTGTTTGATAACACTATGCATGTTTTTAATGTGTTTACCCCAAATATTTACAACCTGCAAGGAGCTTACATTTATGATTCTCAATGTTTTCTCAATTAAAAGACCTTTCAGGCAATATATACTTTATATAGGCCAAGAAGTCAAATTAAAGCAGGGTAGAGGAAAAACCAGGCCCAAAAGAAAATCCCCGTAAGCTACGTTAAAAGTATTATATAAATAATAAATTAATAAAATAAAACAAAATAAAATGATATAAAGCAACGAAAAATAAAAGTGGGAAGCATGGCCATGTATGTTATATGATAAACATTAAAAAAAAAGATTTAAAAAGAGAGGAGCCTACAACACACAGTATTCCCAGGCGGTCACCCATCCAAGTACTAACTGCGCTCGATGTTGCTTAACTTCGGTGATCGGACGAGAACCGGTGCATTCAACATGATATGGTCGTAGGCATTTGCTTAAGACTTTTTAGAGACCAAATGCATCTCAAACAGGAAGTGTCCCAACATCATGCCTTACTCTCTTTATTTCCTGTTTCTCCTGCCCAGGAAATACTCTAGAATAACGCCAAGGCTCAGGGATCTGTCCACACGTCAGCCTATACACTCTTGGCAGTCATGTTCTCGTCCTTTGGCTTAGCACCACATTTCAGTGCTGCCATCTATTCGCAGCTTGCAGAAGTGCTACCACCTCGTATCTCGCTGCCAAACTCTGGACTGTCCATGGTCTAATGGGGTTAAGTTGTGAATATCCAGTCGTTTAAAATGTTTCAAAGCCTACACCCTCATCCGCATAATAGAACCAACTGTGACTGTCTAGGCCATCGGTGAGCAGAGCATTTAAGGTACCACTTATGGTATCTCCAAACCTCACATAGGCTTGCAAACAGAAAGAAAAGATTTTGGCTTTTGATTTTCTCGATATTGAATTTCACCAAATCGAGGGCGCTTTAAAGTAGCACTTTGGGCATCAAGTCTTATCGGATTTGCTTGAAACGTTGGATCTAAATAGCTAATAGTATTACAAATATAAATAATTAGATTATGCAATCTAGAAGTTTAAAAATATGCCTTTTTCTCATTCTCAATAAAAAATCGGAAAGAAATGGTCATGCAATTTGAACACAGCAAAAAGTAGAGAAAGTGCGATAGTTTTCCCTCTGTTTTGATATTTTCTCCAGATTAATGGAATTTGACTGTCGGCAAGTGTGGATAGCATCTCTGTTTGATAACACTATGCATGTTTTTAATGTGTTTACCCCAAATATTTACAACCTGCAAGGAGCTTACATTTATGATTCTCAATGTTTTCTCAATTAAAAGACCTTTCAGGCAATATATACTTTATATAGGCCAAGAAGTCAAATTAAAGCAGGGTAGAGGAAAAACCAGGCCCAAAAGAAAATCCCCGTAAGCTACGTTAAAAGTATTATATAAATAATAAATTAATAAAATAAAACAAAATAAAATGATATAAAGCAACGAAAAATAAAAGTGGGAAGCATGGCCATGTATGTTATATGATAAACATTAAAAAAAAAGATTTAAAAAGAGAGGAGCCTACAACACACAGTATTCCCAGGCGGTCACCCATCCAAGTACTAACTGCGCTCGATGTTGCTTAACTTCGGTGATCGGACGAGAACCGGTGCATTCAACATGATATGGTCGTAGGCATTTGCTTAAGACTTTTTAGAGACCAAATGCATCTCAAACAGGAAGTGTCCCAACATCATGCCTTACTCTCTTTATTTCCTGTTTCTCCTGCCCAGGAAATACTCTAGAATAACGCCAAGGCTCAGGGATCTGTCCACACGTCAGCCTATACACTCTTGGCAGTCATGTTCTCGTCCTTTGGCTTAGCACCACATTTCAGTGCTGCCATCTATTCGCAGCTTGCAGAAGTGCTACCACCTCGTATCTCGCTGCCAAACTCTGGACTGTCCATGGTCTTATGGGGTTAAGTTGTGAATATCCAGTCGTTTAAAATGTTTCAAAGCCTACACCCTCATCCTCATAATAGAACCAACTGTGACTGTCTAGGCCATCGGTGAGCAGAGCATTTAAGGTACCACTTATGGTATCTCCAAACCTCACATAGGCTTGCAAACAGAAAGAAAAGATTTTGGCTTTTGATTTTCTCGATATTGAATTTCACCAAATCGAGGGCGCTTTAAAGTAGCACTTTGGGCATCAAGTCTTATCGGATTTGCTTGAAACGTTGGATCTAAATAGCTAATAGTATTACAAATATAAATAATTAGATTATGCAATCTAGAAGTTTAAAAATATGCCTTTTTCTCATTCTCAATAAAAAATCGGAAAGAAATGGTCATGCAATTTGAACACAGCAAAAAGTAGAGAAAGTGCGATAGTTTTCCCTCTGTTTTGATATTTTCTCCAGATTAATGGAATTTGACTGTCGGCAAGTGTGGATAGCATCTCTGTTTGATAACACTATGCATGTTTTTAATGTGTTTACCCCAAATATTTACAACCTGCAAGGAGCTTACATTTATGATTCTCAATGTTTTCTCAATTAAAAGACCTTTCAGGCAATATATACTTTATATAGGCCAAGAAGTCAAATTAAAGCAGGGTAGAGGAAAAACCAGGCCCAAAAGAAAATCCCCGTAAGCTACGTTAAAAGTATTATATAAATAATAAATTAATAAAATAAAACAAAATAAAATGATATAAAGCAACGAAAAATAAAAGTGGGAAGCATGGCCATGTATGTTATATGATAAACATTAAAAAAAAAGATTTAAAAAGAGAGGAGCCTACAACACACAGTATTCCCAGGCGGTCACCCATCCAAGTACTAACTGCGCTCGATGTTGCTTAACTTCGGTGATCGGACGAGAACCGGTGCATTCAACATGATATGGTCGTAGGCATTTGCTTAAGACTTTTTAGAGACCAAATGCATCTCAAACAGGAAGTGTCCCAACATCATGCCTTACTCTCTTTATTTCCTGTTTCTCCTGCCCAGGAAATACTCTAGAATAACGCCAAGGCTCAGGGATCTGTCCACACGTCAGCCTATACACTCTTGGCAGTCATGTTCTCGTCCTTTGGCTTAGCACCACATTTCAGTGCTGCCATCTATTCGCAGCTAGCAGAAGTGCTACCACCTCGTATCTCGCTGCCAAACTCTGGACTGTCCATGGTCTTATGGGGTTAAGTTGTGAATATCCAGTCGTTTAAAATGTTTCAAAGCCTACATCCTCATAATAGAACCAACTGTGACTGTCTAGGCCATCGGTGAGCAGAGCATTGAAGGTACCACTGACGGTATCTCCAAACCTCACATAGGCTTGCACACAGAAAGGAAAGATTTTGGCTTTATATTTTCTCGATATTGAATTTCACCAAATCGAGGGCGCTTTAAAGTAGCACTTTGGGCATCAAGTCTTATCGGATTTGCTTGAAACGTTGGATCTAAATAGCTAATAGTATTACAAATATAAATAATTAGATTATGCAATCTAGAAGTTTAAAAATATGCCTTTTTCTCATTCTCAATAAAAAATCGGAAAGAAATGGTCATGCAATTTGAACACAGCAAAAAGTAGAGAAAGTGCGATAGTTTTCCCTCTGTTTTGATATTTTCTCCAGATTAATGGAATTTGACTGTCGGCAAGTGTGGATAGCATCTCTGTTTGATAACACTATGCATGTTTTTAATGTGTTTACCCCAAATATTTACAACCTGCAAGGAGCTTACATTTATGATTCTCAATGTTTTCTCAATTAAAAGACCTTTCAGGCAATATATACTTTATATAGGCCAAGAAGTCAAATTAAAGCAGGGTAGAGGAAAAACCAGGCCCAAAAAAAAATCCCCGTAAGCTACGTTAAAAGTATTATATAAATAATAAATTAATAAAATAAAACAAAATAAAATGATATAAAGCAACGAAAAATAAAAGTGGGAAGCATGGCCATGTATGTTATAAGATAAACATTAGAAAAAAAAGTTTTAAAAAGAGAGGAGCCTACAACACACAGTATTCCCAGGCGGTCACCCATCCAAGTACTAACTGCGCTCGATGTTGCTTAACTTCGGTGATCGGACGAGAACCGGTGCATTCAACATGATATGGTCGTAGGCATTTGCTTACGACTTTTTAGAGACCAAATGCATCTCAAACTGGAGGTGTCCCACCATCATGCCTTACTCTCTTTATTTCCTGTTTCTCCTGCCAAGGAAATACTCTAGAATAACGCCAAGGCTCAGGGATCTGTCCACACGTCAGCCTATACACTCTTGGCAGTCATGTTCTCGTCCTTTGGCTTAGCACCACATTTCAGTGCTGCCATCTATTCGCAGCTAGCAGAAGTGCTACCACCTCGTATCTCGCTGCCAAACTCTGGACTGTCCATGGTCTAATGGGGTTAAGTTGTGAATATCCAGTCGTTTAAAATGTTTCAAAGCCTACACCCTCATCCTCATAATAGAACCAACTGTGACTGTCTAGGCCATCGGTGAGCAGAGCATTTAAGGTACCACTTACGGTATCTCCAAACCTCACATAGGCTTGCAAACAGAAAGAAAAGATTTTGGCTTTTGATTTTCTCGATATTGAATTTCACCTAATCAAGGGCGCTTTAAAGTAGCACTTTGGGCATCAAGTCTTATCGGATTTGCTTGAAACGTTGGATCTAAATAGCTAATAGTATTACAAATATAAATAGTTAGATTATGCAATCTAGAAGTTTAAAAATATGCCTTTTTCTCATTTTCAATAAAAAATCGGAAAGAAATGGTCATGCAATTTGAACACAGCAAAAAGTACAGAAAGTGCGATAGTTTTCCCTCTGTTTTGATATTTTTCTTCAGATTAATGGAATTTGATGGTCGGCAAGTGTGGATAGCATCTATGTTTGATAACACTATGCATGTTTTTAATGTGTTTACCCCAAATATTTACAACCTGCAAGGAGCTTACATTTATGATTCTCAATGTTTTCTCAATTAAAAGACCTTTCAGGCAATATATACTTTATATAGGCCAAGAAGTCAAATTAAAGCAGGGTAGAGGAAAAACCAGGCCCAAAAAATGATCCCCGTAAGCTACGTTAAAAGTATTATAAAAATAATAAATTAATAACATAAAACAAAATAAAATGATATAAAGCAACGAAAAATAAAAGTGGGAAGCATGTCCATGTATGTTATAAGATAAACACTAAACAAAAAATTAAAAAGAGAGGAGCCTACAACACACAGTATTCCCAGGCGGTCACCCATCCAAGTACTAACTGCGCTCGATGTTGCTTAACTTCGGTGATCGGACGAGAACCGGTGCATTCAACATGATATGGTCGTAGGCATATGCTTACGACTTTTTAGAGACCAAATGCATCTCAAACAGGAAGTGTCCCAACATCCTGCCTTACTCTCTTTATTTCCTGTTTCTCCTGCCCAGGAAATACTCTAGAATAACGCCAAGGCTCAGGGATCTGTCCACACGTCAGCCTATACACTCTTGGCAGTCATGTTCTAGTCCTTTGGCTTAGCACCACATTTCAGTGCTGCCATCTATTCGCAGCTAGCAGAAGTGCTACCACCTCGTATCTCGCTGCCAAACTCTTGACTGTCCATGGTCTTATGGGGTTAAGTTGTGAATATCCAGTCGTTTAAAATGTTTCAAAGCCTACATCCTCATAATAGAACCAACTGTGACTGTCTAGGCCATCGGTGAGCAGAGCATTGAAGGTACCACTGACGGTATCTCCAAACCTCACATAGGCTTGCACACAGAAAGGAAAGATTTTGGCTTTTAATTTTCTCGATATTGAATTTCACCAAATCGAGGGCGCTTTAAAGTAGCACTTTGGGCATCAAGTCTTATCGGATTTGCTTGAAACGTTGGATCTAAATAGCTAATAGTATTACAAATATAAATAGTTAGAATATGCAATCTAGAAGTTTAGAAATATGCCTTTTTCTCATTTTCAATGAAAAATCGGAAAGAAATGGTCATGCAATTTGAACACAGCAAAAAGTAGAGAAAGTGCGATAGTTTTCTCTCTGTTTTGATATTTTCTCCAGATGAATGGAATTTGATGGTCGACAAGTGTGGATAGCATCTCTGTTTGATAACACTATGCATGTTTTTAATGTGTTTACCCCAAATATTTACAACCTGCAAGGAGCTTACATTTATGATTCTCAATGTTTTCTCAATTAAAAGACCTTTCAGGCAATATATACTTTATATAGGCCAAGGTGTCAAATTAAAGCAGGGTAGAGGAAAAACCAGGCCCAAAAAATGATCCCTGTAAGCTACGTTAAAAGTATTATAAAAATAATAAATTAATAAAATAAACCAAAATAAAATGATATAAAGCAACGAAAAATAAAAGTGGGAAGCATGGCCATGTATGTTATAAGATAAACATTAAAATAATATTTTTTAAAAGAGAGGAGCCTACAACACACAGTATTCCCAGGCGGTCACCCATCCAAGTACTAACTGCGCTTGATGTTGCTTAACTTCGGTGATCGGACGAGAACCGGTGCATTCAACATGATATGGTCGTAGGCATTTGCTTAAGACTTTTTAGAGACCAAATGCATCTCAAACAGGAAGTGTCCCAACATCATGCCTTACTCTCTTTATTTCCTGTTTCTCCTGCCCAGGAAATACTCTAGAATAACGCCAAGGCTCAGGGATCTGTCCACACGTCAGCCTATACACTCTTGGCAGTCATGTTCTCGTCCTTTGGCTTAGCACCACATTTCAGTGCTGCCATCTATTCGCAGCTTGCAGAAGTGCTACCACCTCGTATCTCGCTGCCAAACTCTGGACTGTCCATGGTCTAATGGGGTTAAGTTGTGAATATCCAGTCGTTTAAAATGTTTCAAAGCCTACACCCTCATCCTCATAATAGAACCAACTGTGACTGTCTAGGCCATCGGTGAGCAGAGCATTTAAGGTACCACTTATGGTATCTCCAAACCTCACATAGGCTTGCAAACAGAAAGAAAAGATTTTGGCTTTTGATTTTCTCGATATTGAATTTCACCAAATTGAAGGCGCTTTAAAGTAGCACTTTGGGCATCAAGTCTTATCGGATTTGCTTGAAACGTTGGATCTAAATAGCTAATAGTATTACAAATATAAATAATTAGAATATGCAATCTAGAAGTTTAAAAATATGCCTTTTTCTCATTCTCAATAAAAAATCGGAAAGAAATGGTCATGCAATTTGAACACAGCAAAAAGTAGAGAAAGTGCGATAGTTTTCCCTCTGTTTTGATATTTTCTCCAGATTAATGGAATTTGACTGTCGGCAAGTGTGGATAGCATCTCTGTTTGATAACACTATGCATGTTTTTAATGTGTTTACCCCAAATATTTACAACCTGCAAGGAGCTTACATTTATGATTCTCAATGTTTTCTCAATTAAAAGACCTTTCAGGCAATATATACTTTATATAGGCCAAGAAGTCAAATTAAAGCAGGGTAGAGGAAAAAACAGGCCCAAAAAATGATCCCCATAAGCTACGTTAAAAGAATTATATAAATAATAAATTAATAAAATAAAACAAAATAAAATGATATAAAGCAACACAAAATAAAAGTGGGAAGCATGGCCATGTATGTTATAAGATAAACATTAAAAAAAAAATTTAAAAAGAGAGGAGCCTACAAGACACAGTATTCCCAGGCGGTCACCCATCCAAGTACTAACTGCGCTCGATGTTGCTTAACTTCGGTGATCGGACGAGAACCGGTGCATTCAACATGATATGGTCGTAGGCATTTGCTTACGACTTTTTAGAGACCAAATGCATCTCAAACTGGAAGTGTCCCACCATCATGCCTTACTCTCTTTATTTCTTGTTTCTCCTGCCAAGGAAATACTCTAGAATAACGCCAAGGCTCAGGGATCTGTCCACAAGTCAGCCTATACACTCTTGGCAGTCATGTTCTCGTCCTTTGGCTTAGCACCACATTTCAGTGCTGCCATCTATTCGCAGCTAGCAGAAGTGCTACCACCTCGTATCTCGCTGCCAAACTCTGGACTGTCCATGGTCTTATGGTGTTAAGTTGTGAATATCCAGTCGTTTAAAATGTTTCAAAGCCTACACCCTCATCCTCATAATAGAACCAACTGTGACTGTCTAGGCCATCGGTGAGCAGAGCATTTAAGGTACCACTTATGGTATCTCCAAACCTCACATAGGCTTGCAAACAGAAAGAAAAGATTTTGGCTTTTGATTTTCTAGATATTGAATTTCACCAAATCGAGGGCGCTTTAAAGTAGCACTTTGGGCATCAAGTCTTATCGGATTTGCTTGAAACGCTGGATCTAAATAGCTAATAGTATTACAAATATAAATAGTTAGATTATGCAATCTAGAAGTTTAAAAATATGCCTTTTTCTCATTCTCAATAAAAAAATCGGAAAGAAATGGTCATGCAATTTGAACACAGCAAAAAGTAGAGAAAGTGCGATAGTTTTCCCTCTGTTTTGATATTTTCTCCAGATTAATGGAATTTGATGGTCGGCAAGTGTGGATAGCATCTCTGTTTGATAACACTATGCATGTTTTTAATGTGTTTACCCCAAATATTTACAACCTGCAAGGAGCTTACATTTATGATTCTCAATGTTTTCTCAATTAAAAGACCTTTCAGGCAATATATACTTTATATAGGCCAAGAAGTCAAATTAAAGCAGGGTAGAGGAAAAACCAGGCCCAAAAGAAAATCCCCGTAAGCTACGTTAAAAGTATTATATAAATAATAAATTAATAAAATAAAACAAAATAAAATGATATAAAGCAACGAAAAATAAAAGTGGGAAGCATGGCCATGTATGTTATAAGATAAACATTAAAAAAAAAAGATTTAAAAAGAGAGGAGCCTACAACACACAGTATTCCCAGGCGGTCACCCATCCAAGTACTAACTGCGCTCGATGTTGCTTAACTTCGGTGATCGGACGAGAACCGGTGCATTCAACATGATATGGTCGTAGGCATTTGCTTACGACTTTTTAGAGACCAAATGCATCTCAAACTGGAGGTGTCCCACCATCATGCCTTACTCTCTTTATTTCCTGTTTCTCCTGCCAAGGAAATACTCTAGAATAACGCCAAGGCTCAGGGATCTGTCCACACGTCAGCCTATACACTCTTGGCAGTCATGTTCTCGTCCTTTGGCTTAGCACCACATTTCAGTGCTGCCATCTATTCGCAGCTAGCAGAAGTGCTACCACCTCGTATCTCGCTGCCAAACTCTGGACTGTCCATGGTCTTATGGTGTTAAGTTGTGAATATCCAGTCGTTTAAAATGTTTCAAAGCCTACACCCTCATCCTCATAATAGAACCAACTGTGACTGTCTAGGCCATCGGTAAGCAGAGCATTTAAGGTACCACTTACGGTATCTCCAAACCTCACATAGGCTTGCAAACAGAAAGGAAAGACTTTGGCTTTTAATTTTCTCGATATTGAATTTCACCAAATCGAGGGCGCTTTAAAGTAGCACTTTGGGCATCAAGTCTTATCGGATTTGCTTGAAACGTTGGATCTAAATAGCTAATAGTATTACAAATATAAATAGTTAGATTATGCAATCTAGAGGTTTAAAAATATGCCTTTTTCTCATTCTCAATAAAAAATCGGAAAGAAATGGTCATGCAATTTGAACACAGCAAAAAGTAGAGAAAGTGCGATAGATTTCCCTCTGTTTTGATATTTTCTCCAGATTAATGGAATTTGATGGTCGGCAAGTGTGGATAGCATCTCTGTTTGATAACACTATGCATGTTTTTAATGTGTTTAGCCCAAATATTTACAACCTGCAAGGAGCTTACATTTGTGATTCTCAATGTTTTCTCAATTAAAAGACCTTTCAGGCAATATATACTTTATATAGGGCAAGAAGTCAAATTAAAGCAGGGTAGAGGAAAAACCAGGCCCAAAAAATGATCCCCGTAAGCTACGTTAAAAGTATTATAAAAATAGTAAATTAATAAAATAAAACAAAATAAAATGATATAAAGCAACGAAAAATAAAAGTGGGAAGCATGGCCATGTATGTTATAAGATAAACATTAAAATTCTTTTTTTTTTAAAGAGAGGAGCCTACAACACACAGTATTCCCAGGCGGTCACCCATCCAAGTACTAACTGCGCTCGATGTTGCTTAACTTCGGTGATCGGACGAGAACCGGTGCATTCAACATGATATGGTCGCAGGCATATGCTTACGACTTTTTAGAGACCAAATGCATCTCAAACAGGAAGTGTCCCAACATCATGCCTTACTCTCTTTATTTCCTGTTTCTCCTGCCCAGGAAATACTCTAGAATAACGCCAAGGCTCAGGGATCTGTCCACACGTCAGCCTATACACTCTTGGCAGTCATGTTCTCGTCCTTTGGCTTAGCACCACATTTCAGTGCTGCCATCTATTCGCAGCTAGCAGAAGTGCTACCACCTCGTATCTCGCTGCCAAACTCTGGACTGTCCATGGTCTAATGGGGTTAATTTGTGAATATCCAGTCGTTTAAAATGTTTCAAAGCCTACACCCTCATCCTCATAATAGAACCAACTGTGACTGTCTAGGCCATCGGTGAGCAGAGCATTTAAGGTACCACTTACGGTATCTCCAAACCTCACATAGGCTTGCAAACAGAAAGGAAAGATTTTGGCTTTTAATTTTCTCGATATTGAATTTCACCAAATCGAAGGCGCTTTAAAGTAGCACTTTGGGCATCAGGTATTATCGGATTTGCTTGAAATGTTGGATCTAAATAGCTAATAGTATTACAAATATAAATAGTTAGATTATGCAATCTAGAAGTTTAAAAATATGCCTTTTTCTCATTTTCAATAAACAATCGGAAAGAAATGGTCATGCAATTTGAACACAGCAAAAAGTAGAGAAAGTGCGATAGTTTTCCCTCTGTTTTGATATTTTCTCCAGATTAATGGAATTTGATGGTCGACAAGTGTGGATAGCATCTCTGTTTGATAACACTATGCATGTTTTTAATGTGTTCACCCCAAATATTTACAACCTGCAAGGAGCTTACATTTATGATTCTCAATGTTTTCTCAATTAAAAGACCTTTCAGGCAATATATACTTTATATAGGCCAAGAAGTCAAATTAAAGCAGGGTAGAGGAAAAACCAGGCCCAAAAAATGATCCCCGTAAGCTACGTTAAAAGTATTATAAAAATAATAAATTAATAAAATAAACCGAAATAAAATGATATAAAGCAACGAAAAATAAAAGTGGGAAGCATGGCCATGTATGTTATAAGATAAACATTAAAAAAAAAAAAATTGAAAAGAGAGGAGCCTACAACACACAGTATTCCCAGGCGGTCACCCATCCAAGTACTAACTGCGCTCGATGTTGCTTAACTTCGGTGATCGGACGAGAACCGGTGCATTCAACATGATATGGTCGTAGGCATATGCTTACGACTTTTTAGAGACCAAATGCATCTCAAACAGGAAGTGTCCCAACATCATGCCTTACTCTCTTTATTTCCAGTTTCTCCTGCCAAGGAAATACTCTAGAATAACGCCAAGGCTCAGGGATCTGTCCACACGTCAGCCTATACACTCTTGGCAGTCATGTTCTCGTCCTTTGGCTTAGCACCACATTTCAGTGCTGCCATCTATTCGCAGCTAGCAGAAGTGCTACCACCTCGTATCTCGCTGCCAAACTCGGGACTGTCCATGGTCTTATGGGGTTAAGTTGTGAATATCCAGTCGTTTAAAATGTTTCAAAGCCTACACCCTCATCCTCATAATAGAACCAACTGTGACTGTCTAGGCCATCGGTGAGCAGAGTATTTAAGGTACCACTTACGGTATCTCCAAACCTCACATAGGCTTGCAAACAGAAAGAAAAGATTTTGGCTTTTGATTTTCTCGATATTGAATTTCACCAAATCGAGGGCGCTTTAAAGTAGGACTTTGGGCATCAAGTCTTATCGGATTTGCTTGAAACGTTGGATCTAAATAGCTAATAGTATTACAAATATAAATAGTTAGATTATGCAATCTAGAAGTTTAGAAATATGCCTTTTTCTCATTTTCAATGAAAAATCGGAAAGAAATGGTCATGCAATTTGAACACAGCAAAAAGTAGAGAAAGTGCGATAGTTTTTCCTCTGTTTTGATATTTTCTCCAGATGAATGGAATTTGATGGTCGACAAGTGTGGATAGCATCTCTGTTTGATAACACTATGCATGTTTTTAATGTGTTTACCCCAAATATTTACAACCTGCAAGGAGCTTACATTTATGATTCTCAATGTTTTCTCAATGAAAAGACCTTTCAGGCAATATATACTTTATATAGGCCAAGAAATCATATTAAAGCAGGGTAGAGGAAAAACCAGGCCCAAAAAATGATCCCCGTAAGCTACGTTAAAAGTATTATAA
Source organism: Maea johnstoni (assembly GCA_963942565.1). Lineage (NCBI taxonomy): Eukaryota > Metazoa > Annelida > Polychaeta > Spionida > Magelonidae > Maea > Maea johnstoni. Next base: position 11,566,759 of record OZ012695.1, read on the forward strand.
AAATGATAAATTAATAAAACAAAACAAAATAAAATGATATAAAGCAACGAAAAATAAAAGTGGGAAGCATGGCCATGTATGTTATAATAAAAACAGAGAATTTTGTTTTTTTAAAGAGAGGAGCCTACAACACACAGTATTCCCAAGCGGTCACCCATCCAAGTACTAACTGCGCTCGATGTTGCTTAACTTCGGTGATCGGACGAGAACCGGTGCATTCAACATGATATGGCCGTAGGCATTTGCATAAGACCTTTTAGAGACCAAATGCATCTCAAACAGGAAGTGTCCCAACATCATGCCTTACTCTCTTTATTTCCTGTTTCTCCTGCCCAGGAAATACTCTAGAATAACGCCAAGGCACAGGGATCTGTCCACACGTCAGCCTATACACTCTTGGCAGTCATGTTCTCGTCCTTTGGCTTAGCACCACATTTCAGTGCTGCCATCTATTCGCAGCTAGCAGAAGTGCTACCACCTCGTATCTCGCTGCCAAACTCTGGACTGTCCATGGTCTAATGGGGTTAAGTTGTGAATATCCAGTCGTTTAAAATGTTTCAAAGCCTACACCCTCATCCTCATAATAGAACCAACTGTGACTGTCTAGGCCATCGGTGAGCAGAGCATTTAAGGTACCACTTACGGTATCTCCAAACCTCACATAGGCTTGCAAACAGAAAGAAAAGATTTTGGCTTTTGATTTTCTCGATATTGAATTTCACCAAATCGAGGGCGCTTTAAAGTAGCACTTTGGGCATCAAGTCTTATCGGATTTGCTTGAAACGTTGGATCTAAATAGCTAATAGTATTACAAATATAAATAGTTAGATTATGCAATCTAGAAGTTTAAAAATATGCCCTTGTCTCATTTTCAATAAAAAATCGGAAAAAAATGGTCATGCAATTTGAACACAGCAAAAAGTAGAAAAAGTGCGATAGTTTTCCCTCTGTTTTGATATTTTCTTCAGATTAATGGAATTTGATGGTCGGCAAGTGTGGATAGCATCTCTGTTTGATAACACTATGCATGTTTTTAATGTGTTTACCCCAAATATTTACAACCTGCAAGGAGCTTGCATTTATGATTCTCAATGTTTTCTCAATGAAAAGACCTTTCAGGCAATATATACTTTATATAGGCCAAGAAGTCATATTAAAGCAGGGTAGAGGAAAAACCAGGCCCAAAAAATGATCCCCGTAAGCTACGTTAAAAGTATTATAAAAATGATAAATTAATAAAACAAAACAAAATAAAATGATATAAAGCAACGAAAAATAAAAGTGGGAAGCATGGCCATGTATGTTATAATAAAAACATTAAAAAAAAAAATTTGAAAAGAGAGGAGCCTACAACACACAGTATTCCCAGGCGGTCACCCATCCAAGTACTAACTGCGCTCGATGTTGCTTAACTTCGGTGATCGGACGAGAACCGGTGCATTCAACATGATATGGTCGTAGGCATATGCTTACGACTTTTTAGAGACCAAATGCATCTCAAACAGGAAGTGTCCCAACATCATGCCTTACTCTCTTTATTTCCTGTTTCTCCTGCCAAGGAAATACTCTAGAATAACGCCAAGGCTCAGGGATCTGTCCACACGTCAGCCTATACACTCTTGGCAGTCATGTTCTCGTCCTTTGGCTTAGCACCACATTTCAGTGCTGCCATCTATTCGCAGCTAGCAGAAGTGCTACCACCTCGTATCTCGCTGCCAAACTCGGGACTGTCCATGGTCTTATGGGGTTAAGTTGTGAATATCCAGTCGTTTAAAATGTTTCAAAGCCTACACCCTCATCCTCATAATAGAACCAACTGTGACTGTCTAGGCCATCGGTGAGCAGAGCATTTAAGGTACCACTTACGGTATCTCCAAACCTCACATAGGCTTGCAAACAGAAAGAAAAGATTTTGGCTTTTGATTTTCTCGATATTGAATTTCACCAAATCGAGGGCGCTTTAAAGTAGGACTTTGGGCATCAAGTCTTATCGGATTTGCTTGAAACGTTGGATCTAAATAGCTAATAGTATTACAAATATAAATAGTTAGATTATGCAATCTAGAAGTTTAGAAATATGCCTTTTTCTCATTTTCAATGAAAAATCGGAAAGAAATGGTCATGCAATTTGAACACAGCAAAAAGTAGAGAAAGTGCGATAGTTTTTCCTCTGTTTTGATATTTTCTCCAGATGAATGGAATTTGATGGTCGACAAGTGTGGATAGCATCTCTGTTTGATAACACTATGCATGTTTTTAATGTGTTTACCCCAAATATTTACAACCTGCAAGGAGCTTACATTTATGATTCTCAATGTTTTCTCAATGAAAAGACCTTTCAGGCAATATATACTTTATATAGGCCAAGAAATCATATTAAAGCAGGGTAGAGGAAAAACCAGGCCCAAAAAATGATCCCCGTAAGCTACGTTAAAAGTATTATAAAAATGATAAATTAATAAAACAAAACAAAATAAAATGATATAAAGCAACGAAAAATAAAAGTGGGAAGCCTGGCCATGTATGTTATAATAAAAACAGAGAATTTTGTTTTTTTAAAGAGAGGAGCCTACAACACACAGTATTCCCAAGCGGTCACCCATCCAAGTACTAACTGCGCTCGATGTTGCTTAACTTCGGTGATCGGACGAGAACCGGTGCATTCAACATGATATGGCCGTAGGCATTTGCATAAGACTTTTTAGAGACCAAATGCATCTCAAACAGGAAGTGTCCCAACATCATGCCTTACTCTCTTTATTTCCTGTTTCTCCTGCCCAGGAAATACTCTAGAATAACGCCAAGGCACAGGGATCTGTCCACACGTCAGCCTATACACTCTTGGCAGTCATGTTCTCGTCCTTTGGCTTAGCACCACATTTCAGTGCTGCCATCTATTCGCAGCTAGCAGAAGTGCTACCACCTCGTATCTCGCTGCCAAACTCTGGACTGTCCATGGTCTAATGGGGTTAAGTTGTGAATATCCAGTCGTTTAAAATGTTTCAAAGCCTACACCCTCATCCTCATAATAGAACCAACTGTGACTGTCTAGGCCATCGGTGAGCAGAGCATTTAAGGTACCACTTACGGTATCTCCAAACCTCACATAGGCTTGCAAACAGAAAGAAAAGATTTTGGCTTTTGATTTTCTCGATATTGAATTTCACCAAATCGAGGGCGCTTTAAAGTAGCACTTTGGGCATCAAGTCTTATCGGATTTGCTTGAAACGTTGGATCTAAATAGCTAATAGTATTACAAATATAAATAGTTAGATTATGCAATCTAGAAGTTTAAAAATATGCCCTTGTCTCATTTTCAATAAAAAATCGGAAAGAAATGGTCATGCAATTTGAACACAGCAAAAAGTAGAAAAAGTGCGATAGTTTTCCCTCTGTTTTGATATTTTCTTCAGATAAATGGAATTTGATGGTCGGCAAGTGTGGATAGCATCTCTGTTTGATAACACTATGCATGTTTTTAATGTGTTTACCCCAAATATTTACAACCTGCAAGGAGCTTGCATTTATGATTCTCAATGTTTTCTCAATGAAAAGACCTTTCAGGCAATATATACTTTATATAGGCCAAGAAGTCATATTAAAGCAGGGTAGAGGAAAAACCAGGCCCAAAAAATGATCCCCGTAAGCTACGTTAAAAGTATTATAAAAATGATAAATTAATAAAACAAAACAAAATAAAATGATATAAAGCAACGAAAAATAAAAGTGGGAAGCATGGCCATGTATGTTATAATAAAAACATTAAAAAAAAAAATTTGAAAAGAGAGGAGCCTACAACACACAGTATTCCCAGGCGGTCACCCATCCAAGTACTAACTGCGCTCGATGTTGCTTAACTTCGGTGATCGGACGAGAACCGGTGCATTCAACATGATATGGTCGTAGGCATATGCTTACGACTTTTTAGAGACCAAATGCATCTCAAACAGGAAGTGTCCCAACATCATGCCTTACTCTCTTTATTTCCTGTTTCTCCTGCCAAGGAAATACTCTAGAATAACGCCAAGGCTCAGGGATCTGTCCACACGTCAGCCTATACACTCTTGGCAGTCATGTTCTCGTCCTTTGGCTTAGCACCACATTTCAGTGCTGCCATCTATTCGCAGCTAGCAGAAGTGCTACCACCTCGTATCTCGCTGCCAAACTCGGGACTGTCCATGGTCTTATGGGGTTAAGTTGTGAATATCCAGTCGTTTAAAATGTTTCAAAGCCTACACCCTCATCCTCATAATAGAACCAACTGTGACTGTCTAGGCCATCGGTGAGCAGAGCATTTAAGGTACCACTTACGGTATCTCCAAACCTCACATAGGCTTGCAAACAGAAAGAAAAGATTTTGGCTTTTGATTTTCTCGATATTGAATTTCACCAAATCGAGGGCGCTTTAAAGTAGGACTTTGGGCATCAAGTCTTATCGGATTTGCTTGAAACGTTGGATCTAAATAGCTAATAGTATTACAAATATAAATAGTTAGATTATGCAATCTAGAAGTTTAGAAATATGCCTTTTTCTCATTTTCAATGAAAAATCGGAAAGAAATGGTCATGCAATTTGAACACAGCAAAAAGTAGAGAAAGTGCGATAGTTTTTCCTCTGTTTTGATATTTTCTCCAGATGAATGGAATTTGATGGTCGACAAGTGTGGATAGCATCTCTGTTTGATAACACTATGCATGTTTTTAATGTGTTTACCCCAAATATTTACAACCTGCAAGGAGCTTACATTTATGATTCTCAATGTTTTCTCAATGAAAAGACCTTTCAGGCAATATATACTTTATATAGGCCAAGAAATCATATTAAAGCAGGGTAGAGGAAAAACCAGGCCCAAAAAATGATCCCCGTAAGCTACGTTAAAAGTATTATAAAAATGATAAATTAATAAAACAAAACAAAATAAAATAATATAAAGCAACGAAAAATAAAAGTGGGAAGCCTGGCCATGTATGTTATAATAAAAACAGAGAATTTTGTTTTTTTAAAGAGAGGAGCCTACAACACACAGTATTCCCAAGCGGTCACCCATCCAAGTACTAACTGCGCTCGATGTTGCTTAACTTCGGTGATCGGACGAGAACCGGTGCATTCAACATGATATGGCCGTAGGCATTTGCATAAGACTTTTTAGAGACCAAATGCATCTCAAACAGGAAGTGTCCCAACATCATGCCTTACTCTCTTTATTTCCTGTTTCTCCTGCCCAGGAAATACTCTAGAATAACGCCAAGGCACAGGGATCTGTCCACACGTCAGCCTATACACTCTTGGCAGTCATGTTCTCGTCCTTTGGCTTAGCACCACATTTCAGTGCTGCCATCTATTCGCAGCTAGCAGAAGTGCTACCACCTCGTATCTCGCTGCCAAACTCTGGACTGTCCATGGTCTAATGGGGTTAAGTTGTGAATATCCAGTCGTTTAAAATGTTTCAAAGCCTACACCCTCATCCTCATAATAGAACCAACTGTGACTGTCTAGGCCATCGGTGAGCAGAGCATTTAAGGTACCACTTACGGTATCTCCAAACCTCACATAGGCTTGCAAACAGAAAGAAAAGATTTTGGCTTTTGATTTTCTCGATATTGAATTTCACCAAATCGAGGGCGCTTTAAAGTAGCACTTTGGGCATCAAGTCTTATCGGATTTGCTTGAAACGTTGGATCTAAATAGCTAATAGTATTACAAATATAAATAGTTAGATTATGCAATCTAGAAGTTTTAAAATATGCCCTTGTCTCATTTTCAATAAAAAATCGGAAAGAAATGGTCATGCAATTTGAACACAGCAAAAAGTAGAAAAAGTGCGATAGTTTTCCCTCTGTTTTGATATTTTCTTCAGATAAATGGAATTTGATGGTCGGCAAGTGTGGATAGCATCTCTGTTTGATAACACTATGCATGTTTTTAATGTGTTTACCCCAAATATTTACAACCTGCAAGGAGCTTGCATTTATGATTCTCAATGTTTTCTCAATGAAAAGACCTTTCAGGCAATATATACTTTATATAGGCCAAGAAGTCATATTAAAGCAGGGTAGAGGAAAAACCAGGCCCAAAAAATGATCCCCGTAAGCTACGTTAAAAGTATTATAAAAATGATAAATTAATAAAACAAAACAAAATAAAATGATATAAAGCAACGAAAAATAAAAGTGGGAAGCATGGCCATGTATGTTATAATAAAAACATAATTTTTTTCTTTTAAAGAGAGGAGCCTACAACACACAGTATTCCCAAGCGGTCACCCATCCAAGTACTAACTGCGCTCGATGTTGCTTAACTTCGGTGATCGGACGAGAACCGGTGCATTCAACATGATATGGTCGTAGGCATTTGCTTACGACTTTTTAGAGACCAAATGCATCTCAAACAGGAAGTGTCCCAACATCATGCCTTACTCTCTTTATTTCCTGTTTCTCCTGCCCAGGAAATACTCTAGAATAACGCCAAGGCTCAGGGATCTGTCCACACGTCAGCCTATACACTCTTGGCAGTCATGTTCTCGTCCTTTGGCTTAGCGCCACATTTCAGTGCTGCCATCTATTCGCAGCTAGCAGAAGTGCTACCACCTCGTATCTCGCTGCCAAACTCTGGACTGTCCATGGTCTAATGGGGTTAATTTGTGAAAATCCAGTCGTTTAAAATGTTTCAAAGCCTACACCCTCATCCTCATAATAGAACCAACTGTGACTGTCTAGGCCATCGGTGAGCAGAGCATTTAAGGTACCACTTACGGTATCTCCAAATCTCACATAGGCTTGCAAACAGAAAGAAAAGATTTTGGCTTTTGATTTTCTCGATATTGAATTTCACCAAATCGAGGGCGCTTTAAAGTAGCACTTTGGGCATCAAGTCTTATCGGATTTGCTTGAAACGTTGGATCTAAATAGCTAATAGTATTACAAATATAAATAGTTAGATTATGCAATCTAGAAGTTTAAAAATATGCCTTTTTCTCATTTTCAATAAACAATCGGAAAGAAATGGTCATGCAATTTGAACACAGCAAAAAGTAGAGAAAGTGCGATAGTTTTCCCTCTGTTTTGATATTTTCTCCAGATTAATGGAATTTGATGGTCGGCAAGTGTGGATAGCATCTCTGTTTGATAACACTATGCATGTTTTTAATGTGTTTACCCCAAATATTTACAACCTGCAAGGAGCTTACATTTATGATTCTCAATGTTTTCTCAATTAAAAGACCTTTCAGGCAATATATACTTTATATAGGCCAAGAAGTCAAATTAAAGCAGGGTAGAGGAAAAACCAGGCCCAAAAAATGATCCCCGTAAGCTACGTTAAAAGTATTATAAAAATAATAAATTAATAAAATAAACCGAAATAAAATGATATAAAGCAACGAAAAATAAAAGTGGGAAGCATGGCCATGTATGTTATAAGATAAACATTAAAAAAAAAAATTGAAAAGAGAGGAGCCTACAACACACAGTATTCCCAGGCGGTCACCCATCCAAGTACTAACTGCGCTCGATGTTGCTTAACTTCGGTGATCGGACGAGAACCGGTGCATTCAACATGATATGGTCGTAGGCATATGCTTACGACTTTTTAGAGACCAAATGCATCTCAAACAGGAAGTGTCCCAACATCATGCCTTACTCTCTTTATTTCCTGTTTCTCCTGCCAAGGAAATACTCTAGAATAACGCCAAGGCTCAGGGATCTGTCCACACGTCAGCCTATACACTCTTGTCAGTCATGTTCTCGTCCTTTGGCTTAGCACCACATTTCAGTCCTGCCATCTATTCGCAGCTAGCAGAAGTGCTACCACCTCGTATCTCGCTGCCAAACTCTGGACTGTCCATGGTCTTATGGGGTTAAGTTGTGAATATCCAGTCGTTTAAAATGTTTCAAAGCCTACACCCTCATCCTCATAATAGAACCAACTGTGACTGTCTAGGCCATCGGTGAGCAGAGCATTTAAGGTACCACTTACGGTATCTCCAAACCTCACATAGGCTTGCAAACAGAAAGAAAAGATTTTGGCTTTTGATTTTCTCGATATTGAATTTCACCAAATCCAGGGCGCTTTAAAGTAGGACTTTGGGCATCAAGTCTTATCGGATTTGCTTGAAACGTTGGATCTAAATAGCTAATAGTATTACAAATATAAATAGTTAGATTATGCAATCTAGAAGTTTAGAAATATGCCTTTTTCTCATTTTCAATGAAAAATCGGAAAGAAATGGTCATGCAATTTGAACACAGCAAAAAGTAGAGAAAGTGCGATAGTTTTTCCTCTGTTTTGATATTTTCTCCAGATGAATGGAATTTGATGGTCGACAAGTGTGGATAGCATCTCTGTTTGATAACACTATGCATGTTTTTAATGTGTTTACCCCAAATATTTACAACCTGCAAGGAGCTTACATTTATGATTCTCAATGTTTTCTCAATGAAAAGACCTTTCAGGCAATATATACTTTATATAGGCCAAGAAGTCACATTAAAGCAGGGTAGAGGAAAAACCAGGCCCAAAAAATGATCCCCGTAAGCTACGTTAAAAGTATTATAAAAATGATAAATTAATAAAACAAAACAAAATAAAATGATATAAAGCAACGAAAAATAAAAGTGGGAAGCATGGCCATGTATGTTATAATAAAACCATAAAAAAATTTTTTTTTAAAGAGAGGAGCCTACAACACACAGTATTCCCAAGCGGTCACCCATCCAAGTACTAACTGCGCTCGATGTTGCTTAACTTCGGTGATCGGACGAGAACCGGTGCATTCAACATGATATGGTCGTAGGCATATGCTTACGACTTTTCAGAGACCAAATGCATCTCAAACAGGAAGTGTCCCAACATCATGCCTTACTCTCTTTATTTCCTGTTTCTCCTGCCCAGGAAATACTCTAGAATAACGCCAAGGCTCAGGGATCTGTCCACACGTCAGCCTATACACTCTTGGCAGTCATGTTCTCGTCCTTTGGCTTAGCACCACATTTCAGTGCTGCCATCTATTCGCAGCTAGCAGAAGTGCTACCACCTCGTATCTCGCTGCCAAACTCTGGACTGTCCATGGTCTAATGGGGTTAATTTGTGAATATCCAGTCGTTTAAAATGTTTCAAAGCCTACACCCTCATCCTCATAATAGAACCAACTGTGACTGTCTAGGCCATCGGTGAGCAGAGCATTTAAGGTACCACTTACGGTATCTCCAAACCTCACATAGGCTTGCAAACAGAAAGAAAAGATTTTGGCTTTTGATTTTCTCGATATTGAATTTCACCAAATCGAGGGCGCTTTAAAGTAGCACTTTGGGCATCAAGTCTTATCGGATTTGCTTGAAACGTTGGATCTAAATAGCTAATAGTATTACAAATATAAATAGTTAGATTATGCAATCTAGAAGTTTAAAAGTATGCATTTTTCTCATTTTCAATAAACAATCGGAAAGAAATGGTCATGCAATTTGAACACAGCAAAAAGTAGAGAAAGTGCGATAGTTTTCCCTCTGTTTTGATATTTTCTCCAGATTAATGGAATTTGATGGTCGACAAGTGTGGATAGCATCTCTGTTTGATAACACTATGCATGTTTTTAATGTGTTTACCCCAAATATTTACAACCTGCAAGGAGCTTACATTTATGATTCTCAATGTTTTCTCAATTAAAAGACCTTTCAGGCAATATATACTTTATATAGGCCAAGAAGTCAAACTAAAGCAGGGTAGAGGAAAAACCAGGCCCAAAAAATGATCCCCGTAAGCTACGTTAAAAGTATTATAAAAATAATAAATTAATAAAACAAAACAAAATAAAATGATATAAAGCAACGAAAAATAAAAGTGGGAAGCATGGCCATGTATGTTATAAGATAAACTTTTAAAAAAATATTTTTTAAAAGAGAGGAGCCTACAACACACAGTATTCCCAGGCGGTCACCCATCCAAGTACTAACTGCGCTCGATGTTGCTTAACTTCGGTGATCGGACGAGAACCGGTGCATTCAACATGATATGGTCGTAGGCATTTGCATAAGACTTTTTAGAGACCAAATGCATCTCAAACAGGAAGTGTCCCAACATCATGCCTTACTCTCTTTATTTCCTGTTTCTCCTGCCCAGGAAATACTCTAGAATAACGCCAAGGCACAGGGATCTGTCCACACGTCAGCCTATACACTCTTGGCAGTCATGTTCTCGTCCTTTGGCTTAGCACCACATTTCAGTGCTGCCATCTATTCGCAGCTAGCAGAAGTGCTACCACCTCGTATCTCGCTGCCAAACTCTGGACTGTCCATGGTCTTATGGGGTTAAGTTGTGAATATCCAGTCGTTTAAAATGTTTCAAAGCCTACACCCTCATCCTCATAATAGAACCAACTGTGACTGTCTAGGCCATCGGTGAGCAGAGCATTTAAGGTACCACTTACGGTATCTCCAAACCTCACATAGGCTTGCAAACAGAAAGAAAAGATTTTGGCTTTTGATTTTCTCGATATTGAATTTCACCAAATCGAGGGCGCTTTAAAGTAGCACTAGTACTTTGGGCATCAAGTCTTATCGGATTTGCTTGAAACGTTGGATCTAAATAGCTAATAGTATTACAAATATAAATAGTTAGATTGTGCAATCTAGAAGTTTAAAAATATGCCCTTGTCTCATTTTCAATAAAAAATCGGAAAGAAATGGTCATGCAATTTGAACACAGCAAAAAGTAGAAAAAGTGTGATAGTTTTCCCTCTGTTTTGATATTTTCTTCAGATTAATGGAATTTGATGGTCGGCAAGTGTGGATAGCATCTCTGTTTGATAACACTATGCATGTTTTTAATGTGTTTACCCCAAATATTTACAACCTGCAAGGAGCTTACATTTATGATTCTCAATGTTTTCTCAATTAAAAGACCTTTCAGGCAATATATACTTTATATAGGCCAAGAAGTCAAATTAAAGCAGGGTAGAGGAAAAACCAGGCCCAAAAAATGATCCCCGTAAGCTACGTTAAAAGTATTATAAAAATAATAAATTAATAACATAAAACAAAATAAAATGATATAAAGCAACGAAAAATAAAAGTGGGAAGCATGTCCATGTATGTTATAAGATAAACATTAAAAAAAAAATTTGAAAAGAGAGGAGCCTACAACACACAGTATTCCCAGGCGGTCACCCATCCAAGTACTAACTGCGCTCGATGTTGCTTAACTTCGGTGATCGGACGAGAACCGGTGCATTCAACATGATATGGTCGTAGGCATATGCTTACGACTTTTTAGAGACCAAATGCATCTCAAACAGGAAGTGTCCCAACATCATGCCTTACTCTCTTTATTTCCTGTTTCTCCTGCCAAGGAAATACTCTAGAATAACGCCAAGGCTCAGGGATCTGTCCACACGTCAGCCTATACACTCTTGGCAGTCATGTTCTCGTCCTTTGGCTTAGCACCACATTTCAGTGCTGCCATCTATTCGCAGCTAGCAGAAGTGCTACCACCTCGTATCTCGCTGCCAAACTCGGGACTGTCCATGGTCTTATGGGGTTAAGTTGTGAATATCCAGTCGTTTAAAATGTTTCAAAGCCTACACCCTCATCCTCATAATAGAACCAACTGTGACTGTCTAGGCCATCGGTGAGCAGAGCATTTAAGGTACCACTTACGGTATCTCCAAACCTCACATAGGCTTGCAAACAGAAAGAAAAGATTTTGGCTTTTGATTTTCTCGATATTGAATTTCACCAAATCGAGGGTGCTTTAAAGTAGCACTTTGGGCATCAAGTCTTATCGGATTTGCTTGAAACGTTGGATCTAAATAGCTAATAGTATTACAAATATAAATAGTTAGATTATGCAATCTAGAAGTTTAAAAATATGCCTTTTTCTCATTTTCAATAAACATTCGGAAAGAAATGGTCATGCAATTTGAACACAGCAAAAAGTAGAGAAAGTGCGATAGTTTTCCCTCTGTTTTGATATTTTCTCCAGATTAATGGAATTTGATGGTCGACAAGTTTGGATAGCATCTCTGTTTGATAACACTATGCATGTTTTTAATGTGTTTACCCCAAATATTTACAACCTGCAAGGAGCTTACATTTATGATTCTCAATGTTTTCTCAATTAAAAGACCTTTCAGGCAATATATACTTTATATAGGCCAAGAAGTCAAATTAAAGCAGGGTAGAGGAAAAACCAGGCCCAAAAAATGATCCCCGTAAGCTACGTTAAAAGTATTATAAAAATAATAAATTAATAAAATAAACCGAAATAAAATGATATAAAGCAACGAAAAAATAAAAGTGGGAAGCATGGCCATGTATGTTATAAGATAAACATTAAAAAAAATATTTTTAAAAAGAGAGGAGCCTACAACACACAGTATTCCCAGGCGGTCACCCATCCAAGTACTAACTGCGCTCGATGTTGCTTAACTTCGGTGATCGGACGAGAACCGGTGCATTCAACATGATATGGCCGTAGGCATTTGCATAAGACTTTTTAGAGACCAAATGCATCTCAAACAGGAAGTGTCCCAACATCATGCCTTACTCTCTTTATTTCCTGTTTCTCCTGCCCAGGAAATACTCTAGAATAACGCCAAGGCACAGGGATCTGTCCACACGTCAGCCTATACACTCTTGGCAGTCATGTTCTCGTCCTTTGGCTTAGCACCACATTTCAGTGCTGCCATCTATTCGCAGCTAGCAGAAGTGCTACCACCTCGTATCTCGCTGCCAAACTCTGGACTGTCCATGGTCTAATGGGGTTAAGTTGTGAATATCCAGTCGTTTAAAATGTTTCAAAGCCTACACCCTCATCCTCATAATAGAACCAACTGTGACTGTCTAGGCCATCGGTGAGCAGAGCATTTAAGGTACCACTTACGGTATCTCCAAACCTCACATAGGCTTGCAAACAGAAAGAAAAGATTTTGGCTTTTGATTTTCTCGATATTGAATTTCACCAAATCGAGGGCGCTTTAAAGTAGCACTTTGGGCATCAAGTCTTATCGGATTTGCTTGAAACGTTGGATCTAAATAGCTAATAGTATTACAAATATAAATAGTTAGATTATGCAATCTAGACTTTTAAAAATATGCCTTTTTCTCATTTTCAATAAACAATCGGAAAGAAATGGTCATGCAATTTGAACACAGCAAAAAGTAGAGAAAGTGCGATAGTTTTCCCTCTGTTTTGATATTTTCTCCAGATTAATGGAATTTGATGGTCGACAAGTGTGGATAGCATCTCTGTTTGATAACACTATGCATGTTTTTAATGTGTTTACCCCAAATATTTACAACCTGCAAGGAGCTTACATTTATGATTCTCAATGTTTTCTCAATCAAAAGACCTTTCAGGCAATATATACTTTATATAGGCCAAGAAGTCAAATTAAAGCAGGGTAGAGGAAAAACCAGGCCCAAAAAATGATCCCCGTAAGCTACGTTACAAGTATTATAAAAATAATAAATTAATAAAATAAACCGAAATAAAATGATATAAAGCAACGAAAAATAAAAGTGGGAAGCATGGCCATGTATGTTATAAGATAAACTTTTAAAAAAATATTTTTTAAAAGAGAGGAGCCTACAACACACAGTATTCCCAGGCGGTCACCCATCCAAGTACTAACTGCGCTCGATGTTGCTTAACTTCGGTGATCGGACGAGAACCGGTGCATTCAACATGATATGGTCGTAGGCATTTGCATAAGACTTTTTAGAGACCAAATGCATCTCAAACAGGAAGTGTCCCAACATCATGCCTTACTCTCTTTATTTCCTGTTTCTCCTGCCCAGGAAATACTCTAGAATAACGCCAAGGCACAGGGATCTGTCCACACGTCAGCCTATACACTCTTGGCAGTCATGTTCTCGTCCTTTGGCTTAGCACCACATTTCAGTGCTGCCATCTATTCGCAGCTAGCAGAAGTGCTACCACCTCGTATCTCGCTGCCAAACTCTGGACTGTCCATGGTCTTATGGGGTTAAGTTGTGAATATCCAGTCGTTTAAAATGTTTCAAAGCCTACACCCTCATCCTCATAATAGAACCAACTGTGACTGTCTAGGCCATCGGTGAGCAGAGCATTTAAGGTACCACTTACGGTATCTCCAAACCTCACATAGGCTTGCAAACAGAAAGAAAAGATTTTGGCTTTTGATTTTCTCGATATTGAATTTCACCAAATCGAGGGCGCTTTAAAGTAGCACTAGTACTTTGGGCATCAAGTCTTATCGGATTTGCTTGAAACGTTGGATCTAAATAGCTAATAGTATTACAAATATAAATAGTTAGATTATGCAATCTAGAAGTTTAAAAATATGCATTTTTCTCATTTTCAATAAACAATCGGAAAGAAATGGTCATGCAATTTGAACACAGCAAAAAGTAGAGAAAGTGCGATAGTTTTCCCTCTGTTTTGATATTTTCTCCAGATTAATGGAATTTGATGGTCGACAAGTGTGGATAGCATCTCTGTTTGATAACACTATGCATGTTTTTAATGTGTTTACCCCAAATATTTACAACCTGCAAGGAGCTTACATTTATGATTCTCAATGTTTTCTCAATTAAAAGACCTTTCAGGCAATATATACTTTATATAGGCCAAGAAGTCAAATTAAAGCAGGGTAGAGGAAAAACCAGGCCCAAAAAATGATCCCCGTAAGCTACGTTAAAAGTATTATAAAAATAATAAATTAATAAAACAAAACAAAATAAAATGATATAAAGCAACGAAAAATAAAAGTGGGAAGCATGGCCATGTATGTTATAAGATAAACTTTTAAAAAAAAAAATTTGAAAAGAGAGGAGCCTACAACACACAGTATTCCCAGGCGGTCACCCATCCAAGTACTAACTGCGCTCGATGTTGCTTAACTTCGGTGATCGGACGAGAACCGGTGCATTCAACATGATATGGTCGTAGGCATTTGCATAAGACTTTTTAGAGACCAAAGGCATCTCAAACAGGAAGTGTCCCAACATCATGCCTTACTCTCTTTATTTCCTGTTTCTCCTGCCCAGGAAATACTCTAGAATAACGCCAAGGCACAGGGATCTGTCCACACGTCAGCCTATACACTCTTGGCAGTCATGTTCTCGTCCTTTGGCTTAGCACCACATTTCAGTGCTGCCATCTATTCGCAGCTAGCAGAAGTGCTACCACCTCGTATCTCGCTGCCAAACTCTGGACTGTCCATGGTCTTATGGGGTTAAGTTGTGAATATCCAGTCGTTTAAAATGTTTCAAAGCCTACACCCTCATCCTCATAATAGAACCAACTGTGACTGTCTAGACCATCGGTGAGCAGAGCATTTAAGGTACCACTTACGGTATCTCCAAACCTCACATAGGCTTGCAAACAGAAAGAAAAGATTTTGGCTTTTGATTTTCTCGATATTGAATTTCACCAAATCGAGGGCGCTTTAAAGTAGCACTAGTACTTTGGGCATCAAGTCTTATCGGATTTGCTTGAAACGTTGGATCTAAATAGCTAATAGTATTACAAATATAAATAGTTAGATTGTGCAATCTAGAAGTTTAAAAATATGCCCTTGTCTCATTTTCAATAAAAAATCGGAAAGAAATGGTCATGCAATTTGAACACAGCAAAAAGTAGAAAAAGTGTGATAGTTTTCCCTCTGTTTTGATATTTTCTTCAGATTAATGGAATTTGATGGTCGGCAAGTGTGGATAGCATCTCTGTTTGATAACACTATGCATGTTTTTAATGTGTTTACCCCAAATATTTACAACCTGCAAGGAGCTTACATTTATGATTCTCAATGTTTTCTCAATTAAAAGACCTTTCAGGCAATATATACTTTATATAGGCCAAGAAGTCAAATTAAAGCAGGGTAGAGGAAAAACCAGGCCCAAAAAATGATCCCCGTAAGCTACGTTAAAAGTATTATAAAAATAATAAATTAATAACATAAAACAAAATAAAATGATATAAAGCAACGAAAAATAAAAGTGGGAAGCATGTCCATGTATGTTATAAGATAAACATTAAAAAAAAATTTGAAAAGAGAGGAGCCTACAACACACAGTATTCCCAGGCGGTCACCCATCCAAGTACTAACTGCGCTCGATGTTGCTTAACTTCGGTGATCGGACGAGAACCGGTGCATTCAACATGATATGGTCGTAGGCATATGCTTACGACTTTTTAGAGACCAAATGCATCTCAAACAGGAAGTGTCCCAACATCATGCCTTACTCTCTTTATTTCCTGTTTCTCCTGCCAAGGAAATACTCTAGAATAACGCCAAGGCTCAGGGATCTGTCCACACGTCAGCCTATACACTCTTGGCAGTCATGTTCTCGTCCTTTGGCTTAGCACCACATTTCAGTGCTGCCATCTATTCGCAGCTAGCAGAAGTGCTACCACCTCGTATCTCGCTGCCAAACTCGGGACTGTCCATGGTCTTATGGGGTTAAGTTGTGAATATCCAGTCGTTTAAAATGTTTCAAAGCCTACACCCTCATCCTCATAATAGAACCAACTGTGACTGTCTAGGCCATCGGTGAGCAGAGCATTTAAGGTACCACTTACGGTATCTCCAAACCTCACATAGGCTTGCAAACAGAAAGAAAAGATTTTGGCTTTTGATTTTCTCGATATTGAATTTCACCAAATCGAGGGTGCTTTAAAGTAGCACTTTGGGCATCAAGTCTTATCGGATTTGCTTGAAACGTTGGATCTAAATAGCTAATAGTATTACAAATATAAATAGTTAGATTATGCAATCTAGAAGTTTAAAAATATGCATTTTTCTCATTTTCAATAAACAATCGGAAAGAAATGGTCATGCAATTTGAACACAGCAAAAAGTAGAGAAAGTGCGATAGTTTTCCCTCTGTTTTGATATTTTCTCCAGATTAATGGAATTTGATGGTCGACAAGTGTGGATAGCATCTCTGTTTGATAACACTATGCATGTTTTTAATGTGTTTACCCCAAATATTTACAACCTGCAAGGAGCTTACATTTATGATTCTCAATGTTTTCTCAATTAAAAGACCTTTCAGGCAATATATACTTTATATAGGCCAAGAAGTCAAATTAAAGCAGGGTAGAGGAAAAACCAGGCCCAAAAAATGATCCCCGTAAGCTACGTTAAAAGTATTATAAAAATAATAAATTAATAAAACAAAACAAAATAAAATGATATAAAGCAACGAAAAATAAAAGTGGGAAGCATGGCCATGTATGTTATAAGATAAACTTTTAAAAAAATATTTTTTAAAAGAGAGGAGCCTACAACACACAGTATTCCCAGGCGGTCACCCATCCAAGTACTAACTGCGCTCGATGTTGCTTAACTTCGGTGATCGGACGAGAACCGGTGCATTCAACATGATATGGTCGTAGGCATTTGCATAAGACTTTTTAGAGACCAAAGGCATCTCAAACAGGAAGTGTCCCAACATCATGCCTTACTCTCTTTATTTCCTGTTTCTCCTGCCCAGGAAATACTCTAGAATAACGCCAAGGCACAGGGATCTGTCCACACGTCAGCCTATACACTCTTGGCAGTCATGTTCTCGTCCTTTGGCTTAGCACCACATTTCAGTGCTGCCATCTATTCGCAGCTAGCAGAAGTGCTACCACCTCGTATCTCGCTGCCAAACTCTGGACTGTCCATGGTCTTATGGGGTTAAGTTGTGAATATCCAGTCGTTTAAAATGTTTCAAAGCCTACACCCTCATCCTCATAATAGAACCAACTGTGACTGTCTAGGCCATCGGTGAGCAGAGCATTTAAGGTACCACTTACGGTATCTCCAAACCTCACATAGGCTTGCAAACAGAAAGAAAAGATTTTGGCTTTTGATTTTCTCGATATTGAATTTCACCAAATCGAGGGCGCTTTAAAGTAGCACTAGTACTTTGGGCATCAAGTCTTATCGGATTTGCTTGAAACGTTGGATCTAAATAGCTAATAGTATTACAAATATAAATAGTTAGATTGTGCAATCTAGAAGTTTAAAAATATGCCCTTGTCTCATTTTCAATAAAAAATCGGAAAGAAATGGTCATGCAATTTGAACACAGCAAAAAGTAGAAAAAGTGTGATAGTTTTCCCTCTGTTTTGATATTTTCTTCAGATTAATGGAATTTGATGGTCGGCAAGTGTGGATAGCATCTCTGTTTGATAACACTATGCATGTTTTTAATGTGTTTACCCCAAATATTTACAACCTGCAAGGAGCTTACATTTATGATTCTCAATGTTTTCTCAATTAAAAGACCTTTCAGGCAATATATACTTTATATAGGCCAAGAAGTCAAATTAAAGCAGGGTAGAGGAAAAACCAGGCCCAAAAAATGATCCCCGTAAGCTACGTTAAAAGTATTATAAAAATAATAAATTAATAACATAAAACAAAATAAAATGATATAAAGCAACGAAAAATAAAAGTGGGAAGCATGTCCATGTATGTTATAAGATAAACATTAAAAAAAAAATTTGAAAAGAGAGGAGCCTACAACACACAGTATTCCCAGGCGGTCACCCATCCAAGTACTAACTGCGCTCGATGTTGCTTAACTTCGGTGATCGGACGAGAACCGGTGCATTCAACATGATATGGTCGTAGGCATATGCTTACGACTTTTTAGAGACCAAATGCATCTCAAACAGGAAGTGTCCCAACATCATGCCTTACTCTCTTTATTTCCTGTTTCTCCTGCCAAGGAAATACTCTAGAATAACGCCAAGGCTCAGGGATCTGTCCACACGTCAGCCTATACACTCTTGGCAGTCATGTTCTCGTCCTTTGGCTTAGCACCACATTTCAGTGCTGCCATCTATTCGCAGCTAGCAGAAGTGCTACCACCTCGTATCTCGCTGCCAAACTCGGGACTGTCCATGGTCTTATGGGGTTAAGTTGTGAATATCCAGTCGTTTAAAATGTTTCAAAGCCTACACCCTCATCCTCATAATAGAACCAACTGTGACTGTCTAGGCCATCGGTGAGCAGAGCATTTAAGGTACCACTTACGGTATCTCCAAACCTCACATAGGCTTGCAAACAGAAAGAAAAGATTTTGGCTTTTGATTTTCTCGATATTGAATTTCACCAAATCGAGGGTGCTTTAAAGTAGCACTTTGGGCATCAAGTCTTATCGGATTTGCTTGAAACGTTGGATCTAAATAGCTAATAGTATTACAAATATAAATAGTTAGATTATGCAATCTAGAAGTTTAAAAATATGCCTTTTTCTCATTTTCAATAAACATTCGGAAAGAAATGGTCATGCAATTTGAACACAGCAAAAAGTAGAGAAAGTGCGATAGTTTTCCCTCTGTTTTGATATTTTCTCCAGATTAATGGAATTTGATGGTCGACAAGTTTGGATAGCATCTCTGTTTGATAACACTATGCATGTTTTTAATGTGTTTACCCCAAATATTTACAACCTGCAAGGAGCTTACATTTATGATTCTCAATGTTTTCTCAATTAAAAGACCTTTCAGGCAATATATACTTTATATAGGCCAAGAAGTCAAATTAAAGCAGGGTAGAGGAAAAACCAGGCCCAAAAAATGATCCCCGTAAGCTACGTTAAAAGTATTATAAAAATAATAAATTAATAAAATAAACCGAAATAAAATGATATAAAGCAACGAAAAATAAAAGTGGGAAGCATGGCCATGTATGTTATAAGATAAACATTAAAAAAAATATTTTTAAAAAGAGAGGAGCCTACAACACACAGTATTCCCAGGCGGTCACCCATCCAAGTACTAACTGCGCTCGATGTTGCTTAACTTCGGTGATCGGACGAGAACCGGTGCATTCAACATGATATGGCCGTAGGCATTTGCATAAGACTTTTTAGAGACCAAATGCATCTCAAACAGGAAGTGTCCCAACATCATGCCTTACTCTCTTTATTTCCTGTTTCTCCTGCCCAGGAAATACTCTAGAATAACGCCAAGGCACAGGGATCTGTCCACACGTCAGCCTATACACTCTTGGCAGTCATGTTCTCGTCCTTTGGCTTAGCACCACATTTCAGTGCTGCCATCTATTCGCAGCTAGCAGAAGTGCTACCACCTCGTATCTCGCTGCCAAACTCTGGACTGTCCATGGTCTAATGGGGTTAAGTTGTGAATATCCAGTCGTTTAAAATGTTTCAAAGCCTACACCCTCATCCTCATAATAGAACCAACTGTGACTGTCTAGGCCATCGGTGAGCAGAGCATTTAAGGTACCACTTACGGTATCTCCAAACCTCACATAGGCTTGCAAACAGAAAGAAAAGATTTTGGCTTTTGATTTTCTCGATATTGAATTTCACCAAATCGAGGGCGCTTTAAAGTAGCACTAGTACTTTGGGCATCAAGTCTTATCGGATTTGCTTGAAACGTTGGATCTAAATAGCTAATAGTATTACAAATATAAATAGTTAGATTATGCAATCTAGAAGTTTAAAAATATGCCCTTGTCTCATTTTCAATAAAAAATCGGAAAGAAATGGTCATGCAATTTGAACACAGCAAAAAGTAGAAAAAGTGCGATAGTTTTCCCTCTGTTTTGATATTTTCTTCAGATTAATGGAATTTGATGGTCGGCAAGTGTGGATAGCATCTCTGTTTGATAACACTATGCATGTTTTTAATGTGTTTACCCCAAATATTTACAACCTGCAAGGAGCTTACATTTATGATTCTCAATGTTTTCTCAATTAAAAGACCTTTCAGGCAATATATACTTTATATAGGCCAAGAAGTCAAATTAAAGCAGGGTAGAGGAAAAACCAGGCCCAAAAAATGATCCCCGTAAGCTACGTTAAAAGTATTATAAAAATAATAAATTAATAACATAAAACAAAATAAAATGATATAAAGCAACGAAAAATAAAAGTGGGAAGCATGTCCATGTATGTTATAAGATAAACATTAAAAAAAAAAATTTGAAAAGAGAGGAGCCTACAACACACAGTATTCCCAGGCGGTCACCCATCCAAGTACTAACTGCGCTCGATGTTGCTTAACTTCGGTGATCGGACGAGAACCGGTGCATTCAACATGATATGGTCGTAGGCATATGCTTACGACTTTTTAGAGACCAAATGCATCTCAAACAGGAAGTGTCCCAACATCATGCCTTACTCTCTTTATTTCCTGTTTCTCCTGCCAAGGAAATACTCTAGAATAACGCCAAGGCTCAGGGATCTGTCCACACGTCAGCCTATACACTCTTGGCAGTCATGTTCTCGTCCTTTGGCTTAGCACCACATTTCAGTGCTGCCATCTATTCGCAGCTAGCAGAAGTGCTACCACCTCGTATCTCGCTGCCAAACTCGGGACTGTCCATGGTCTTATGGGGTTAAGTTGTGAATATCCAGTCGTTTAAAATGTTTCAAAGCCTACACCCTCATCCTCATAATAGAACCAACTGTGACTGTCTAGGCCATCGGTGAGCAGAGCATTTAAGGTACCACTTACGGTATCTCCAAACCTCACATAGGCTTGCAAACAGAAAGAAAAGATTTTGGCTTTTGATTTTCTCGATATTGAATTTCACCAAATCGAGGGTGCTTTAAAGTAGCACTTTGGGCATCAAGTCTTATCGGATTTGCTTGAAACGTTGGATCTAAATAGCTAATAGTATTACAAATATAAATAGTTAGATTATGCAATCTAGAAGTTTAAAAATATGCCTTTTTCTCATTTTCAATAAACATTCGGAAAGAAATGGTCATGCAATTTGAACACAGCAAAAAGTAGAGAAAGTGCGATAGTTTTCCCTCTGTTTTGATATTTTCTCCAGATTAATGGAATTTGATGGTCGACAAGTTTGGATAGCATCTCTGTTTGATAACACTATGCATGTTTTTAATGTGTTTACCCCAAATATTTACAACCTGCAAGGAGCTTACATTTATGATTCTCAATGTTTTCTCAATTAAAAGACCTTTCAGGCAATATATACTTTATATAGGCCAAGAAGTCAAATTAAAGCAGGGTAGAGGAAAAACCAGGCCCAAAAAATGATCCCCGTAAGCTACGTTAAAAGTATTATAAAAATAATAAATTAATAAAATAAACCGAAATAAAATGATATAAAGCAACGAAAAATAAAAGTGGGAAGCATGGCCATGTATGTTATAAGATAAACTTTAAAAAAAATATTTTTTAAAAGAGAGGAGCCTACAACACACAGTATTCCCAGGCGGTCACCCATCCAAGTACTAACTGCGCTCGATGTTGCTTAACTTCGGTGATCGGACGAGAACCGGTGCATTCAACATGATATGGCCGTAGGCATTTGCATAAGACTTTTTAGAGACCAAATGCATCTCAAACAGGAAGTGTCCCAACATCATGCTTTACTCTCTTTATTTCCTGTTTCTCCTGCCCAGGAAATACTCTAGAATAACGCCAAGGCACAGGGATCTGTCCACACGTCAGCCTATACACTCTTGGCAGTCATGTTCTCGTCCTTTGGCTTAGCACCACATTTCAGTGCTGCCATCTATTCGCAGCTAGCAGAAGTGCTACCACCTCGTATCTCGCTGCCAAACTCTGGACTGTCCATGGTCTAATGGGGTTAAGTTGTGAATATCCAGTCGTTTAAAATGTTTCAAAGCCTACACCCTCATCCTCATAATAGAACCAACTGTGACTGTCTAGGCCATCGGTGAGCAGAGCATTTAAGGTACCACTTACGGTATCTCCAAACCTCACATAGGCTTGCAAACAGAAAGAAAAGATTTTGGCTTTTGATTTTCTCGATATTGAATTTCACCAAATCGAGGGCGCTTTAAAGTAGCACTTTGGGCATCAAGTCTTATCGGATTTGATTGAAACGTTGGATCTAAATAGCTAATAGTATTACAAATATAAATAGTTAGATTATGCAATCTAGAAGTTTAAAAATATGCCTTTTTCTCATTTTCAATAAACAATCGGAAAGAAATGGTCATGCAATTTGAACACAGCAAAAAGTAGAGAATGTGCGATAGTTTTCCCTCTGTTTTGATATTTTCTCCAGATTAATGGAATTTGATGGTCGACAAGTGTGGATAGCATCTCTGTTTGATAACACTATGCATGTTTTTAATGTGTTTACCCCAAATATTTACAACCTGCAAGGAGCTTACATTTATGATTCTCAATGTTTTCTCAATCAAAAGACCTTTCAGGCAATATATACTTTATATAGGCCAAGAAGTCAAATTAAAGCAGGGTAGAGGAAAAACCAGGCCCAAAAATGATCCCCGTAAGCTACGTTAAAAGTATTATAAAAATAATAAATTAATAAAATAAACCGAAATAAAATGATATAAAGCAACGAAAAATAAAAGTGGGAAGCATGGCCATGTATGTTATAAGATAAACATTAAAAAAAAAAAATTAAAAAGAGAGGAGCCTACAACACACAGTATTCCCAGGCGGTCACCCATCCAAGTACTAACTGCGCTCGATGTTGCTTAACTTCGGTGATCGGACGAGAACCGGTGCATTCAACATGATATGGTCGTAGGCATATGCTTACTACTTTTCAGAGACCAAATGCATCTCAAACAGGAAGTGTCCCAACATCATGCCTTACTCTCTTTATTTCCTGTTTTTCCTGCCCAGGAAATACTCTAGAATAACGCCAAGGCTCAGGGATCTGTCCACACGTCAGCCTATACACTCTTGGCAGTCATGTTCTCGTCCTTTGGCTTAGCACCACATTTCAGTGCTGCCATCTATTCGCAGCTAGCAGAAGTGCTACCACCTCGTATCTCGCTGCCAAACTCTGGACTGTCCATGGTCTAATGGGGTTAATTTGTGAATATCCAGTCGTTTAAAATGTTTCAAAGCCTACACCCTCATCCTCATAATAGAACCAACTGTGACTGTCTAGGCCATCGGTGAGCAGAGCATTTAAGGTACCACTTACGGTATCTCCAAACCTCACATAGGCTTGCAAACAGAAAGAAAAGATTTTGGCTTTTGATTTTCTCGATATTGAATTTCACCAAATCGAGGGTGCTTTAAAGTAGCACTTTGGGCATCGAGTCTTATCGGATTTGCTTGAAACGGTGGATCTAAATAGCTAATAGTATTACAAATATAAATAGTTAGATTATGCAATCTAGAAGTTTAAAAATATGCCTTTTTCTCATTTTCAATACACATTCGGAAAGAAATGGTCATGCAATTTGAACACAGCAAAAAGTAGAGAAAGTGCGATAGTTTTTCCTCTGTTTTGATATTTTCTCCAGATGAATGGAATTTGATGGTCGACAAGTGTGGATAGCATCTCTGTTTGATAACACTATGCATGTTTTTAATGTGTTTACCCCAAATATTTACAACCTGCAAGGAGCTTACATTTATGATTCTCAATGTTTTCTCAATGAAAAGACCTTTCAGGCAATATATACTTTATATAGGCCAAGAAGTCATATTAAAGCAGGGTAGAGGAAAAACCAGGCCCAAAAAATGATCCCCGTAAGCTACGTTAAAAGTATTATAAAAATGATAAATTAATAAAACAAAACAAAATAAAATGATATAAAGCAACGAAAAATAAAAGTGGGAAGCATGGCCATGTATGTTATAAGATAAACTTTTAAAAAAATATTTTTTAAAAGAGAGGAGCCTACAACACACAGTATTCCCAGGCGGTCACCCATCCAAGTACTAACTGCGCTCGATGTTGCTTAACTTCGGTGATCGGACGAGAACCGGTGCATTCAACATGATATGGCCGTAGGCATTTGCATAAGACTTTTTAGAGACCAAATGCATCTCAAACAGGAAGTGTCCCAACATCATGCCTTACTCTCTTTATTTCCTGTTTCTCCTGCCCAGGAAATACTCTAGAATAACGCCAAGGCACAGGGATCTGTCCACACGTCAGCCTATACACTCTTGGCAGTCATGTTCTCGTCCTTTGGCTTAGCACCACATTTCAGTGCTGCCATCTATTAGCAGCTAGCAGAAGTGCTACCACCTCGTATCTCGCTGCCAAACTCTGGACTGTCCATGGTCTAATGGGGTTAAGTTGTGAATATCCAGTCGTTTAAAATGTTTCAAAGCCTACACCCTCATCCTCATAATAGAACCAACTGTGACTGTCTAGGCCATCGGTGAGCAGAGCATTTAAGGTACCACTTACGGTATCTCCAAACCTCACATAGGCTTGCAAACAGAAAGAAAAGATTTTGGCTTTTGATTTTCTCGATATTGAATTTCACCAAATCGAGGGCGCTTTAAAGTAGCACTAGTACTTTGGGCATCAAGTCTTATCGGATTTGCTTGAAACGTTGGATCTAAATAGCTAATAGTATTACAAATATAAATAGTTAGATTATGCAATCTAGAAGTTTAAAAATATGCCTTTTTCTCATTTTCAATAAACAATCGGAAAGAAATGGTCATGCAATTTGAACACAGCAAAAAGTAGAGAAAGTGCGATAGTTTTCCCTCTGTTTTGATATTTTCTCCAGATTAATGGAATTTGATGGTCGACAAGTGTGGATAGCATCTCTGTTTGATAACACTATGCATGTTTTTAATGTGTTTACCCCAAATATTTACAACCTGCAAGGAGCTTACATTTATGATTCTCAATGTTTTCTCAATTAAAAGACCTTTCAGGCAATATACACTTTATATAGGCCAAGAAGTCAAATTAAAGCAGGGTAGAGGAAAAACCAGGCCCAAAAAATGATCCCCGTAAGCTACGTTAAAAGTATTATAAAAATAATAAATTAATAAAATAAACCGAAATAAAATGATATAAAGCAACGAAAAATAAAAGTGGGAAGCATGGCCATGTATGTTATAAGATAAACATTAAAAAAAAAAATTTGAAAAGAGAGGAGCCTACAACACACAGTATTCCCAGGCGGTCACCCATCCAAGTACTAACTGCGCTCGATGTTGCTTAACTTCGGTGATCGGACGAGAACCGGTGCATTCAACATGATATGGTCGTAGGCATATGCTTACGACTTTTTAGAGACCAAATGCATCTCAAACAGGAAGTGTCCCAACATCATGCCTTACTCTCTTTATTTCCTGTATCTCCTGCCAAGGAAATACTCTAGAATAACGCCAAGGCTCAGGGATCTGTCCACACGTCAGCCTATACACTCTTGGCCGGTGTAGCAATTACACGAAGGAAGATCATCGGGAATACGGGAAAGCCCGTCAGCGTTGATATGTTTTCCACCCGGACGATGAATAATTTTTGGTTGGAACTGCGAAAGGACTTCCTGCCATCTGGCTAACTGGCCCTCGAGTCGTTTGAATCGGAAGAGCCAAACCAAACTATGATGATCTGTCCTTAGGATGAACTCTTTGCCTAACAGATAGTGACGGAATTGATCTGTGAATTTAACCACCGCTAACAGCTCCTTTCTTGTGACACAGTATCGTTTTTGGGCTGGTAACAAGATGTTGCTCGCGTAGGCGATGGTTCTTTCAACTCCATTTTGGACTTGTGACAACTCGGCTCCGATGGCATATTTAGACGCATCCGTATCCAGGATGAAAGTTGCTTCTGGAAGTGGATATGCTAAGCATGGAGCAGATGTCAGTGCTTCCTTTAATCTGTTGAATGCAAGGTCATGGTCATCAATCCAATGGAATTCTGCTTTCCCGGTGAGGTCATACAAGCAACGTGCCATATCAGCGTAACCTTTTATGTGTTCACGGTGATAATTGGCAAAGCCAAGGAAGGATTCTACATCTTTCTTGCATTTAGGCTTTGTCCATTTTTGCACGGCGCTTAACTTTTCAGGAGCAATTTGGATACCATCTCGGCTACATAATTTACCTAGGAAGGCCACTTGACGACGGAAGAGGAAGCATTTCTTTGGTTTCAGTTTTAAGTTGTAAGAACGGAACCGGTGAAGCACTTCGTCAACATTCTTGATGTGATCGTCAAAACCTTTTCCTAAGACATTGACATCATCCAAATAGGCCAGCGCTTGCTTCCAGGTGAGTCCTGTTAATACTAACTGTATCGCCCTTTGGAATGTTGCGGGGGCGTTGCAGAGTCCAAAACCCATCCTGTTATGCTCGAATAACCCATATCTGGTGACTATAGCCGTCTTCTTCTTGTCGCTTTCCTCCAGTTCTATCTGATAGTAACCGGATGCCATGTCCAGCGTGCTGAAGAAGGTACTTCCTGCAAGGGAGTCGAGACAATCCTGGATGTTGGGTAAGGGAAAGTTATCCTTCACGGTGCGGTTATTCAAATCTCTGTAATCCACGCACCAGCGAACAGAACCATCCTTTTTCCTGATCAACACAGGTGCTGATGCCCATTCAGAAGTAGACGGACGAATTACTCCAATTTCCAACAGTTTCTTTATATGATCTTCTTCCTCCTTCTGAAAATGAAGTGGTGTCTTTCTCATTTTGTGCTTGGAGGGAGGATTATCTGCAGTGTTGATGGGATGCTTGATGTCCCGGAAACAACCCAAATCTAAGTCATGTTTCGCGAAGACGATTTCATGGTAGAGAAGCATCCTACCCAGACGGATTTTTTCAATTTTAGATAATCCTTCTCCAGATCTCTTGAACAGATCTTTTATGTGATCTGGCATATCTTTTTGCACAGATGAGAGAATGTCGTCCAGAAGTGGAGAACCCTCTTCTTGAGGAAGATTATCTGCATACAAGGTTGAGCCAGATTTTGAGCTTGGTTCGGGTAGGATAGCATCTATTGCCACCGCTCGAGCCACAACTTGATCCCGGTGCACTTTAACAGTTTTGTCTGTTAGGTTTAATAAACTGATTGGCACGCGAAGACCACTTTTGACTACTGCATACGGAACCAAGATATCTGGATTGGTGTTTATTGGCTCTATTAAGATTTCATTACTCGCTGGAACTGGGAGTTGGTTCAGGTGTATTGAAATGAACTTAATTGACTTTGGAGGTATGGATACAGTTTCACTGATGGAGACCTGACTGACCGAA
The DNA here is from genome assembly GCA_963942565.1 of Maea johnstoni. Classification (NCBI taxonomy): domain Eukaryota; kingdom Metazoa; phylum Annelida; class Polychaeta; order Spionida; family Magelonidae; genus Maea; species Maea johnstoni. The sequence goes on from OZ012695.1 coordinate 11,594,705, forward strand.
TAAGGATCTGATCCCTGAGCAGGGGAAATTAAAGCTTCAATCTTCATTCCATCTAAATATAAACATGTGTTTGAGATGTCTATAGACGATTTGTGCTCTTTAAAGAACTGAAGACCAAGCAGCATTTCGTCTGCTATCGGTGCAACTAAGATGTCTGTTTTGAAGTTTTTATTTTGAATCTTGAATTTTACGTTGGGTACAAGATATGCTTCCATTTTCATATCCTTTTGTTCCGCAGCCGTTTTCAAGGTAAACTTCTTGCCGGAATTATATGGAATCCCTAGCTTCTTTGCTACATCAGTTTTCAGAATGGTTACTTCCGCAGCTGTATCCAGTACTGCATTTATTTGCGTAGTGCCGAAGTTGACTGAAATGACGAGAGATTTTCCTGTCGTCCGCCTAACCAGAATTTCTTCAGAATCTTGCAAAGATTTGGAATTTTGGTTGAGTGTTTCCGCCAAAGGCACTTTTATATCTGCGTCTTGATTTTCATTAGATCGCACATTGCGACCACCTGTTTGGGACTGGACTAGGAGTTGGTGGTCTTCGACCCCTGTCCTTGACTGTTTAAAGGCTGTGGTTGCCGTGGAGGAAGACGAGTGGTACCTCCAGGACTTGCATATGGACAACTAAATTTGTAGTGCCCAAAATCTCCACATCCATAACAGTAGAATGGTCGAGATAATCTTGCTGGCGATCCTGAACTATTCTTTGATGGACTTGACGGATTGTTTGGGGGACGTGAACTTGGAGTTTTAGACTCTGCATCTTTACTGAAAGATGATCTCATGTCCTTTAACATTCCGGCCAATTCCTGTCGTAGGACTTGCTGAAAGTCCTCCACACGGAGTAGAGGTTGAGCATCCCGGGATGGCCTGGACGATTGTTGATTACCAGAACGTTCCGATGATGTAGAGGCTACAACTTGTTGTGCCTGCTTTCTGGGTGGAGTTGGTTGCTCCCTAAAGGACTTCTTCTGGAAGCGAACTTGTTTGGCTGACAGTTCGTCATCACAGTCTTCCTCCTGAGTCTCCTCTTCCACCACAGTCTGCTTGACTGAGTACTCCGTTGACTTTTGCTTTGCGGAATCCTTTCTAGTCTTTCCAGTTACGATGTTATCAGCAGCTATCGCTTGTTTCATAGCTTGTATTGCGTCCGAGAGATTGCAAGGATCGTCCTTCAGAACTGCACGTTTGGCTTCTGAGTTACGGCAACCCTGGATGAATACATCGATGGCTATTTGATTCATGGCTACCTCTCCCATATGTAGATAGCCCATACGGATAACTTTGTAAAGACGTTTCGCGAAGGCTTCCTCAGATTCATCCTCTGTTTGTTTTAGCTCACGAGCATTGATCCTTGCGGTGGTAGGTGTCATATCAATTTGATACAACTGCCTCATTTTGGATTTAACGTGCTCGTACGAACCTTCTTGGGCGACATACATGTAATGTTGGAGGGCATCGCCTCGCAGACATTCTAAAAGTCGGCCTTTTTTGACTCCATCATCAAACCAGCCGGAACGAGATGCTATGTTCTCGAACTGGAAGATGAACGGATCCCAGGAGAGGCTTCCGTCATATGTTGGTAGTTTAGAGTTCGGAGTTCTAAATTCCTCGCCACGACTTCTGTAATACGATGTTCGGGGATCATAATCTTGATTCATGCCGCGGAAATCGTAATTCCTTGACGTGGCTGCCGGGGTGAAGGTTCTATCGATGGGTGTGAACTCCGCACCGCGGGCGTGTGTTGCACCATGGATAGTGGAGTAGGAAAACTCTGGTCTATCCATGTTACACCAGCTAAATATACTTCTCCTCTTTTCAGGAATGGAAGGCGGTGAGGAGAAGCAGGGCAGGCCGCCAAATGACGTTACTGATAAGCCCTCACCCCAGGCATGCGGTGATGAAGAAGTAGCCTCTCCGTCCCAGGGATGCGACGAGGAGACTTCGGGCTCCGAGAGCACTTTTGAGGTTTGGAAGCGAAAGAAACCTCAAGTGTCCTCTAGAAAGATAAAAGAGACAAAGAAGAAGGATAGAAAGGATCGTCGGCTAAAGTCGAAAGCGGAGGAGAAGCGTGAACGCAAGTCAGCAGAAACTCCGTCGCTACCGGCCATCCCTGAGGAGATGTCCACCCAAGAGAAAGCTTGTGTACCCCCTGAACAATCAGCGGCGGTACCTTGCACTTCTACTTCAACATCACAGGAGTCTGGTGTATCCCCTGAGCAATCAGCGGCGATACCCTGTGCTTCTGGAGGAACATCATCAAAAACAGGAGTATCCTCTGAGCAATCAGCAGCGATACCATCTTCTTCATCATCAGCGGAGTCTAGCGGAAGTGTCCCCCTCGTAACGGCGACATCTAGGACCCTGGCTCCGCTGACTACATCAACCAACCCGGATGAGTTGATAAAGGACCTCTTATTCCTTTCGACCATTACCTCTGGTTTATCCCCAAACAAAAGGAAGGAAGCCAGTGAGCAGAGGTTAATGGAGTTTCATCGCCTCGCGGTCAAGGAAAATAATCTCAAAGCCATTATCACCATCCGGAATCATAAATTTATAGAGTTCCTGGACTTGGATGCGTTCATCAGGAAACATCTTCTCCGGCCTGGGGAGGCACCTCTGCCTCCTAAATCCCCGCGACGAAGACGTTCACCAAGAACATCAGCACCAAGTGCAGCGACTTCTGATGCCGGTCCAATCAAATATCGGGACTACAGGATTGCAGAGGGATTGGTTGCTGCTCCAGCAGCATCAAACACTTCTTCTTCCTCTACTCCAGTCATTGCCTCTGGATCAGCGTCGAGTGAAGTTGTCCGCGTGATTCCTTCAAGTCCAGCAAGTACCTCAAGTTTCCCGCGAATGTCCACACCGATGTTCGCGGTGCCATCTGCGGAAGTCCCACGACTTCTCCAGAATCTTGAGGCCTCAGCAGGAGCTCCTAGCCTCTCCGATGACGCTATGGAGACCGAATCAGCCGCAACACCAACTCCATCAGAGATTGATCGCCTACTTCAAGTCAGCGTGGTCAAATCTCCAATTAAATATCCCCCAACACCGTCTGATGCCGGCTCAAAAGATGTTGAGATGGCAGAGGTTCCCGACACCATCAAGGAGGTGCCCTCAACTCCACACCAATCGGCTGCTGAGAGTTCTAGCACCACGTCCGAAACTTCTGCTTCGCGAACGTCTTCGTTGAAAGCGCGCTCGACAGCCCAGGATCCTCGGCGTTTCCGGTTCGACCCGTGGAACCCAGGATATAAGGTCAGCCGCGCAAGTCGGCAAAGAAGAAATCGGAAAATGGTTCGCCTTCTCGAGCTTGAGCAGGAAATGGCTAAGGTCAAATCCGCTCTCTCCAAGCAAACGGAGGCTGCGGAGAGGCGCCGAACCTTAACAGATTTGCGGAAAAAACTGACAAACCCAAAGTCCGAAAGAGAGTTAAAGCCTGAGACGAAATCCTCTGCGCATGTCAAGGAAGGAGGTTCTCAGAAGCATATGTCTTCTGTCATTCACAAGAGAGATGCTTCGAAGCCTCAACAAAGACATCGGGAAGATTCCTCTCGACGCTCCCCGGAGAGAACCTATCAATCTGGAAGGCAATCAAGCGAAGCTTCGCAGGCCCACGGGTCACGCCGAACTTCCTCAAGTCGCTCCGGAGAATCAACTGATTATCTCCCCGGGCGGGTCTTCTACGGACGAGGGCACTATGCGCTTGATTTCCAAAGATCAAGTAAAGGATCCGCCATGGAAACTCCTGGAAGGGGATCGTACTCAGAGAAGGCCGCTTCGCCCGCTCCTCATCGTGCAAGGGAATCTTCACGATTGACGAAGTCGAGCTTGGTGAGCCACAGCAGGCATGCTCGTGAAGATCAAGATTCTCCGAGACCCTCAACATCACGAGCGAGTCCTCCTCGTGAGCGTCATCCTTCACGTTCCGAACATGACAGGAGCAGACTCTCAACATCGCGAACGAGCCCTCCTCGTGAGCGTCATCCTTCACGTGCAGATCCTGACAGGAGCAGACACTCATCATCAAGATCAAGTCCTCCTCGTGAACGCCGTTCTTCCCGTTCAGTTTCTCATCAGGAATCTCGAACGACAAAGACCAACGCGAAAAGGAAGCATGAAGAATCCTTCTCCAGAGGCGCTTCACGCGAGGAAAGTCATAGGTCTGCCTCCTCTGTTCCCCGCTCTGAACCTTCCGGTTCCGGGTCGGCGAAACAGAATGATCAAGAGGAATGTACCCTGTGCAGAACCTGGCACAGTGATCTACGATTGCACGTGGAAAACAGCCATCTGCCATGGTATTTTAACCCCTTTCGTGTGAATTGGAAGCAGGAGACCAGAGAATCACGCTCCGCCTCGTCCATTCAACACCAAAGGAGAATATCCGAGACTCATCACCAGAAATGGGGATCACTGGTTCTAGGAGCCCTCTACTTCGTAGCAGCGCGACTGGAACGAACATCACTGAGTGACCTCTTTCTCTATGTGAGTCAGCGTCGCCTCTATCCAACCCGAATGTTGGGCGGATTCACCCCCGAGGAGTGCCGACTGCTGCATTACATAGAGAGTGATCTACTAACTACGACTTCAGGCCCAGTTCCTGTGTACGAAGGCTCACCGCCCACAAGCATTTCGAGCCTACTACATTGGCGAACTATGTTGAGCCTACTTCATCTTCTCAGCAATGAGGAAAGGGAGGAATTCCGGGACTACGCATGTCCAATGAATCGGGACGGATTGCCACTGTCTACCCCAAGGGCTACTGACCATTCGTTGGAATTCATCGACACCCACATGCACCTAGACTTGTCCCTGCAGAATCTGCGCCTCTCGTCGTTCAAACAGCTGGAGGAACGAACCAAAAGCGGTACTCTGAACATCATTAAAGTCATCGCCAATTACGTTTTCCCGAGCTCTTGGAATGATGCGCAGATCCACACGGACAACGACAAGCAAAATCGTGTGGCTGTCACCTTCGGAATCCACCCCCACGCGGCTCCGAAACATCTAAACAAGATTGATGAGCTTCGTCGTCTCCTGGACCACCCACAATGTGTTGGTCTTGGCGAGATTGGCATGGATTTCAGCCGGAGTTGCCAGTGTGACCGAGGTCTAACCAATCTGTGTCACAGACATCGCTCACAAGAGAACATGCTGCGCCGAATGCTTCCTTTGGCTGCTTCCACGGATAAAACCCTGGTCATCCACAGCCGAGGAAGGACTCCTACAGACGGATCGGCCGCAGCTATCGTCCTCGACCTCCTGGAGAGCCTGAAGCTAACGAATCTTCGCGTCCATCGACATTGTTTTGTAGGATCCGCTACGGAACTAGAGCAGTGGATGCGAGTTCTTCCTTCAGCAATGTTTGGCATAACCGCCAAAGCATTGAACACCGAAGCCCAGCAGACGGTTGTTGCCAAGATCCCACTTGACCGTCTCCTGTTAGAATCCGATGCACCGTTCTTACCCCCTTCAAGAGCGGTGACCACCTTCAATACATCGTGGTTATGCCAACACACCGCAACAGAAGTTGCCAGGATCAAGGGCGTAACCGTCATCGATCTTCTTCAGCATTGCAACAACAATGCTCGAAGACTGTATCGTCTATAGAAGGAGGCATCTAGCGGCGTATCTCCAGATACCTCTAGACATCAGATAGCGGCGTATCTTCGATACCCCTACTCTTCATCGTTCTGATACCTCTAGTCTAACTAGCGGCGTATCCTTTACCCTTGTATATAATGTACATATACTCAAATTAAACTAAAATTTATTTTTCTAGTCATGATATTTATTTCTGTTACTGGCTGGTCCTTCTTTCCTTATATCTCATATTTTTTCCAAAAGGGGATAGAAGGATAGTTTTTAGTCAATTTTTGTTACGTTAACACTACATACCTCATTTTTATTAAAAGGGGGAGGTATGTAGTATACTGGCATAGTCTGGATGGTGCTGCCATCTATTGTCAGTACGAATCACTAACTTTCCTACTGGCATAGTCTGCATGGTGCTGCCATCTATTGTTAGTGCGAATCACTAACAATCAGCCATGACGGATCCAGAACGAGGCTCTGTGCTGCGAGGAGCAGAACAACTTCTACTACAGATACAACAACACGTGTGTGAAACCCAGAGTAATACAACCTGAGTGTTACACCAAGAATACATTAAGGTAAGTACAGAATGCTTGCCAGAATGTATGTGTATGTATGTTAGTGTGCTTTATAACGTTAGGCTATGTTTAACTATGTAGAAGAGCTGGCATTTCTGGCCATGACTGGTCAGCTCTTTGCTATGCACATGTTACCCAAACATGCTACAGCAGTCATGTTCTCGTCCTTTGGCTTAGCACCACATTTCAGTGCTGCCATCTATTCGCAGCTAGCAGAAGTGCTACCACCTCGTATCTCGCTGCCAAACTCGGGACTGTCCATGGTCTTATGGGGTTAAGTTGTGAATATCCAGTCGTTTAAAATGTTTCAAAGCCTACACCCTCATCCTCATAATAGAACCAACTGTGACTGTCTAGGCCATCGGTGAGCAGAGCATTTAAGGTACCACTTACGGTATCTCCAAACCTCACATAGGCTTGCAAACAGAAAGAAAAGATTTTGGCTTTTGATTTTCTCGATATTGAATTTCACCAAATCGAGGGCGCTTTAAAGTAGGACTTTGGGCATCAAGTCTTATCGGATTTGCTTGAAACGTTGGATCTAAATAGCTAATAGTATTACAAATATAAATAGTTAGATTATGCAATCTAGAAGTTTAGAAATATGCCTTTTTCTCATTTTCAATGAAAAATCGGAAAGAAATGGTCATGCAATTTGAACACAGCAAAAAGTAGAGAAAGTGCGATAGTTTTTCCTCTGTTTTGATATTTTCTCCAGATGAATGGAATTTGATGGTCGACAAGTGTGGATAGCATCTCTGTTTGATAACACTATGCATGTTTTTAATGTGTTTACCCCAAATATTTACAACCTGCAAGGAGCTTACATTTATGATTCTCAATGTTTTCTCAATGAAAAGACCTTTCAGGCAATATATACTTTATATAGGCCAAGAAGTCATATTAAAGCAGGGTAGAGGAAAAACCAGGCCCAAAAAATGATCCCCGTAAGCTACGTTAAAAGTATTATAAAAATGATAAATTAATAAAACAAAACAAAATAAAATGATATAAAGCAACGAAAAATAAAAGTGGGAAGCATGGCCATGTATGTTATAATAAAAACATAATTTTTTTTTTAAAGAGAGGAGCCTACAACACACAGTATTCCCAAGCGGTCACCCATCCAAGTACTAACTGCGCTCGATGTTGCTTAACTTCGGTGATCGGACGAGAACCGGTGCATTCAACATGATATGGTCGTAGGCATATGCTTACGACTTTTTAGAGACCAAATGCATCTCAAACAGGAAGTGTCCCAACATCATGCCTTACTCTCTTTATTTCCTGTTTCTCCTGCCCAGGAAATACTCTAGAATAACGCCAAGGCTCAGGGATCTGTCCACACGTCAGCCTATACACTCTTGGCAGTCATGTTCTCGTCCTTTGGCTTAGCACCACATTTCAGTGCTGCCATCTATTCGCAGCTAGCAGAAGTGCTACCACCTCGTATCTCGCTGCCAAACTCTGGACTGTCCATGGTCTAATGGGGTTAATTTGTGAATATCCAGTCGTTTAAAATGTTTCAAAGCCTACACCCTCATCCTCATAATAGAACCAACTGTGACTGTCTAGGCCATCGGTGAGCAGAGCATTTAAGGTACCACTTACGGTATCTCCAAACCTCACATAGGCTTGCAAACAGAAAGAAAAGATTTTGGCTTTTGATTTTCTCGATATTGAATTTCACCAAATCGAGGGCGCTTTAAAGTAGCACTTTGGGCATCAAGTCTTATCGGATTTGCTTGAAACGTTGGATCTAAATAGCTAATAGTATTACAAATATAAATAGTTAGATTATGCAATCTAGAAGTTTAAAAATATGCCTTTTTCTCATTTTCAATAAACAATCGGAAAGAAATGGTCATGCAATTTGAACACAGCAAAAAGTAGAGAAAGTGCGATAGTTTTCCCTCTGTTTTGATATTTTCTCCAGATTAATGGAATTTGATGGTCGAAAAGTGTGGATAGCATCTCTGTTTGATAACACTATGCATGTTTTTAATGTGTTTACCCCAAATATTTACAACCTGCAAGGAGCTTACATTTATGATTCTCAATGTTTTCTCAATTAAAAGACCTTTCAGGCAATATATACTTTATATAGGCCAAGAAGTCAAATTAAAGCAGGGTAGAGGAAAAACCAGGCCCAAAAAATGATCCCCGTAAGCTACGTTAAAAGTATTATAAAAATAATAAATTAATAAAATAAACCGAAATAAAATGATATAAAGCAACGAAAAATAAAAGTGGGAAGCATGGCCATGTATGTTATAAGATAAACATTAAAAAAAAAATTTAAAAAGAGAGGAGCCTACAACACACAGTATTCCCAGGCGGTCACCCATCCAAGTACTAACTGCGCTCGATGTTGCTTAACTTCGGTGATCGGACGAGAACCGGTGCATTCAACATGATATGGTCGTAGGCATATGCTTACGACTTTTTAGAGACCAAATGCATCTCAAACAGGAAGTGTCCCAACATCATGCCTTACTCTCTTTATTTCCTGTTTCTTCTGCCCAGGAAATACTCTAGAATAACGCCAAGGCTCAGGGATCTGTCCACACGTCAGCCTATACACTCTTGGCAGTCATGTTCTCGTCCTTTGGCTTAGCACCACATTTCAGTGCTGCCATCTATTCGCAGCTAGCAGAAGTGCTACCACCTCGTATCTCGCTGCCAAACTCTGGACTGTCCATGGTCTAATGGGGTTAAGTTGTGAATATCCAGTCGTTTAAAATGTTTCAAAGCCTACACCCTCATCCTCATAATAGAACCAACTGTGACTGTCTAGGCCATCGGTGAGCAGTGCATTTAAGGTACCACTTACGGTATCTCCAAACCTCACATAGGCTTGCAAACAGAAAGAAAAGATTTTGGCTTTTGATTTTCTCGATATTGAATTTCACCAAATCGAGGGCGCTTTAAAGTAGCACTTTGGGCATCAAGTCTTATCGGATTTGCTTGAAACGTTGGATCTAAATAGCTAATAGTATTACAAATATAAATAGTTAGATTATGCAATCTAGAAGTTTAAAAATATGCCTTTTTCTCATTTTCAATAAACAATCGGAAAGAAATGGTCATGCAATTTGAACACAGCAAAAAGTAGAGAAAGTGCGATAGTTTTCCCTCTGTTTTGATATTTTCTCCAGATTAATGGAATTTGATGGTCGACAAGTGTGGATAGCATCTCTGTTTGATAACACTATGCATGTTTTTAATGTGTTTACCCCAAATATTTACAACCTGCAAGGAGCTTACATTTATGATTCTCAATGTTTTCTCAATTAAAAGACCTTTCAGGCAATATATACTTTATATAGGCCAAGAAGTCAAATTAAAGCAGGGTAGAGGAAAAACCAGGCCCAAAAAATGATCCCCGTAAGCTACGTTAAAAGTATTATAAAAATAATAAATTAATAAAATAAACCGAAATAAAATGATATAAAGCAACGAAAAATAAAAGTGGGAAGCATGGCCATGTATGTTATAAGATAAACATTAAAAATTTTTTTTTAAAAAGAGAGGAGCCTACAACACACAGTATTCCCAGGCGGTCACCCATCCAAGTACTAACTGCGCTCGATGTTGCTTAACTTCGGTGATCGGACGAGAACCGGTGCATTCAACATGATATGGTCGTAGGCATATGCTTACTACTTTTTAGAGACCAAATGCATCTCAAACAGGAAGTGTCCCAACATCATGCCTTACTCTCTTTATTTCCTGTTTCTCCTGCCCAGGAAATACTCTAGAATAACGCCAAGGCTCAGGGATCTGTCCACACGTCAGCCTATACACTCTTGGCAGTCATGTTCCCGTCCTTTGGCTTAGCACCACATTTCAGTGCTGCCATCTATTCGCAGCTAGCATAAGTGCTACCACCTCGTATCTCGCTGCCAAACTCTGGACTGTCCATGGTCTAATGGGGTTAATTTGTGAATATCCAGTCGTTTAAAATGTTTCAAAGCCTACACCCTCATCCTCATAATAGAACCAACTGTGACTGTCTAGGCCATCGGTGAGCAGAGCATTTAAGGTACCACTTACGGTATCTCCAAACCTCACATAGGCTTGCAAACAGAAAGAAAAGATTTTGGCTTTTGATTTTCTCGATATTGAATTTCACCAAATCGAGGGCGCTTTAAAGTAGCACTTTGGGCATCAAGTCTTATCGGATTTGCTTGAAACGTTGGATCTAAATAGCTAATAGTATTACAAATATAAATAGTTAGATAATGCAATCTAGAAGTTTAAAAATATGCCTTTTTCTCATTTTCAATAAACAATCGGAAAGAAATGGTCATGCAATTTGAACACAGCAAAAAGTAGAGAAAGTGCGATAGTTTTCCCTCTGTTTTGATATTTTCTCCAGATTAATGGAATTTGATGGTCGACAAGTGTGGATAGCATCTCTGTTTGATAACACTATGCATGTTTTTAATGTGTTTACCCCAAATATTTACAACCTGCAAGGAGCTTACATTTATGATTCTCAATGTTTTCTCAATTAAAAGACCTTTCAGGCAATATATACTTTATATAGGCCAAGAAGTCAAATTAAAGCAGGGTAGAGGAAAAACCAGGCCCAAAAAATGATCCCCGTAAGCTACGTTAAAAGTATTATAAAAATAATAAATTAATAAAATAAACCGAAATAAAATGATATAAAGCAACGAAAAATAAAAGTGGGAAGCATGGCCATGTATGTTATAAGATAAACATTAAAAAAAAAAATTTGAAAAGAGAGGAGCCTACAACACACAGTATTTCCAGGCGGTCACCCATCCAAGTACTAACTGCGCTCGATGTTGATTAACTTCGGCGATCGGACGAGAACCGGTGCATTCAACATGATATGGTCGTAGGCATTTGCATAAGACTTTTTAGAGACCAAATGCATCTCAAACAGGAAGTGTCCCAACATCATGCCTTACTCTCTTTATTTCCTGTTTCTCCTGCCCAGGAAATACTCTAGAATAACGCCAAGGCTCAGGGATCTGTCCACACGTCAGCCTATACACTCTTGGCAGTCATGTTCTCGTCCTTTGGCTTAGCACCACATTTCAGTGCTGCCATCTATTCGCAGCTAGCAGAAGTGCTACCACCTCGTATCTCGCTGCCAAACTCTGGACTGTCCATGGTCTAATGGGGTTAAGTTGTGAATATCCAGTCGTTTAAAATGTTTCAAAGCCTACACCCTCATCCTCATAATAGAACCAACTGTGACTGTCTAGGCCATCGGCGAGCAGAGCATTTAAGGTACCACTTACGGTATCTCCAAACCTCACATAGGCTTGCAAACAGAAAGAAAAGATTTTGGCTTTTGATTTTCTCGATATTGAATTTCACCAAATCGAGGGTGCTTTAAAGTAGTACTTTGGGCATCAAGTCTTATCGGATTTGCTTGAAACGTTGGATCTAAATAGCTAATAGTATTACAAATATAAATAGTTAGATTATGCAATCTAGAAGTTTAAAAATATGCCTTTTTCTCATTTTCAATAAACAATCGGAAAGAAATGGTCATGCAATTTGAACACAGCAAAAAGTAGAGAAAGTGCGATAGTTTTCCCTCTGTTTTGATATTTTCTCCAGATTAATGGAATTTGATGGTCGACAAGTGTGGATAGCATCTCTGTTTGATAACACTATGCATGTTTTTAATGTGTTTACCCCAAATATTTACAACCTGCAAGGAGCTTACATTTATGATTCTCAATGTTTTCTCAATTAAAAGACCTTTCAGGCAATATATACTTTATATAGGCCAAGAAGTCAAATTAAAGCAGGGTAGAGGAAAACCCAGGCCCAAAAAATGATCCCCGTAAGCTACGTTAAAAGTATTATAAAAATAATAAATTAATAAAATAAACCGAAATAAAATGATATAAAGCAACGAAAAATAAAAGTGGGAAGCATGGCCATGTATGTTATAAGATAAACTCTAAAAAAAATATTTTTTAAAAGAGAGGACCCTACAACACACAGTATTCCCAGGCGGTCACCCATCCAAGTACTAACTGCGCTCGATGTTGCTTAACTTCGGTGATCGGACGAGAACCGGTGCATTCAACATGATATGGTCGTAGGCATATGCTAACGACTTTTTAGAGACCAAATGCATCTCAAACAGGAAGTGTCCCAACATCATGCCTTACTCTCTTTATTTCCTGTTTCTCCTGCCCAGGAAATACTCTAGAATAACGCCAAGGCTCAGGGATCTGTCCACACGTCAGCCTATACACTCTTGGCAGTCATGTTCTCGTCCTTTGGCTTAGCACCACATTTCAGTGCTGCCATCTATTCGCAGCTAGCAGAAGTGCTACCACCTCGTATCTCGCTGCCAAACTCGGGACTGTCCATGGTCTTATGGGGTTAAGTTGTGAATATCCAGTCGTTTAAAATGTTTCAAAGCCTACACCCTCATCCTCATAATAGAACCAACTGTGACTGTCTAGGCCATCGGTGAGCAGAGCATTTAAGGTACCACTTACGGTATCTCCAAACCTCACATAGGCTTGCAAACAGAAAGAAAAGATTTTGGCTTTTGATTTTCTCGATATTGAATTTCACCAAATCGAGGGTGCTTTAAAGTAGCACTTTGGGCATCAAGTCTTATCGGATTTGCTTGAAACGTTGGATCTAAATAGCTAATAGTATTACAAATATAAATAGTTAGATTATGCAATCTAGAAGTTTAAAAATATGCCTTTTTCTCATTTTCAATAAACAATCGGAAAGAAATGGTCATGCAATTTGAACACAGCAAAAAGTAGAGAAAGTGCGATAGTTTTCCCTCTGTTTTGATATTTTCTCCAGATTAATGGAATTTGATGGTCGACAAGTGTGGATAGCATCTCTGTTTGATAACACTATGCATGTTTTTAATGTGTTTACCCCAAATATTTACAACCTGCAAGGAGCTTACATTTATGATTCTCAATGTTTTCTCAATTAAAAGACCTTTCAGGCAATATATACTTTATATAGGCCAAGAAGTCAAATTAAAGCATGGTAGAGGAAAACCCAGGCCCAAAAAATGATCCCCGTAAGCTACGTTAAAAGTATTATAAAAATAATAAATTAATAAAATAAACCGAAATAAAATGATATAAAGCAACGAAAAATAAAAGTGGGAAGCATGGCCATGTATGTTATAAGATAAACTTTAAAAAAAATATTTTTTAAAAGAGAGGAGCCTACAACACACAGTATTCCCAGGCGGTCACCCATCCAAGTACTAACTGCGCTCGATGTTGCTTAACTTCGGTGATCGGACGAGAACCGGTGCATTCAAAATGATATGGTCGTAGGCATATGCTTACGACTTTTTAGAGACCAAATGCATCTCAAACAGGAAGTGTCCCAACATCATGCCTTACTCTCTTTATTTCCTGTTTCTCCTGCCCAGGAAATACTCTAGAATAACGCCAAGGCACAGGGATCTGTCCACACGTCAGCCTATACACTCTTGGCAGTCATGTTCTCGTCCTTTGGCTTAGCACCACATTTCGGTGCTCCCATCTATTCGCAGCTAGCAGAAGTGCTACCACCTCGTATCTCGCTGCCAAACTCTGGACTGTCCATGGTCTAATGGGGTTAATTTGTGAATATCCAGTCGTTTAAAATGTTTCAAAGCCTACACCCTCATCCTCATAATAGAACCAACTGTGACTGTCTAGGCCATCGGTGAGCAGAGCATTTAAGGTACCACTTACGGTATCTCCAAACCTCACATAGGCTTGCAAACAGAAAGAAAAGATTTTGGCTTTTGATTTTCTCGATATTGAATTTCACCAAATCGAGGGTGCTTTAAAGTAGCACTTTGGGCATCAAGTCTTATCGGATTTGCTTGAAACGTTGGATCTAAATAGCTAATAGTATTACAAATATAAATAGTTAGATTATGCAATCTAGAAGTTAAATAATATGCCTTTTTCTCATTTTCAATAAACAATCGGAAAGAAATGGTCATGCAATTTGAACACAGCAAAAAGTAGAGAAAGTGCGATAGTTTTCCCTCTGTTTTGATATTTTCTCCAGATTAATGGAATTTGATGGTCGACAAGTGTGGATAGCATCTCTGTTTGATAACACTATGCATGTTTTTAATGTGTTTACCCCAAATATTTACAACCTGCAAGGAGCTTACATTTATGATTCTCAATGTTTTCTCAATTAAAAGACCTTTCAGGCAATATATACTTTATATAGGCCAAGAAGTCAAATTAAAGCAGGGTAGAGGAAAACCCAGGCCCAAAAAATGATCCCCGTAAGCTATGTTAAAAGTATTATAAAAATAATAAATTAATAAAATAAACCGAAATAAAATGATATAAAGCAACGAAAAATAAAAGTGGGAAGCATGGCCATGTATGTTATAAGATAAACATTAAAAAAAAAAAATTAAAAAGAGAGGAGCCTACAACACACAGTATTCCCAGGCGGTCACCCATCCAAGTACTAACTGCGCTCGATGTTGCTTAACTTCGGTGATCGGACGAGAACCGGTGCATTCAACATGATATGGTCGTAGGCATATGCTTACTACTTTTTAGAGACCAAATGCATCTCAAACAGGAAGTGTCCCAACATCATGCCTTACTCTCTTTATTTCCTGTTTCTCCTGCCCAGGAAATACTCTAGAATAACGCCAAGGCTCAGGGATCTGTCCACACGTCAGCCTATACACTCTTGGCAGTCATGTTCCCGTCCTTTGGCTTAGCACCACATTTCAGTGCTGCCATCTATTCGCAGCTAGCAGAAGTGCTACCACCTCGTATCTCGCTGCCAAACTCTGGACTGTCCATGGTCTAATGGGGTTAATTTGTGAATATCCAGTCGTTTAAAATGTTTCAAAGCCTACACCCTCATCCTCATAATAGAACCAACTGTGACTGTCTAGGCCATCGGTGAGCAGAGCATTTAAGGTACCACTTACGGTATCTCCAAACCTCACATAGGCTTGCAAACAGAAAGAAAAGATTTTGGCTTTTGATTTTCTCGATATTGAATTTCACCAAATCGAGGGTGCTTTAAAGTAGCACTTTGGGCATCAAGTCTTATCGGATTTGCTTGAAACGTTGGATCTAAATAGCTAATAGTATTACAAATATAAATAGTTAGATTATGCAATCTAGAAGTTTAAAAATATGCCTTTTTCTCATTTTCAATAAACATTCGGAAAGAAATGGTCATGCAATTTGAACACAGCAAAAAGTAGAGAAAGTGCGATAGTTTTCCCTCTGTTTTGATATTTTCTCCAGATTAATGGAATTTGATGGTCGACAAGTTTGGATAGCATCTCTGTTTGATAACACTATGCATGTTTTTAATGTGTTTACCCCAAATATTTACAACCTGCAAGGAGCTTACATTTATGATTCTCAATGTTTTCTCAATTAAAAGACCTTTCAGGCAATATATACTTTATATAGGCCAAGAAGTCAAATTAAAGCAGGGTAGAGGAAAAACCAGGCCCAAAAAATGATCCCCGTAAGCTACGTTAAAAGTATTATAAAAATAATAAATTAATAAAATAAACCGAAATAAAATGATATAAAGCAACGAAAAATAAAAGTGGGAAGCATGTCCATGTATGTTATAAGATAAACATTAAAAAAAAAAATTTGAAAAGAGAGGAGCCTACAACACACAGTATTTCCAGGCGGTCACCCATCCAAGTACTAACTGCGCTCGATGTTGATTAACTTCGGCGATCGGACGAGAACCGGTGCATTCAACATGATATGGTCGTAGGCATTTGCATAAGACTTTTTAGAGACCAAATGCATCTCAAACAGGAAGTGTCCCAACATCATGCCTTACTCTCTTTATTTCCTGTTTCTCCTGCCCAGGAAATACTCTAGAATAACGCCAAGGCTCAGGGATCTGTCCACACGTCAGCCTATACACTCTTGGCAGTCATGTTCTCGTCCTTTGGCTTAGCACCACATTTCAGTGCTACCATCTATTCGCAGCTAGCAGAAGTGCTACCACCTCGTATCTCGCTGCCAAACTCTGGACTGTCCATGGTGTAATGGGGTTAAGTTGTGAATATCCAGTCGTTTAAAATGTTTCAAAGCCTACACCCTCATCCTCATAATAGAACCAACTGTGACTGTCTAGGCCATCGGCGAGCAGAGCATTTAAGGTACCACTTACGGTATCTCCAAACCTCACATAGGCTTGCAAACAGAAAGAAAAGATTTTGGCTTTTGATTTTCTCGATATTGAATTTCACCAAATCGAGGGTGCTTTAAAGTAGTACTTTGGGCATCAAGTCTTATCGGATTTGCTTGAAACGTTGGATCTAAATAGCTAATAGTATTACAAATATAAATAGTTAGATTATGCAATCTAGAAGTTTAAAAACATGCCTTTTTCTCATTTTCAATAAACAATCGGAAAGAAATGGTCATGCAATTTGAACACAGCAAAAAGTAGAGAAAGTGCGATAGTTTTCCCTCTGTTTTGATATTTTCTCCAGATTAATGGAATTTGATGGTCGACAAGTGTGGATAGCATCTCTGTTTGATAACACTATGCATGTTTTTAATGTGTTTACCCCAAATATTTACAACCTGCAAGGAGCTTACATTTATGATTCTCAATGTTTTCTCAATTAAAAGACCTTTCAGGCAATATATACTTTATATAGGCCAAGAAGTCAAATTAAAGCAGGGTAGAGGAAAACCCAGGCCCAAAAAATGATCCCCGTAAGCTACGTTAAAAGTATTATAAAAATAATAAATTAATAAAATAAACCGAAATAAAATGATATAAAGCAACGAAAAATAAAAGTGGGAAGCATGGCCATGTATGTTATAAGATAAACTTTAAAAAAAATATTTTTTAAAAGAGAGGACCCTACAACACACAGTATTCCCAGGCGGTCACCCATCCAAGTACTAACTGCGCTCGATGTTGCTTAACTTCGGTGATCGGACGAGAACCGGTGCATTCAACATGATATGGTCGTAGGCATATGCTTACGACTTTTTAGAGACCAAATGCATCCCAAAAAGGAAGTGACCCAACATCATGCCTTACTCTCTTTATTTCCTGTTTCTCCTGCCCAGGAAATACTCTAGAATAACGCCAAGGCTCAGGGATCTGTCCACACGTCAGCCTATACACTCTTGGCAGTCATGTTCTCGTCCTTTGGCTTAGCACCACATTTCAGTGCTGCCATCTATTCGCAGCTAGCAGAAGTGCTACCACCTCGTATCTCGCTGCCAAACTCGGGACTGTCCATGGTCTTATGGGGTTAAGTTGTGAATATCCAGTCGTTTAAAATGTTTCAAAGCCTACACCCTCATCCTCATAATAGAACCAACTGTGACTGTCTAGGCCATCGGTGAGCAGAGCATTTAAGGTACCACTTACGGTATCTCCAAACCTCACATAGGCTTGCAAACAGAAAGAAAAGATTTTGGCTTTTGATTTTCTCGATATTGAATTTCACCAAATCGAGGGTGCTTTAAAGTAGCACTTTGGGCATCAAGTCTTATCGGATTTGCTTGAAACGTTGGATCTAAATAGCTAATAGTATTACAAATATAAATAGTTAGATTATGCAATCTAGAAGTTCAAAAATATGCCTTTTTCTCATTTTCAATAAACAATCGGAAAGAAATGGTCATGCAATTTGAACACAGCAAAAAGTAGAGAAAGTGCGATAGTTTTCCCTCTGTTTTGATATTTTCTCCAGATTAATGGAATTTGATGGTCGACAAGTGTGGATAGCATCTCTGTTTGATAACACTATGCATGTTTTTAATGTGTTTACCCCAAATATTTACAACCTGCAAGGAGCTTACATTTATGATTCTCAATGTTTTCTCAATTAAAAGACCTTTCAGGCAATATATACTTTATATAGGCCAAGAAGTCAAATTAAAGCAGGGTAGAGGAAAACCCAGGCCCAAAAAATGATCCCCGTAAGCTATGTTAAAAGTATTATAAAAATAATAAATTAATAAAATAAACCGAAATAAAATGATATAAAGCAACGAAAAATAAAAGTGGGAAGCATGGCCATGTATGTTATAAGATAAACTTTAAAAAAAATATTTTTTAAAAGAGAGGAGCCTACAACACACAGTATTCCCAGGCGGTCACCCATCCAAGTACTAACTGCGCTCGATGTTGATTAACTTTGGCGATCGGACGAGAACCGGTGCATTCAACATGATATGGTCGTAGGCATTTGCATAAGACTTTTTAGAGACCAAATGCATCTCAAACAGGAAGTGTCCCAACATCATGCCTTACTCTCTTTATTTCCTGTTTCTCCTGCCCAGGAAATACTCTAGAATAACGCCAAGGCACAGGGATCTGTCCACACGTCAGCCTATACACTCTTGGCAGTCATGTTCTCGTCCTTTGGCTTAGCACCACATTTCAGTGCTGCCATCTATTCGCAGCTAGCAGAAGTGCTACCACCTCGTATCTCGCTGCCAAACTCTGGACTGTCCATGGTCTAATGGGGTTAAGTTGTGAATATCCAGTCGTTTAAAATGTTTCAAAGCCTACACCCTCATCCTCATAATAGAACCAACTGTGACTGTCTAGGCCATCGGTGAGCAGAGCATTTAAGGTACCACTTACGGTATCTCCAAACCTCACATAGGCTTGCAAACAGAAAGAAAAGATTTTGGCTTTTGATTTTCTCGATATTGAATTTCACCAAATCGAGGGGGCTTTAAAGTAGCACTTTGGGCATCAAGTCTTATCGGATTTGCTTGAAACGTTGGATCTAAATAGCTAATAGTATTACAAATATAAATAGTTAGATTATGCAATCTAGAAGTTTAAAAATATGCCTTTTTCTCATTTTCAATAAACAATCGGAAAGAAATGGTCATGCAATTTGAACACAGCAAAAAGTAGAGAAAGTGCGATAGTTTTCCCTCTGTTTTGATATTTTCTCCAGATTAATGGAATTTGATGGTCGACAAGTGTGGATAGCATCTCTGTTTGATAACACTATGCATGTTTTAATGTGTTTACCACAAATATTTACAACCTGCAAGGAGCTTACATTTATGATTCTCAATGTTTTCTCAATTAAAAGACCTTTCAGGCAATATATACTTTATATAGGCCAAGAAGTCAAATTAAAGCAGGGTAGAGGAAAAACCAGGCCCAAAAAATGATTCCCGTAAGCTACGTTAAAAGTATTATAAAAATAATAAATTAATAAAATAAACCGAAATAAAATGATATAAAGCAACGAAAAATAAAAGTGGGAAGCATGGCCATGTATGTTATAAGATAAACTTTTAAAAAAATATTTTTTAAAAGAGAGGAGCCTACAACACACAGTATTCCCAGGCGGTAACCCATCCAAGTACTAACTGCACTCGATGTTGCTTAACTTCGGTGATCGGACGAGAACCGGTGCATTCAACATGATATGGTCGTAGGCATTTGCATAAGACTTTTTAGAGACCAAATGCATCTCAAACAGGAAGTGTCCCAACATCATGCCTTACTCTCTTTATTTCCTGTTTCTCCTGCCCAGGAAATACTCTAGAATAACGCCAAGGCACAGGGATCTGTCCACACGTCAGCCTATACACTCTTGGCAGTCATTTTCTCGTCCTTTGGCTTAGCACCACATTTCAGTGCTGCCATCTATTCGCAGCTAGCAGAAGTGCTACCACCTCGTATCTCGCTGCCAAACTCTGGACTGTCCATGGTCTAATGGGGTTAAGTTGTGAATATCCAGTCGTTTAAAATGTTTCAAAGCCTACACCCTCATCCTCATAATAGAACCAACTGTGACTGTCTAGGCCATCGGTGAGCAGAGCATTTAAGGTACCACTTACGGTATCTCCAAACCTCACATAGGCTTGCAAACAGAAAGAAAAGATTTTGGCTTTTGATTTTCTCGATATTGAATTTCACCAAATCGAGGGTGCTTTAAAGTAGCACTTTGGGCATCAAGTCTTATCGGATTTGCTTGAAACGTTGGATCTAAATAGCTAATAGTATTACAAATATAAATAGTTAGATTATGCAATCTAGAAGTTTAAAAATATGCCTTTTTCTCATTTTCAATAAACAATCGGAAAGAAATGGTCATGCAATTTGAACACAGCAAAAAGTAGAGAAAGTGCGATAGTTTTCCCTCTGTTTTGATATTTTCTCCAGATTAATGGAATTTGATGGTCGACAAGTGTGGATAGCATCTCTGTTTGATAACACTATGCATGTTTTTAATGTGTTTACCCCAAATATTTACAACCTGCAAGGAGCTTACATTTATGATTCTCAATGTTTTCTCAATTAAAAGACCTTTCAGGCAATATATACTTTATATAGGCCAAGAAGTCAAATTAAAGCAGGGTAGAGGAAAAACCAGGCCCAAAAAATGATCCCCGTAAGCTATGTTAAAAGTATTATAAAAATAATAAATTAATAAAATAAACCGAAATAAAATGATATAAAGCAACGAAAAATAAAAGTGGGAAGCATGGCCATGTATGTTATAAGATAAACTTTAAAAAAATATATTTTAAAAGAGAGGAGCCTACAACACACAGTATTCCCAGGCGGTCACCCATCCAAGTACTTACTGCGCTCGATGTTGCTTAACTTCGGTGATCGGACGAGAACCGGTGCATTCAACATGATATGGTCGTAGGCATTTGCATAAGACTTTTTAGAGACCAAATGCATCTCAAACAGGAAGTGTCCCAACATCATGCCTTACTCTCTTTATTTCCTGTTTCTCCTGCCCAGGAAATACTCTAGAATAACGCCAAGGCACAGGGATCTGTCCACACGTCAGCCTATACACTCTTGGCAGTCATGTTCTCGTCCTTTGGCTTAGCACCACATTTCAGTGCTGCCATCTATTCACAGCTAGCAGAAGTGCTACCACCTCGTATCTCGCTGCCAAACTCTGGACTGTCCAGGGTCTAATGGGGTTAAGTTGTGAATATCCAGTCGTTTAAAATGTTTCAAAGCCTACACCCTCATCCTCATAATAGAACCAACTGTGACTGTCTAGGCCATCGGTGAGCAGAGCATTTAAGGTACCACTTACGGTATCTCCAAACCTCACATAGGCTTGCAAACAGAAAGAAAAGATTTTGGCTTTTGATTTTCTCGATATTGAATTTCACCAAATCGAGGGCGCTTTAAAGTAGCACTTTGGGCATCAAGTCTTATCGGATTTGCTTGAAACGTTGGATCTAAATAGCTAATAGTATTACAAATATAAATAGTTAGATTATGCAATCTAGAAGTTTAAAAATATGCCTTTTTCTCATTTTCAATAAACAATCGGAAAGAAATGGTCATGCAATTTGAACACAGCAAAAAGTAGAGAAAGTGCGATAGTTTTCCCTCTGTTTTGATATTTTCTCCAGATTAATGGAATTTGATGGTCGACAAGTGTGGATAGCATCTCTGTTTGATAACACTATGCATGTTTTTAATGTGTTTACCCCAAATATTTACAACCTGCAAGGAGCTTACATTTATGATTCTCAATGTTTTCTCAATTAAAAGACCTTTCAGGCAATATATACTTTATATAGGCCAAGAAGTCAAATTAAAGCAGGGTAGAGGAAAAACCAGGCCCAAAAAATGATCCCCGTAAGCTACGTTAAAAGTATTATAAAAATAATAAATTAATAAAATAAACCGAAATAAAATGATATAAAGCAACGAAAAATAAAAGTGGGAAGCATGGCCATGTATGTTATAAGATAAACTTTAAAAAATATATTTTTTAAAAGAGAGGAGCCTACAACACACAGTATTCCCAGGCGGTCACCCATCCAAGTACTAACTGCGCTCGATGTTGCTTAACTTCGGTGATCGGACGAGAACCGGTGCATTCAACATGATATGGTCGTAGGCATTTGCATAAGACTTTTTAGAGACCAAATGCATCTCAAACAGGAAGTGTCCCAACATCATGCCTTACTCTCTTTATTTCCTGTTTCTCCTGCCCAGGAAATACTCTAGAATAACGCCAAGGCACAGGGATCTGTCCACACGTCAGCCTATACACTCTTGGCAGTCATGTTCTCGTCCTTTGGCTTAGCACCACATTTCAGTGCTGCCATCTATTCGCAGCTAGCAGAAGTGCTACCACCTCGTATCTCGCTGCCAAACTCTAGACTGTCCATGGTCTAATGGGGTTAAGTTGTGAATATCCAGTCGTTTAAAATGTTTCAAAGCCTACACCCTCATCCTCATAATAGAACCAATTGTGACTGTCTAGGCCATCGGTGAGCAGAGCATTTAAGGTACCACTTACGGTATCTCCAAACCTCACATAGGCTTGCAAACAGAAAGAAAAGATTTTGGCTTTTGATTTTCTCGATATTGAATTTCACCAAATCGAGGGCGCTTTAAAGTAGCACTAGTACTTTGGGCATCAAGTCTTATCGGATTTGCTTGAAACGTTGGATCTAAATAGCTAATAGTATTACAAATATAAATAGTTAGATTATGCAATCTAGAAGTTTAAAAATATGCCTTTTTCTCATTTTCAATAAACAATCGGAAAGAAATGGTCATGCAATTTGAACACAGCAAAAAGTAGAGAAAGTGCGATAGTTTTCCCTCTGTTTTGATATTTTCTCCAGATTAATGGAATTTGATGGTCGACAAGTGTGGATAGCATCTCTGTTTGATAACACTATGCATGTTTTTAATGTGTTTACCCCTAATATTTACAACCTGCAAGGAGCTTACATTTATGATTCTCAATGTTTTCTCAATTAAAAGACCTTTCAGGCAATATATACTTTATAAAGGCCAGGAAGTCAAATTAAAGCCGGGTAGAGGAAAAACCAGGCCCAAAAAATTATCCCCGTAAGCTACGTTAAAAGTATTATAAAAATAATAAATTAATAAAATAAACCAAAATAAAATGATATAAAGCAACGAAAAATAAAAGTGGGAAGCATGGCCATGTATGTTATAAGATAAACATTAAAAAAAAAAAAAAAAAGAGAGGAGCCTACAACACACAGTATTCCCAGGCGGTCACCCATCCAAGTACTAACTGCGCTCGATGTTGCTTAACTTCGGTGATCGGACGAGAACCGGTGCATTCAACATGATATGGTCGTAGGCATATGCTTACGACTTTTTAGAGACCAAATGCATCTCAAACAGGAAGTGTCCCAACATCATGCCTTACTCTCTTTATTTCCTGTTTCTCCTGCCCAGGAAATACTCTAGAATAACGCCAAGGCACAGGGATCTGTCCACACGTCAGCCTATACACTCTTGGCAGTCATGTTCTCGTCCTTTGGCTTAGCACCACATTTCAGTGCTGCCATCTATTCGCAGCTAGCAGAAGTGCTACCACCTCGTATCTCGCTGCCAAACTCTGGACTGTCCATGGTCTAATGGGGTTAAGTTGTGAATATCCAGTCGTTTAAAATGTTTCAAAGCCTACACCCTCATCCTCATAATAGAACCAATTGTGACTGTCTAGGCCATCGGTGAGCAGAGCATTTAAGGTACCACTTACGGTATCTCCAAACCTCACATAGGCTTGCAAACAGACAGAAAAGATTTTGGCTTTTGATTTTCTCGATATTGAATTTCACCAAATCGAGGGCGCTTTAAAGTAGCACTAGTACTTTGGGCATCAAGTCTTATCGGATTTGCTTGAAACGTTGGATCTAAATAGCTAATAGTATAACAAATATAAATAGTTAGATTATGCAATCTAGAAGTTTAAAAATATGCCTTTTTCTCATTTTCAATAAACAATCGGAAAGAAATGGTCATGCAATTTGAACACAGCAAAAAGTAGAGAAAGTGCGATAGTTTTCCCTCTGTTTTGATATTTTCTCCAGATTAATGGAATTTGATGGTCGACAAGTGTGGATAGCATCTCTGTTTGATAACACTATGCATGTTTTTAATGTGTTTACCCCAAATATTTACAACCTGCAAGGAGCTTACATTTATGATTCTCAATGTTTTCTCAATTAAAAGACCTTTCAGGCAATATATACTTTATATAGGCCAGGAAGTCAAATTAAAGCCGGGTAGAGGAAAAACCAGGCCCAAAAAATTATCCCCGTAAGCTACGTTAAAAGTATTATAAAAATAATAAATTAATAAAATAAACCAAAATAAAATGATATAAAGCAACGAAAAATAAAAGTGGGAAGCATGGCCATGTATGTTATAAGATAAACATTAAAAAAAAAAAAAAAAAAGAGAGGAGCCTACAACACACAGTATTCCCAGGCGGTCACCCATCCAAGTACTAACTGCGCTCGATGTTGCTTAACTTCGGTGATCGGACGAGAACCGGTGCATTCAACATGATATGGTCGTAGGCATATGCTTACGACTTTTTAGAGACCAAATGCATCTCAAACAGGAAGTGTCCCAACATCATGCCTTACTCTCTTTATTTCCTGTTTCTCCTGCCCAGGAAATACTCTAGAATAACGCCAAGTCTCAGGGATCTGTCCACACGTCAGCCTATACATGTACATTCTTGGCAGTCATGTTCTCGTCCTTTGGCTTAGCACCACATTTCAGTGCTGCCATCTATTCGCAGCTAGCAGAAGTGCTACCACCTCGTATCTCGCTGCCAAACTCTGGACTGTCCATGGTCTAATGGGGTTAATTTGTGAATATCCAGTCGTTTAAAATGTTTCAAAGCCTACACCCTCATCCTCATAATAGAACCAACTGTGACTGTCTAGGCCATCGGTGAGCAGAGCATTTAAGGTACCACTTACGGTATCTCCAAACCTCACATAGGCTTGCAAACAGAAAGAAAAGATTTTGGCTTTTGATTTTCTCGATATTGAATTTCACCAAATCGAGGGTGCTTTAAAGTAGCACTTTGGGCATCAAGTCTTATCGGATTTGCTTGAAACGTTGGATCTAAATAGCTAATAGTATTACAAATATAAATAGTTAGATTATGCAATCTAGAAGTTTAAAAATATGCCTTTTTCTCATTTTCAATAAACAATCGGAAAGAAATGGTCATGCAATTTGAACACAGCAAAAAGTAGAGAAAGTGCGATAGTTTTCCCTCTGTTTTGATATTTTCTCCAGATTAATGGAATTTGATGGTCGACAAGTGTGGATAGCATCTCTGTTTGATAACACTATGCATGTTTTTAATGTGTTTACCCCAAATATTTACAACCTGCAAGGAGCTTACATTTATGATTCTCAATGTTTTCTCAATTAAAAGACCTTTCAGGCAATATATACTTTATATAGGCCAAGAAGTCAAATTAAAGCAGGGTAGAGGAAAAACCAGGCCCAAAAAATTATCCCCGTAAGCTACGTTAAAAGTATTATAAAAATAATAAATTAATAAAATGAACCGAAATAAAATGATATAAAGCAACGAAAAATAAAAGTGGGAAGCATGGCCATGTATGTTATAAGATAAACATTAAAAAAATTTTTTTTAAAAAGAGAGGAGCCTACAACACACAGTATTCCCAGGCGGTCACCCATCCAAGTACTAACTGCGCTCGATGTTGCTTAACTTCGGTGATCGGACGAGAACCGGTGCATTCCACATGATATGGTCGTAGGCATATGCTTACGACTTTTTAGAGACCAAATGCATCTCAAACAGGAAGTGTCCCAACATCATGCCTTACTCTCTTTATTTCCTGTTTCTCCTGCCCAGGAAATACTCTAGAATAACGCCAAGGCTCAGGGATCTGTCCACACGTCAGCCTATACACTCTTGGCAGTCATGTTCTCGTCCTTTGGCTTAGCACCACATTTCAGTGCTGCCATCTATTCGCAGCTAGCAGAAGTGCTACCACCTCGTATCTCGCTGCCAAACTCTGGACTGTCCATGGTCTAATGGGGTTAATTTGTGAATATCCAGTCGTTTAAAATGTTTCAAAGCCTACACCCTCATCCTCATAATAGAACCAACTGTGACTGTCTAGGCCATCGGTGAGCAGAGCATTTAAGGTACCACTTACGGTATCTCCAAACCTCACATAGGCTTGCAAACAGAAAGAAAAGATTTTGGCTTTTGATTTTCTCGATATTGAATTTCACCAAATCGAGGGTGCTTTAAAGTAGCACTTTGGGCATCAAGTCTTATCGGATTTGCTTGAAACGTTGGATCTAAATAGCTAATAGTATTACAAATATAAATAGTTAGATTATGCAATCTAGAAGTTTAAAAATATGCCTTTTTCTCATTTTCAATAAACAATCGGAAAGAAATGGTCATGCAATTTGAACACAGCAAAAAGTAGAGAAAGTGCGATAGTTTTCCCTCTGTTTTGATATTTTCTCCAGATTAATGGAATTTGATGGTCGACAAGTGTGGATAGCATCTCTGTTTGATAACACTATGCATGTTTTTAATGTGTTTACCCCAAATATTTACAACCTGCAAGGAGCTTACATTTATGATTCTCAATGTTTTCTCAATTAAAAGACCTTTCAGGCAATATATACTTTATATAGGCCAAGAAGTCAAATTAAAGCAGGGTAGAGGAAAAACCAGGCCCAAAAAATTATCCCCGTAAGCTACGTTAAAAGTATTATAAAAATAATAAATTAATAAAATAAACCGAAATAAAATGATATAAAGCAACGAAAAATAAAAGTGGGAAGCATGGCCATGTATGTTATAAGATAAACATTAAAAAAAAATTTTTTTAAAAGAGAGGAGCCTACAACACACAGTATTCCCAGGCGGTCACCCATCCAAGTACTAACTGCGCTCGATGTTGCTTAACTTCGGTGATCGGACGAGAACCGGTGCATTCAACATGATATGGTCGTAGGCATATGCTTACGACTTTTTAGAGACCAAATGCATCTCAAACAGGAAGTGTCCCAACATCATGCCCTACTCTCTTTATTTCCTGTTTCTCCTGCCCAGGAAATACTCTAGAATAACGCCAAGGCTCAGGGATCTGTCCACACGTCAGCCTATACACTCTTGGCAGTCATGTTCTCGTCCTTTGGCTTAGCACCACATTTCAGTGCTGCCATCTATTCGCAGCTAGCAGAAGTGCTACCACCTCGTATCTCGCTGCCAAACTCTGGACTGTCCATGGTCTAATGGGGTTAATTTGTGAATATCCAGTCGTTTAAAATGTTTCAAAGCCTACACCCTCATCCTCATAATAGAACCAACTGTGACTGTCTAGGCCATCGGTGAGCAGAGCATTTAAGGTACCACTTACGGTATCTCCAAACCTCACATAGGCTTGCAAACAGAAAGAAAAGATTTTGGCTTTTGATTTTCTCGATATTGAATTTCACCAAATCGAGGGTGCTTTAAAGTAGCACTTTGGGCATCAAGTCTTATCGGATTTGCTTGAAACGTTGGATCTAAATAGCTAATAGTATTACAAATATAAATAGTTAGATTATGCAATCTAGAAGTTTAAAAATATGCCTTTTTCTCATTTTCAATAAACAATCGGAAAGAAATGGTCATGCAATTTGAACACAGCAAAAAGTAGAGAAAGTGCGATAGTTTTCCCTCTGTTTTGATATTTTCTCCAGATTAATGGAATTTGATGGTCGACAAGTGTGGATAGCATCTCTGTTTGATAACACTATGCATGTTTTTAATGTGTTTACCCCAAATATTTACAACCTGCAAGGAGCTTACATTTATGATTCTCAATGTTTTCTCAATTAAAAGACCTTTCAGGCAATATATACTTTATATAGGCCAGGAAGTCAAATTAAAGCCGGGTAGAGGAAAAATCAGGCCCAAAGAATTATCCCCGTAAGCTACGTTAAAAGTATTATAAAAATAATAAATTAATAAAATAAACCAAAATAAAATGATATAAAGCAACGAAAAATAAAAGTGGGAAGCAAGGCCATGTATGTTATAAGATAAACATTAAAAAAAAAAAATTTAAAAGAGAGGAGCCTACAACACACAGTATTCCCAGGCGGTCACCCATCCAAGTACTAACTGCGCTCGATGTTGCTTAACTTCGGTGATCGGACGAGAACCGGTGCATTCAACATGATATGGTCGTAGGCATATGCTTACGACTTTTTAGAGACCAAATGCATCTCAAACAGGAAGTGTCCCAACATCATGCCTTACTCTCTTTATTTCCTGTTTCTCCTGCCCAGGAAATACTCTAGAATAACGCCAAGGCTCAGGGATCTGTCCACACGTCAGCCTATACACTCTTGGCAGTCATGTTCTCGTCCTTTGGCTTAGCACCACATTTCAGTGCTGCCATCTATTCGCAGCTAGCAGAAGTGCTACCACCTCGTATCTCGCTGCCAAACTCTGGACTGTCCATGGTCTAATGGGGTTAATTTGTGAATATCCAGTCGTTTAAAATGTTTCAAAGCCTACACCCTCATCCTCATAATAGAACCAACTGTGACTGTCTAGGCCATCGGTGAGCAGAGCATTTAAGGTACCACTTACGGTATCTCCAAACCTCACATAGGCTTGCAAACAGAAAGAAAAGATTTTGGCTTTTGATTTTCTCGATATTGAATTTCACCAAATCGAGGGTGCTTTAAAGTAGCACTTTGGGCATCAAGTCTTATCGGATTTGCTTGAAACGTTGGATCTAAATAGCTAATAGTATTACAAATATAAATAGTTAGATTATGCAATAAGTTTAAAAATATGCCTTTTTCTCATTTTCAATAAACAATCGGAAAGAAATGGTCATGCAATTTGAACACAGCAAAAAGTAGAGAAAGTGCGATAGTTTTCCCTCTGTTTTGATATTTTCTCCAGATTAATGGAATTTGATGGTCGACAAGTGTGGATAGCATCTCTGTTTGATAACACTATGCATGTTTTTAATGTGTTTACCCCAAATATTTACAACCTGCAAGGAGCTTACATTTATGATTCTCAATGTTTTCTCAATTAAAAGACCTTTCAGGCAATATATACTTTATATAGGCCAAGAAGTCAAATTAAAGCAGGGTAGAGGAAAAACCAGGCCCAAAAAATGATCCCCGTAAGCTACGTTAAAAGTATTATAAAAATAATAAATTAATAAAATAAACCGAAATAAAATGATATAAAGCAACGAAAAATAAAAGTGGGAAGCATGGCCATGTATGTTATAAGATAAACTTTAAAAAAAATATTTTTTAAAAGAGAGGAGCCTACAACACACAGTATTCCCAGGCGGTCACCCATCCAAGTACTAACTGCGCTCGATGTTGCTTAACTTCGGTGATCGGACGAGAACCGGTGCATTCAACATGATATGGTCGTAGGCATTTGCATAAGACTTTTTAGAGACCAAATGCATCTCAAACAGGAAGTGTCCCAACATCATGCCTTACTCTCTTTATTTCCTGTTTCTCCTGCCCAGGAAATACTCTAGAATAACGCCAAGGCACAGGGATGTGTCCACACGTCAGCCTATACACTCTTGGAAGTCATGTTCTCGTCCTTTGGCTTAGCACCACATTTCAGTGCTGCCATCTATTCGCAGCTAGCAGAAGTGCTACCACCTCGTATCTCGCTGCCAAACTCTGGACTGTCCATGGTCTAATGGGGTTAAGTTGTGAATATCCAGTCGTTTAAAATGTTTCAAAGCCTACACCCTCATCCTCATAATAGAACCAATTGTGACTGTCTAGGCCATCGGTGAGCAGAGCATTTAAGGTACCACTTACGGTATCTCCAAACCTCACATAGGCTTGCAAACAGAAAGAAAAGATTTTGGCTTTTGATTTTCTCGATATTGAATTTCACCAAATCGAGGGCGCTTTAAAGTAGCACTAGTACTTTGGGCATCAAGTCTTATCGGATTTGCTTGAAACGTTGGATCTAAATAGCTAATAGTATTACAAATATAAATAGTTAGATTATGCAATCTAGAAGTTTAAAAATATGCCTTTTTCTCATTTTCAATAAACAATCGGAAAGAAATGGTCATGCAATTTGAACACAGCAAAAAGTAGAGAAAGTGCGATAGTTTTCCCTCTGTTTTGATATTTTCTCCAGATTAATGGAATTTGATGGTCGACAAGTGTGGATAGCATCTCTGTTTGATAACACTATGCATGTTTTTAATGTGTTTACCCCAAATATTTACAACCTGCAAGGAGCTTACATTTATGATTCTCAATGTTTTCTCAATTAAAAGACCTTTCAGGCAATATATACTTTATATAGGCCAGGAAGTCAAATTAAAGCCGGGTAGAGGAAAAACCAGGCCCAAAGAATTATCCCCGTAAGCTACGTTAAAAGTATTATAAAAATAATAAATTAATAAAATAAACCAAAATAAAATGATATAAAGCAACGAAAAATAAAAGTGGGAAGCAAGGCCATGTATGTTATAAGATAAACATTAAAAAAAAAAAATTTAAAAGAGAGGAGCCTACAACACACAGTATTCCCAGGCGGTCACCCATCCAAGTACTAACTGCGCTCGATGTTGCTTAACTTCGGTGATCGGACGAGAACCGGTGCATTCAACATGATATGGTCGTAGGCATATGCTTACGACTTTTTAGAGACCAAATGCATCTCAAACAGGAAGTGTCCCAACATCATGCCTTACTCTCTTTATTTCCTGTTTCTCCTGCCCAGGAAATACTCTAGAATAACGCCAAGGCTCAGGGATCTGTCCACACGTCAGCCTATACACTCTTGGCAGTCATGTTCTCGTCCTTTGGCTTAGCACCACATTTCAGTGCTGCCATCTATTCGCAGCTAGCAGAAGTGCTACCACCTCGTATCTCGCTGCCAAACTCTGGACTGTCCATGGTCTAATGGGGTTAATTTGTGAATATCCAGTCGTTTAAAATGTTTCAAAGCCTACACCCTCATCCTCATAATAGAACCAACTGTGACTGTCTAGGCCATCGGTGAGCAGAGCATTTAAGGTACCACTTACGGAATCTCCAAACCTCACATAGGCTTGCAAACAGAAAGAAAAGATTTTGGCTTTTGATTTTCTCGATATTGAATTTCACCAAATCGAGGGTGCTTTAAAGTAGCACTTTGGGCATCAAGTCTTATCGGATTTGCTTGAAACGTTGGATCTAAATAGCTAATAGTATTACAAATATAAATAGTTAGATTATGCAATAAGTTTAAAAATATGCCTTTTTCTCATTTTCAATAAACAATCGGAAAGAAATGGTCATGCAATTTGAACACAGCAAAAAGTAGAGAAAGTGCGATAGTTTTCCCTCTGTTTTGATATTTTCTCCAGATTAATGGAATTTGATGGTCGACAAGTGTGGATAGCATCTCTGTTTGATAACACTATGCATGTTTTTAATGTGTTTACCCCAAATATTTACAACCTGCAAGGAGCTTACATTTATGATTCTCAATGTTTTCTCAATTAAAAGACCTTTCAGGCAATATATACTTTATATAGGCCAAGAAGTCAAATTAAAGCAGGGTAGAGGAAAAACCAGGCCCAAAAAATGATCCCCGTAAGCTACGTTAAAAGTATTATAAAAATAATAAATTAATAAAATAAACCGAAATAAAATGATATAAAGCAACGAAAAATAAAAGTGGGAAGCATGGCCATGTATGTTATAAGATAAACATTAAAAAAATTTTTTTTAAAAAGAGAGGAGCCTACAACACACAGTATTCCCAGGCGGTCACCCATCCAAGTACTAACTGCGCTCGATGTTGCTTAACTTCGGTGATGGGACGAGAACCGGTGCATTCAACATGATATGGTCGTAGGCATATGCTTACGACCTTTTAGAGACCAAATGCATCTCAAACAGGAAGTGTCCCAACATCATGCCTTACTCTCTTTATTTCCTGTTTCTCCTGCCCAGGAAATACTCTAGAATAACGCCAAGGCTCAGGGATCTGTCCACACGTCAGCCTATACACTCTTGGCAGTCATGTTCTCGTCCTTTGGCTTAGCACCACATTTCAGTGCTGCCATCTATTCGCAGCTAGCAGAAGTGCTACCACCTCGTATCTCGCTGCCAAACTCTGGACTGTCCATGGTCTAATGGGGTTAATTTGTGAATATCCAGTCGTTTAAAATGTTTCAAAGCCTACACCCTCATCCTCATAATAGAACCAACTGTGACTGTCTAGGCCATCGGTGAGCAGAGCATTTAAGGTACCACTTACGGTATCTCCAAACCTCACATAGGCTTGCAAACAGAAAGAAAAGATTTTGGCTTTTGATTTTGTCGATATTGAATTTCACCAAATCGAGGGTGCTTTAAAGTAGCACTTTGGGCATCAAGTCTTATCGGATTTGCTTGAAACGTTGGATCTAAATAGCTAATAGTATTACAAATATAAATAGTTAGATTATGCAATCTAGAAGTTTAAAAATATGCCTTTTTCTCATTTTCAATAAACAATCGGAAAGAAATGGTCATGCAATTTGAACACAGCAAAAAGTAGAGAAAGTGCGATAGTTTTCCCTCTGTTTTGATATTTTCTCCAGATTAATGGAATTTGATGGTCGACAAGTGTGGATAGCATCTCTGTTTGATAACACTATGCATGTTTTTAATGTCTTTACCCCAAATATTTACAACCTGCAAGGAGCTTACATTTATGATTCTCAATGTTTTCTCAATTAAAAGACCTTTCAGGCAATATATACTTTATATAGGCCAAGAAGTCAAATTAAAGCAGGGTAGAGGAAAAACCAGGCCCAAAAAATGATCCCCGTAAGCTACGTTAAAAGTATTATAAAAATAATAAATTAATAAAATAAACCGAAATAAAATGATATAAAGCAACGAAAAATAAAAGTGGGAAGCATGGCCATGTATGTTATAAGATAAACTTTAAAAAAAATATTTTTTAAAAGAGAGGAGCCTACAACACACAGTATTCCCAGGCGGTCACGCATCCAAGTACTAACTGCGCTCGATGTTGCTTAACTTCGTTTATCGGACGAGAACCGGTGCATTCAACATGATATGGTCGTAGGCATTTGCATAAGACTTTTTAGAGACCAAATGCATCTCAAACAGGAAGTGTCCCAACATCATGCCTTACTCTCTTTATTTCCTGTTTCTCCTGCCCAGGAAATACTCTAGAATAACGCCAAGGCACAGGGATCTGTCCACACGTCAGCCTATACACTCTTGGCAGTCATGTTCTCGTCCTTTGGCTTAGCACCACATTTCAGTGCTGCCATCTATTCGCAGCTAGCAGAAGTGCTACCACCTCGTATCTCGCTGCCAAACTCTGGACTGTCCATGGTCTAATGGGGTTAAGTTGTGAATATCCAGTCGTTTAAAATGTTTCAAAGCCTACACCCTCATCCTCATAATAGAACCAACTGTGACTGTCTAGGCCATCGGTGAGCAGAGCATTTAAGGTACCACTTACGGTATCTCCAAACCTCACATAGGCTTGCAAACAGAGAGAAAAGATTTTGGCTTTTGATTTTCTCGATATTGAATTTCACCAAATCGAGGGTGCTTTAAAGTAGCACTTTGGGCATCAAGTCTTATCGGATTTGCTTGAAACGTTGGATCTAAATAGCTAATAGTATTACAAATATAAATAGTTAGATTATGCAATCTAGAAGTTTAAAAATATGCCTTTTTCTCATTTTCAATAAACAATCGGAAAGAAATGGTCATGCAATTTGAACACAGCAAAAAGTAGAGAAAGTGCGATAGTTTTCCCTCTGTTTTGATATTTTCTCCAGATTAATGGAATTTGATGGTCGACAAGTGTGGATAGCATCTCTGTTTGATAACACTATGCATGTTTTTAATGTGTTTACCCCAAATATTTACAACCTGCAAGGATCTTACATTTATGATTCTCAATGTTTTCTCAATTAAAAGACCTTTCAGGCAATATATACTTTATATAGGCCAAGAAGTCAAATTAAAGCAGGGTAGAGGAAAAACCAGGCCCAAAAAATGATCCCCGTAAGCTACGTTAAAAGTATTATAAAAATAATAAATTAATAAAATAAACCGAAATAAAATGATATAAAGCAACGAAAAATAAAAGTGGGAAGCATGGCCATGTATGTTATAAGATAAACATTAAAAAAAAAAATTTAAAAGAGAGGAGCCTACAACACACAGTATTCCCAGGCGGTCACCCATCCAAGTACTAACTGCGCTCGATGTTGCTTAACTTCGATGATCGGACGAGAACCGGTGCATTCAACATGATATGGTCGTAGGCATATGCTTACGACTTTTTAGAGACCAAATGCATCTCAAACAGGAAGTGTCCCAACATCATGCCTTACTCTCTTTATTTCCTGTTTCTCCTGCCCAGGAAATACTCTAGAATAACGCCAAGGCTCAGGGATCTGTCCACACGTCAGCCTATACACTCTTGGCAGTCATGTTCTCGTCCTTTGGCTTAGCACCACATTTCAGTGCTGCCATCTATTCGCAGCTAGCAGAAGTGCTACCACCTCGTATCTCGCTGCCAAACTCTGGACTGTCCATGGTCTAATGGGGTTAATTTGTGAATATCCAGTCGTTTAAAATGTTTCAAAGCCTACACCCTCATCCTCATAATATAACCAACTGTGACTGTCTAGGCCATCGGTGAGCAGAGCATTTAAGGTACCACTTACGGTATCTCCAAACCTCACATAGGCTTGCAAACAGAAAGAAAAGATTTTGGCTTTTGATTTTCTCGATATTGAATTTCACCAAATCGAGGGTGCTTTAAAGTAGCACTTTGGGCATCAAGTCTTATCGGATTTGCTTGAAACGTTGGATCTAAATAGCTAATAGTATTACAAATATAAATAGTTAGATTATGCAATCTAGAAGTTTGAAAATATGCCTTTTTCTCATTTTCAATAAACAATCGGAAAGAAATGGTCATGCAATTTGAACACAGCAAAAAGTAGAGAAAGTGCGATAGTTTTCCCTCTGTTTTGATATTTTCTCCAGATTAATGGAATTTGATGGTCGACAAGTGTGGATAGCATCTCTGTTTGATAACACTATGCATGTTTTTAATGTGTTTACCCCAAATATTTACAACCTGCAAGGAGCTTACATTTATGATTCTCAATGTTTTCTCAATTAAAAGACCTTTCAGGCAATATATACTTTATATAGGCCAAGAAGTCAAATTAAAGCAGGGTAGAGGAAAAACCAGGCCCAAAAAATTATCCCCGTAAGCTACGTTAAAAGTATTATAAAAATAATAAATTAATAAAATAAACCGAAATAAAATGATATAAAGCAACGAAAAATAAAAGTGGGAAGCATGGCCATGTATGTTATAAGATAAACATTAAAAAAAATTTTTTTTAAAAGAGAGGAGCCTACAACACACAGTATTCCCAGGCGGTCACCCATCCAAGTACTAACTGCGCTCGATGTTGCTTAACTTCGGTGATCGGACGAGAACCGGTGCATTCAACATGATATGGTCGTAGGCATATGCTTACGACTTTTTAGAGACCAAATGCATCTCAAACAGGAAGTGTCCCAACATCATGCCTTACTCTCTTTATTTCCTGTTTCTCCTGCCCAGGAAATACTCTAGAATAACGCCAAGGCTCAGGGATCTGTCCACACGTCAGCCTATACACTCTTGGCAGTCATGTTCTCGTCCTTTGGCTTAGCACCACATTTCAGTGCTGCCATCTATTCGCAGCTAGCAGAAGTGCTACCACCTCGTATCTCGCTGCCAAACTCTGGACTGTCCATGGTCTAATGGGGTTAATTTGTGAATATCCAGTCGTTTAAAATGTTTCAAAGCCTACACCCTCATCCTCATAATAGAACCAACTGTGACTGTCTAGGCCATCGGTGAGCAGAGCATTTAAGGTACCACTTACGGTATCTCCAAACCTCACATAGGCTTGCAAACAGAAAGAAAAGATTTTGGCTTTTGATTTTCTCGATATTGAATTTCACCAAATCGAGGGTGCTTTAAAGTAGCACTTTGGGCATCAAGTCTTATCGGATTTGCTTGAAACGTTGGATCTAAATAGCTAATAGTATTACAAATATAAATAGTTAGATTATGCAATCTAGAAGTTTAAAAATATGCCTTTTTCTCATTTTCAATAAACAATCGGAAAGAAATGGTCATGCAATTTGAACACAGCAAAAAGTAGAGAAAGTGCGATAGTTTTCCCTCTGTTTTGATATTTTCTCCAGATTAATGGAATTTGATGGTCGACAAGTGTGGATAGCATCTCTGTTTGATAACACTATGCATGTTTTTAATGTGTTTACCCCAAATATTTACAACCTGCAAGGAGCTTACATTTATGATTCTCAATGTTTTCTCAATTAAAAGACCTTTCAGGCAATATATACTTTATATAGGCCAGGAAGTCAAATTAAAGCCGGGTAGAGGAAAAACCAGGCCCAAAAAATTATCCCCGTAAGCTACGTTAAAAGTATTATAAAAATAATAAATTAATAAAATAAACCAAAATAAAATGATATAAAGCAACGAAAAATAAAAGTGGGAAGCATGGCCATGTATGTTATAAGATAAACATTAAAAAAAAAAAAATTTAAAAGAGAGGAGCCTACAACACACAGTATTCCCAGGCGGTCACCCATCCAAGTACTAACTGCGCTCGATGTTGCTTAACTTCGGTGATCGGACGAGAACCGGTGCATTCAACATGATATGGTCGTAGGCATATGCTTACGACTTTTTAGAGACCAAATGCATCTCAAACAGGAAGTGTCCCAACATCATGCCTTACTCTCTTTATTTCCTGTTTCTCCTGCCCAGGAAATACTCTAGAATAACGCCAAGGCTCAGGGATCTGTCCACACGTCAGCCTATACACTCTTGGCAGTCATGTTCTCGTCCTTTGGCTTAGCACCACATTTCAGTGCTGCCATCTATTCGCAGCTAGCAGAAGTGCTACCACCTCGCATCTCGCTGCCAAACTCTGGACTGTCCATGGTCTAATGGGGTTAATTTGTGAATATCCAGTCGTTTAAAATGTTTCAAAGCCTACACCCTCATCCTCATAATAGAACCAACTGTGACTGTCTAGGCCATCGGTGAGCAGAGCATTTAAGGTACCACTTACGGTATCTCCAAACCTCACATAGGCTTGCAAACAGAAAGAAAAGATTTTGGCTTTTGATTTTCTCGATATTGAATTTCACCAAATCGAGGGTGCTTTAAAGTAGCACTTTGGGCATCAAGTCTTATCGGATTTGCTTGAAACGTTGGATCTAAATAGCTAATAGTATTACAAATATAAATAGTTAGATTATGCAATCTAGAAGTTTAAAAATATGCCTTTTTCTCATTTTCAATAAACAATCGGAGAGAAATGGTCATGCAATTTGAACACAGCAAAAAGTAGAGAAAGTGCGATAGTTTTCCCTCTGTTTTGATATTTTCTCCAGATTAATGGAATTTGATGGTCGACAAGTGTGGATAGCATCTCTGTTTGATAACACTATGCATGTTTTTAATGTGTTTACCCCAAATATTTACAACCTGCAAGGAGCTTACATTTATGATTCTCAATGTTTTCTCAATTAAAAGACCTTTCAGGCAATATATACTTTATATAGGCCAAGAAGTCAAATTAAAGCAGGGTAGAGGAAAAACCAGGCCCAAAAAATGATCCCCGTAAGCTACGTTAAAAGTATTATAAAAATAATAAATTAATAAAATAAACCGAAATAAAATGATATAAAGCAACGAAAAATAAAAGTGGGAAGCATGGCCATGTATGTTATAAGATAAACTTTAAAAAAAATATTTTTTAAAAGAGAGGAGCCTACAACACACAGTATTCCCAGGCGGTCACCCATCCAAGTACTAACTGCGCTCGATGTTGCTTAACTTCGGTGATCGGACGAGAACCGGTGCATTCAACATGATATGGTCGTAGGCATTTGCATAAGACTTTTTAGAGACCAAATGCATCTCAAACAGGAAGTGTCCCAACATCATGCCTTACTCTCTTTATTTCCTGTTTCTCCTGCCCAGGAAATACTCTAGAATAACGCCAAGGCACAGGGATCTGTCCACACGTCAGCCTATACACTCTTGGCAGTCATGTTCTCGTCCTTTGGCTTAGCACCACATTTCAGTGCTGCCATCTATTCGCAGCTAGCAGAAGTGCTACCACCTCGTATCTCGCTGCCAAACTCTGGACTCTCCATGGTCTAATGGGGTTAAGTTGTGAATATCCAGTCGTTTAAAATGTTTCAAAGCCTACACCCTCATCCTCATAATAGAACCAATTGTGACTGTCTAGGCCATCGGTGAGCAGAGCATTTAAGGTACCACTTACGGTATCTCCAAACCTCACATAGGCTTGCAAACAGAAAGAAAAGATTTTGGCTTTTGATTTTCTCGATATTGAATTTCACCAAATCGAGGGCGCTTTAAAGTAGCACTAGTACTTTGGGCATCAAGTCTTATCGGATTTGCTTGAAACGTTGGATCTAAATAGCTAATAGTATTACAAATATAAATAGTTAGATTATGCAATCTAGAAGTTTAAAAATATGCCTTTTTCTCATTTTCAATAAACAATCGGAAAGAAATGGTCATGCAATTTGAACACAGCAAAAAGTAGAGAAAGTGCGATAGTTTTCCCTCTGTTTTGATATTTTCTCCAGATTAATGGAATTTGATGGTCGACAAGTGTGGATAGCATCTCTGTTTGATAACACTATGCATGTTTTTAATGTGTTTACCCCAAATATTTACAACCTGCAAGGAGCTTACATTTATGATTCTCAATGTTTTCTCAATTAAAAGACCTTTCAGGCAATATATACTTTATATAGGCCAAGAAGTCAAATTAAAGCAGGGTAGAGGAAAAACCAGGCCCAAAAAATGATCCCCGTAAGCGACGTTAAAAGTATTATAAAAATAATAAATTAATAAAATAAACCGAAATAAAATGATATAAAGCAACGAAAAATAAAAGTGGGAAGCATGGCCATGTATGTTATAAGATAAACTTTAAAAAAAAAATTTTTAAAAGAGAGGAGCCTACAACACACAGTATTCCCAGGCGGTCACCCATCCAAGTACTAACTGCGCTCGATGTTGCTTAACTTCGGTGATCGGACGAGAACCGGTGCATTCAACATGATATGGTCGTAGGCATTTGCATAAGACTTTTTAGAGACCAAATGCATCTCAAACAGGAAGTGTCCCAACATCATGCCTTACTCTCTTTATTTCCTGTTTCTCCTGCCCAGGAAATACTCTAGAATAACGCCAAGGCACAGGGATCTGTCCACACGTCAGCCTATACACTCTTGGCAGTCATGTTCTCGTCCTTTGGCTTAGCACCACATTTCAGTGCTGCCATCTATTCGCAGCTAGCAGAAGTGCTACCACCTCGTATCTCGCTGCCAAACTCTGGACTGTCCATGGTCTAATGGGGTTAAGTTATGAATATCCAGTCGTTTAAAATGTTTCAAAGCCTACACCCTCATCCTCATAATAGAACCAACTGTGACTGTCTAGGCCATCGGTGAGCAGAGCATTTAAGGTACCACTTACGGTATCTCCAAACCTCACATAGGCTTGCAAACAGAGAGAAAAGATTTTGGCTTTTGATTTTCTCGATATTGAATTTCACCAAATCGAGGGTGCTTTAAAGTAGCACTTTGGGCATCAAGTCTTATCGGATTTGCTTGAAACGTTGGATCTAAATAGCTAATAGTATTACAAATATAAATAGTTAGATTATGCAATCTAGAAGTTTAAAAATATGCCTTTTTCTCATTTTCAATAAACAATCGGAAAGAAATGGTCATGCAATTTGAACACAGCAAAAAGTAGAGAAAGTGCGATAGTTTTCCCTCTGTTTTGATATTTTCTCCAGATTAATGGAATTTGATGGTCGACAAGTGTGGATAGCATCTCTGTTTGATAACACTATGCATGTTTTTAATGTGTTTACCCCAAATATTTACAACCTGCAAGGAGCTTACATTTATGATTCTCAATGTTTTCTCAATTAAAAGACCTTTCAGGCAATATATACTTTATATAGGCCAAGAAGTCAAATTAAAGCAGGGTAGAGGAAAAACCAGGCCCAAAAAATGATCCCCGTAAGCGACGTTAAAAGTATTATAAAAATAATAAATTAATAAAATAAACCGAAATAAAATGATATAAAGCAACGAAAAATAAAAGTGGGAAGCATGGCCATGTATGTTATAAGATAAACTTTAAAAAAAATTTTTTTAAAAGAGAGGAGCCTACAACACACAGTATTCCCAGGCGGTCACCCATCCAAGTACTAACTGCGCTCGATGTTGCTTAACTTCGGTGATCGGACGAGAACCGGTGCATTCAACATGATATGGTCGTAGGCATTTGCATAAGACTTTTTAGAGACCAAATGCATCTCAAACAGGAAGTGTCCCAACATCATGCCTTACTCTCTTTATTTCCTGTTTCTCCTGCCCAGGAAATACTCTAGAATAACGCCAAGGCACAGGGATCTGTCCACACGTCAGCCTATACACTCTTGGCAGTCATGTTCTCGTCCTTTGGCTTAGCACCATATTTCAGTGCTGCCATCTATTCGCAGCTAGCAGAAGTGCTACCACCTCGTATCTCGCTGCCAAACTCTGGACTGTCCATGGTCTAATGGGGTTAAGTTGTGAATATCCAGTCGTTTAAAATGTTTCAAAGCCTACACCCTCATCCTCATAATAGAACCAATTGTGACTGTCTAGGCCATCGGTGAGCAGAGCATTTAAGGTACCACTTACGGTATCTCCAAACCTCACATAGGCTTGCAAACAGAAAGAAAAGATTTTGGCTTTTGATTTTCTCGATATTGAATTTCACCAAATCGAGGGCGCTTTAAAGTAGCACTAGTACTTTGGGCATCAAGTCTTATCGGATTTGCTTGAAACGTTGGATCTAAATAGCTAATAGTATTACAAATATAAATAGTTAGATTATGCAATCTAGAAGTTTAAAAATATGCCTTTTTCTCATTTTCAATAAACAATCGGAAAGAAATGGTCATGCAATTTGAACACAGCAAAAAGTAGAGAAAGTGCGATAGTTTTCCCTCTGTTTTGATATTTTCTCCAGATTAATGGAATTTGATGGTCGACAAGTGTGGATAGCATCTCTGTTTGATAACACTATGCATGTTTTTAATGTGTTTACCCCAAATATTTACAACCTGCAAGGAGCTTACATTTATGATTCTCAATGTTTTCTCAATTAAAAGACCTTTCAGGCAATATATACTTTATATAGGCCAAGAAGTCAAATTAAAGCAGGGTAGAGGAAAAACCAGGCCCAAAAAATGATCCCCGTAAGCTACGTTAAAAGTATTATAAAAATAATAAATTAATAAGAGAAACCGAAATAAAATGATATAAAGCAACGAAAAATAAAAGTGGGAAGCATGGCCATGTATGTTATAAGATAAACTTTAAAAAAAATATTTTTTAAAAGAGAGGAGCCTACAACACACGGTATTCCCAGGCGGTCACCCATCCAAGTACTAACTGCGCTCGATGTTGCTTAACTTCGGTGATCGGACGAGAACCGGTGCATTCAACATGATATGGTCGTAGGCATTTGCATAAGACTTTTTAGAGACCAAATGCATCTAAAACAGGAAGTGTCCCAACATCATGCCTTACTCTCTTTATTTCCTGTTTCTCCTGCCCAGGAAATACTCTAGAATAACGCCAAGGCACAGGGATCTGTCCACACGTCAGCCTATACACTCTTGGCAGTCATGTTCTCGTCCTTTGGCTTAGCACCACATTTCAGTGCTGCCATCTATTCGCAGCTAGCAGAAGTGCTACCACCTCGTATCTCGCTGCCAAACTCTGGACTGTCCATGGTCTAATGGGGTTAAGTTGTGAATATCCAGTCGTTTAAAATGTTTCAAAGCCTACACCCTCATCCTCATAATAGAACCAATTGTGACTGTCTAGGCCATCGGTGAGCAGAGCATTTAAGGTACCACTTACGGTATCTCCAAACCTCACATAGGCTTGCAAACAGAAAGAAAAGATTTTGGCTTTTGATTTTCTCGATATTGAATTTCACCAAATCGAGGGCGCTTTAAAGTAGCACTAGTACTTTGGGCATCAAGTCTTATCGGATTTGCTTGAAACGTTGGATCTAAATAGCTAATAGTATTACAAATATAAATAGTTAGATTATGCAATCTAGAAGTTTAAAAATATGCCTTTTTCTCATTTTCAATAAACAATCGGAAAGAAATGGTCATGCAATTTGAACACAGCAAAAAGTAGAGAAAGTGCGATAGTTTTCCCTCTGTTTTGATATTTTCTCCAGATTAATGGAATTTGATGGTCGACAAGTGTGGATAGCATCTCTGTTTGATAACACTATGCATGTTTTTAATGTGTTTACCCCAAATATTTACAACCTGCAAGGAGCTTACATTTATGATTCTCAATGTTTTCTCAATTAAAAGACCTTTCAGGCAATATATACTTTATATAGGCCAAGAAGTCAAATTAAAGCAGGGTAGAGGAAAAACCAGGCCCAAAAAATGATCCCCGTAAGCGACGTTAAAAGTATTATAAAAATAATAAATTAATAAAATAAACCGAAATAAAATGATATAAAGCAACGAAAAATAAAAGTGGGAAGCATGGCCATGTATGTTATAAGATAAACTTTAAAAAAAAAATTTTTAAAAGAGAGGAGCCTACAACACACAGTATTCCCAGGCGGTCACCCATCCAAGTACTAACTGCGCTCGATGTTGCTTAACTTCGGTGATCGGACGAGAACCGGTGCATTCAACATGATATGGTCGTAGGCATTTGCATAAGACTTTTTAGAGACCAAATGCATCTCAAACAGGAAGTGTCCCAACATCATGCCTTACTCTCTTTATTTCCTGTTTCTCCTGCCCAGGAAATACTCTAGAATAACGCCAAGGCACAGGGATCTGTCCACACGTCAGCCTATACACTCTTGGCAGTCATGTTCTCGTCCTTTGGCTTAGCACCACATTTCAGTGCTGCCATCTATTCGCAGCTAGCAGAAGTGCTACCACCTCGTATCTCGCTGCCAAACTCTGGACTGTCCATGGTCTAATGGGGTTAAGTTATGAATATCCAGTCGTTTAAAATGTTTCAAAGCCTACACCCTCATCCTCATAATAGAACCAACTGTGACTGTCTAGGCCATCGGTGAGCAGAGCATTTAAGGTACCACTTACGGTATCTCCAAACCTCACATAGGCTTGCAAACAGAGAGAAAAGATTTTGGCTTTTGATTTTCTCGATATTGAATTTCACCAAATCGAGGGTGCTTTAAAGTAGCACTTTCGGCATCAAGTCTTATCGGATTTGCTTGAAACGTTGGATCTAAATAGCTAATAGTATTACAAATATAAATAGTTAGATTATGCAATCTAGAAGTTTAAAAATATGCCTTTTTCTCATTTTCAATAAACAATCGGAAAGAAATGGTCATGCAATTTGAACACAGCAAAAAGTAGAGAAAGTGCGATAGTTTTCCCTCTGTTTTGATATTTTCTCCAGATTAATGGAATTTGATGGTCGACAAGTGTGGATAGCATCTCTGTTTGATAACACTATGCATGTTTTTAATGTGTTTACCCCAAATATTTACAACCTGCAAGGAGCTTACATTTATGATTCTCAATGTTTTCTCAATTAAAAGACCTTTCAGGCAATATATACTTTATATAGGCCAAGAAGTCAAATTAAAGCAGGGTAGAGGAAAAACCAGGCCCAAAAAATGATCCCCGTAAGCGACGTTAAAAGTATTATAAAAATAATAAATTAATAAAATAAACCGAAATAAAATGATATAAAGCAACGAAAAATAAAAGTGGGAAGCATGGCCATGTATGTTATAAGATAAACTTTAAAAAAAATTTTTTTAAAAGAGAGGAGCCTACAACACACAGTATTC
Organism: Maea johnstoni; assembly: GCA_963942565.1. Taxonomy (NCBI): domain Eukaryota; kingdom Metazoa; phylum Annelida; class Polychaeta; order Spionida; family Magelonidae; genus Maea; species Maea johnstoni. Next base: position 11,638,729 of record OZ012695.1, read on the forward strand.
CCAGGCGGTCACCCATCCAAGTACTAACTGCGCTCGATGTTGCTTAACTTCGGTGATCGGACGAGAACCGGTGCATTCAACATGATATGGTCGTAGGCATTTGCATAAGACTTTTTAGAGACCAAATGCATCTCAAACAGGAAGTGTCCCAACATCATGCCTTACTCTCTTTATTTCCTGTTTCTCCTGCCCAGGAAATACTCTAGAATAACGCCAAGGCACAGGGATCTGTCCACACGTCAGCCTATACACTCTTGGCAGTCATGTTCTCGTCCTTTGGCTTAGCACCATATTTCAGTGCTGCCATCTATTCGCAGCTAGCAGAAGTGCTACCACCTCGTATCTCGCTGCCAAACTCTGGACTGTCCATGGTCTAATGGGGTTAAGTTGTGAATATCCAGTCGTTTAAAATGTTTCAAAGCCTACACCCTCATCCTCATAATAGAACCAATTGTGACTGTCTAGGCCATCGGTGAGCAGAGCATTTAAGGTACCACTTACGGTATCTCCAAACCTCACATAGGCTTGCAAACAGAAAGAAAAGATTTTGGCTTTTGATTTTCTCGATATTGAATTTCACCAAATCGAGGGCGCTTTAAAGTAGCACTAGTACTTTGGGCATCAAGTCTTATCGGATTTGCTTGAAACGTTGGATCTAAATAGCTAATAGTATTACAAATATAAATAGTTAGATTATGCAATCTAGAAGTTTAAAAATATGCCTTTTTCTCATTTTCAATAAACAATCGGAAAGAAATGGTCATGCAATTTGAACACAGCAAAAAGTAGAGAAAGTGCGATAGTTTTCCCTCTGTTTTGATATTTTCTCCAGATTAATGGAATTTGATGGTCGACAAGTGTGGATAGCATCTCTGTTTGATAACACTATGCATGTTTTTAATGTGTTTACCCCAAATATTTACAACCTGCAAGGAGCTTACATTTATGATTCTCAATGTTTTCTCAATTAAAAGACCTTTCAGGCAATATATACTTTATATAGGCCAAGAAGTCAAATTAAAGCAGGGTAGAGGAAAAACCAGGCCCAAAAAATGATCCCCGTAAGCTACGTTAAAAGTATTATAAAAATAATAAATTAATAAGAGAAACCGAAATAAAATGATATAAAGCAACGAAAAATAAAAGTGGGAAGCATGGCCATGTATGTTATAAGATAAACTTTAAAAAAAATATTTTTTAAAAGAGAGGAGCCTACAACACACGGTATTCCCAGGCGGTCACCCATCCAAGTACTAACTGCGCTCGATGTTGCTTAACTTCGGTGATCGGACGAGAACCGGTGCATTCAACATGATATGGTCGTAGGCATTTGCATAAGACTTTTTAGAGACCAAATGCATCTAAAACAGGAAGTGTCCCAACATCATGCCTTACTCTCTTTATTTCCTGTTTCTCCTGCCCAGGAAATACTCTAGAATAACGCCAAGGCACAGGGATCTGTCCACACGTCAGCCTAAACACTCTTGGCAGTCATGTTCTCGTCCTTTGGCTTAGCACCACATTTCAGTGCTGCCATCTATTCGCAGCTAGCAGAAGTGCTACCACCTCGTATCTCGCTGCCAAACTCTGGACTGTCCATGGTCTAATGGGGTTAAGTTGTGAATATCCAGTCGTTTAAAATGTTTCAAAGCCTACACCCTCATCCTCATAATAGAACCAATTGTGACTGTCTAGGCCATCGGTGAGCAGAGCATTTAAGGTACCACTTACGGTATCTCCAAACCTCACATAGGCTTGCAAACAGAAAGAAAAGATTTTGGCTTTTGATTTTCTCGATATTGAATTTCACCAAATCGAGGGCGCTTTAAAGTAGCACTAGTACTTTGGGCATCAAGTCTTATCGGATTTGCTTGAAACGTTGGATCTAAATAGCTAATAGTATTACAAATATAAATAGTTAGATTATGCAATCTAGAAGTTTAAAAATATGCCTTTTTCTCATTTTCAATAAACAATCGGAAAGAAATGGTCATGCAATTTGAACACAGCAAAAAGTAGAGAAAGTGCGATAGTTTTCCCTCTGTTTTGATATTTTCTCCAGATTAATGGAATTTGATGGTCGACAAGTGTGGATAGCATCTCTGTTTGATAACACTATGCATGTTTTTAATGTGTTTACCCCAAATATTTACAACCTGCAAGGAGCTTACATTTATGATTCTCAATGTTTTCTCAATTAAAAGACCTTTCAGGCAATATATACTTTATATAGGCCAAGAAGTCAAATTAAAGCAGGGTAGAGGAAAAACCAGGCCCAAAAAATGATCCCCGTAAGCTACGTTAAAAGTATTATAAAAATAATAAATTAATAAGAGAAACCGAAATAAAATGATATAAAGCAACGAAAAATAAAAGTGGGAAGCATGGCCATGTATGTTATAAGATAAACTTTAAAAAAAATATTTTTTAAAAGAGAGGAGCCTACAACACACGGTATTCCCAGGCGGTCACCCATCCAAGTACTAACTGCGCTCGATGTTGCTTAACTTCGGTGATCGGACGAGAACCGGTGCATTCAACATGATATGGTCGTAGGCATTTGCATAAGACTTTTTAGAGACCAAATGCATCTAAAACAGGAAGTGTCCCAACATCATGCCTTACTCTCTTTATTTCCTGTTTCTCCTGCCCAGGAAATACTCTAGAATAACGCCAAGGCACAGGGATCTGTCCACACGTCAGCCTATACACTCTTGGCAGTCATGTTCTCGTCCTTTGGCTTAGCACCACATTTCAGTGCTGCCATCTATTCGCAGCTAGCAGAAGTGCTACCACCTCGTATCTCGCTGCCAAACTCTGGACTGTCCATGGTCTAATGGGGTTAAGTTGTGAATATCCAGTCGTTTAAAATGTTTCAAAGCCTACACCCTCATCCTCATAATAGAACCAATTGTGACTGTCTAGGCCATCGGTGAGCAGAGCATTTAAGGTACCACTTACGGTATCTCCAAACCTCACATAGGCTTGCAAACAGAAAGAAAAGATTTTGGCTTTTGATTTTCTCGATATTGAATTTCACCAAATCGAGGGCGCTTTAAAGTAGCACTAGTACTTTGGGCATCAAGTCTTATCGGATTTGCTTGAAACGTTGGATCTAAATAGCTAATAGTATTACAAATATAAATAGTTAGATTATGCAATCTAGAAGTTTAAAAATATGCCTTTTTCTCATTTTCAATAAACAATCAGAAAGAAATGGTCATGCAATTTGAACACAACAAAAAGTAGAGAAAGTGCGATAGTTTTCCCTCTGTTTTGATATTTTCTCCAGATTAATGGAATTTGATGGTCGACAAGTGTGGATAGCATCTCTGTTTGATAACACTATGCATGTTTTTAATGTGTTTACCCCAAATATTTACAACCTGCAAGGAGCTTACATTTATGATTCTCAATGTTTTCTCAATTAAAAGACCTTTCAGGCAATATATACTTTATATAGGCCAAGAAGTCAAATTAAAGCAGGGTAGAGGAAAAACCAGGCCCAAAAAATGATCCCCGTAAGCTACGTTAAAAGTATTATAAAAATAATAAATTAATAAGAGAAACCGAAATAAAATGATATAAAGCAACGAAAAATAAAAGTGGGAAGCATGGCCATGTATGTTATAAGATAAACTTTAAAAAAAATATTTTTTAAAAGAGAGGAGCCTACAACACACGGTATTCCCAGGCGGTCACCCATCCAAGTACTAACTGCGCTCGATGTTGCTTAACTTCGTTGATCGGACGAGAACCGGTGCATTCAACATGATATGGTCGTAGGCATTTGCATAAGACTTTTTAGAGACCAAATGCATCTCAAACAGGAAGTGTCCCAACATCATGCCTTACTCTCTTTATTTCCTGTTTCTCCTGCCCAGGAAATACTCTAGAATAACGCCAAGTCACAGGGATCTGTCCACACGTCAGCCTATACACTCTTGGCAGTCATGTTCTCGTCCTTTGGCTTAGCACCACATTTCAGTGCTGCCATCTATTCGCAGCTAGCAGAAGTGCTACCACCTCGTATCTCGCTGCCAAACTCTGGACTGTCCATGGTCTAATGGGGTTAAGTTGTGAATATCCTGTCGTTTAAAATGTTTCAAAGCCTACACCCTCATCCTCATAATAGAACCAATTGTGACTGTCTAGGCCATCGGTGAGCAGAGCATTTAAGGTACCACTTACGGTATCTCCAAACCTCACATAGGCTTGCAAACAGAAAGAAAAGATTTTGGCTTTTGATTTTCTCGATATTGAATTTCACCAAATCGAGGGCGCTTTAAAGTAGCACTAGTACTTTGGGCATCAAGTCTTATCGGAATTGCTTGAAACGTTGGATCTAAATAGCTAATAGTATTACAAATATAAATAGTTAGATTATGCAATCTAGAAGTTTAAAAATATGCCTTTTTCTCATTTTCAATAAACAATCGGAAAGAAATGGTCATGCAATTTGAACACAGCAAAAAGTAGAGAAAGTGCGATAGTTTTCCCTCTGTTTTGATATTTTCTCCAGATTAATGGAATTTGATGGTCGACAAGTGTGGATAGCATCTCTGTTTGATAATACTATGCATGTTTTTAATGTGTTTACCCCAAATATTTACAACCTGCAAGGAGCTTACATTTATGATTCTCAATGTTTTCTCAATTAAAAGACCTTTCAGGCAATATATACTTTATATAGGCCAAGAAGTCAAATTAAAGCAGGGTAGAGGAAAAACCAGGCCCAAAAAATGATCCCCGTAAGCTACGTTAAAAGTATTATAAAAATAATAAATTAATAAAATAAACCGAAATAAAATGATATAAAGCAACGAAAAATAAAAGTGGGAAGCATGGCCATGTATGTTATAAGATAAACTTTAAAAAAAATATTTTTTAAAAGAGAGGAGCCTACAACACACGGTATTCCCAGGCGGTCACCCATCCAAGTACTAACTGCGCTCGATGTTGCTTAACTTCGGTGATCGGACGAGAACCGGTGCATTCAACATGATATGGTCGTAGGCATTTGCATAAGACTTTTTAGAGACCAAATGCATCTAAAACAGGAAGTGTCCCAACATCATGCCTTACTCTCTTTATTTCCTGTTTCTCCTGCCCAGGAAATACTCTAGAATAACGCCAAGGCACAGGGATCTGTCCACACGTCAGCCTATACACTCTTGGCAGTCATGTTCTCGTCCTTTGGCTTAGCACCACATTTCAGTGCTGCCATCTATTCGCAGCTAGCAGAAGTGCTACCACCTCGTATCTCGCTGCCAAACTCTGGACTGTCCATGGTCTAATGGGGTTAAGTTGTGAATATCCAGTCGTTTAAAATGTTTCAAAGCCTACACCCTCATCCTCATAATAGAACCAATTGTGACTGTCTAGGCCATCGGTGAGCAGAGCATTTAAGGTACCACTTACGGTATCTCCAAACCTCACATAGGCTTGCAAACAGAAAGAAAAGATTTTGGCTTTTGATTTTCTCGATATTGAATTTCACCAAATCGAGGGCGCTTTAAAGTAGCACTAGTACTTTGGGCATCAAGTCTTATCGGATTTGCTTGAAACGTTGGATCTAAATAGCTAATAGTATTACAAATATAAATAGTTAGATTATGCAATCTAGAAGTTTAAAAATATGCCTTTTTCTCATTTTCAATAAACAATCAGAAAGAAATGGTCATGCAATTTGAACACAACAAAAAGTAGAGAAAGTGCGATAGTTTTCCCTCTGTTTTGATATTTTCTCCAGATTAATGGAATTTGATGGTCGACAAGTGTGGATAGCATCTCTGTTTGATAACACTATGCATGTTTTTAATGTGTTTACCCCAAATATTTACAACCTGCAAGGAGCTTACATTTATGATTCTCAATGTTTTCTCAATTAAAAGACCTTTCAGGCAATATATACTTTATATAGGCCAAGAAGTCAAATTAAAGCAGGGTAGAGGAAAAACCAGGCCCAAAAAATGATCCCCGTAAGCTACGTTAAAAGTATTATAAAAATAATAAATTAATAAGAGAAACCGAAATAAAATGATATAAAGCAACGAAAAATAAAAGTGGGAAGCATGGCCATGTATGTTATAAGATAAACTTTAAAAAAAATATTTTTTAAAAGAGAGGAGCCTTCAACACACGGTATTCCCAGGCGGTCACCCATCCAAGTACTAACTGCGCTCGATGTTGCTTAACTTCGTTGATCGGACGAGAACCGGTGCATTCAACATGATATGGTCGTAGGCATTTGCATAAGACTTTTTAGAGACCAAATGCATCTCAAACAGGAAGTGTCCCAACATCATGCCTTACTCTCTTTATTTCCTGTTTCTCCTGCCCAGGAAATACTCTAGAATAACGCCAAGGCACAGGGATCTGTCCACACGTCAGCCTATACACTCTTGGCAGTCATGTTCTCGTCCTTTGGCTTAGCACCACATTTCAGTGCTGCCATCTATTCGCAGCTAGCAGAAGTGCTACCACCTCGTATCTCGCTGCCAAACTCTGGACTGTCCATGGTCTAATGGGGTTAAGTTGTGAATATCCTGTCGTTTAAAATGTTTCAAAGCCTACACCCTCATCCTCATAATAGAACCAATTGTGACTGTCTAGGCCATCGGTGAGCAGAGCATTTAAGGTACCACTTACGGTATCTCCAAACCTCACATAGGCTTGCAAACAGAAAGAAAAGATTTTGGCTTTTGATTTTCTCGATATTGAATTTCACCAAATCGAGGGCGCTTTAAAGTAGCACTAGTACTTTGGGCATCAAGTCTTATCGGATTTGCTTGAAACGTTGGATCTAAATAGCTAATAGTATTACAAATATAAATAGTTAGATTATGCAATCTAGAAGTTTAAAAATATGCCTTTTTCTCATTTTCAATAAACAATCAGAAAGAAATGGTCATGCAATTTGAACACAACAAAAAGTAGAGAAAGTGCGATAGTTTTCCCTCTGTTTTGATATTTTCTCCAGATTAATGGAATTTGATGGTCGACAAGTGTGGATAGCATCTCTGTTTGATAACACTATGCATGTTTTTAATGTGTTTACCCCAAATATTTACAACCTGCAAGGAGCTTACATTTATGATTCTCAATGTTTTCTCAATTAAAAGACCTTTCAGGCAATATATACTTTATATAGGCCAAGAAGTCAAATTAAAGCAGGGTAGAGGAAAAACCAGGCCCAAAAAATGATCCCCGTAAGCTACGTTAAAAGTATTATAAAAATAATAAATTAATAAAATAAACCGAAATAAAATGATATAAAGCAACGAAAAATAAAAGTGGGAAGCATGGCCATGTATGTTATAAGATAAACTTTAAAAAAAATATTTTTTAAAAGAGAGGAGCCTACAACACACAGTATTCCCAGGCGGTCACCCATCCAAGTACTAACTGCGCTCGATGTTGCTTAACTTCGGTGATCGGACGAGAACCGGTGCATTCAACATGATATGGTCGTAGGCATTTGCATAAGACTTTTTAGAGACCAAATGCATCTCAAACAGGAAGTGTCCCAACATCATGCCTTACTCTCTTTATTTCCTGTTTCTCCTGCCCAGGAAATACTCTAGAATAACGCCAAGGCACAGGGATCTGTCCACACGTCAGCCTATACACTCTTGGCAGTCATGTTCTCGTCCTTTGGCTTAGCACCACATTTCAGTGCTGCCATCTATTCGCAGCTAGCAGAAGTGCTACCACCTCGTATCTCGCTGCCAAACTCTGGACTGTCCATGGTCTAATGGGGTTAAGTTGTGAATATCCAGTCGTTTAAAATGTTTCAAAGCCTACACCCTCATCCTCATAATAGAACCAACTGTGACTGTCTAGGCCATCGGTGAGCAGAGCATTTAAGGTACCACTTACGGTATCTCCAAACCTCACATAGGCTTGCAAACAGAAAGAAAAGATTTTGGCTTTTGATTTTCTCGATATTGAATTTCACCAAATCGAGGGCGCTTTAAAGTAGCACTAGTACTTTGGGCATCAAGTCTTATCGGATTTGCCTGAAACGTTGGATCTAAATAGCTAATAGTATTACAAATATAAATAGTTAGATTATGCAATCTAGAAGTTTAAAAATATGCCTTTTTCTCATTTTCAATAAACAATCGGAAAGAAATGGTCATGCAATTTGAACACAGCAAAAAGTAGAGAAAGTGCGATAGTTTTCCCTCTGTTTTGATATTTTCTCCAGATTAATGGAATTTGATGGTCGACAAGTGTGGATAGCATCTCTGTTTGATAACACTATGCATGTTTTTAATGTGTTTACCCCAAATATTTACAACCTGCAAGGAGCTTACATTTATGATTCTCAATGTTTTCTCAATTAAAAGACCTTTCAGGCAATATATACTTTATATAGGCCAAGAAGTCAAATTAAAGCAGGGTAGAGGAAAAACCAGGCCCAAAAAATGATCCCCGTAAGCTACGTTAAAAGTATTATAAAAATAATAAATTAATAAAATAAACCAAAATAAAATGATATAAAGCAACGAAAAATAAAAGTGGGAAGCATGGCCATGTATGTTATAAGATAAACATTAAAAAAAATACTTTTTAAAAGAGAGGAGCCTACAACACACAGTATTCCCAGGCGGTCACCCATCCAAGTACTAACTGCGCTCGATGTTGCTTAACTTCGGTGATCGGACGAGAACCGGTGCATTCAACATGATATGGTCGTAGGCATATGCTTACGACTTTTTAGAGACCAAATGCATCTCAAACAGGAAGTGTCCCAACATCATGCCTTACTCTCTTTATTTCCTGTTTCTCCTGCCCAGGAAATACTCTAGAATAACGCCAAGGCTCAGGGATCTGTCCACACGTCAGCCTATACACTCTTGGCAGTCATGTTCTCGTCCTTTGGCTTAGCACCACATTTCAGTGCTGCCATCTATTCGCAGCTAGCAGAAGTGCTACCACTTCGTATCTCGCTGCCAAACTCTGGACTGTCCATGGTCTTATGGTGTTAAGATGTGAATATCCAGTCGTTTAAAATGTTTCAAAGCCTACACCCTCATCCTCATAATAGAACCAACTGTGACTGTCTAGGCCATCGGTGAGCAGAGCATTTAAGGTACCACTTATGGTATCTCCAAACCTCACATAGGCTTGCAAACAGAAAGAAAAGATTTTGGCTTTTGATTTTCTCGATATTGAATTTCACCAAATCGAGGGCGCTTTAAAGTAGCACTAGTACTTTGGGCATCAAGTCTTATCGGATTTGCTTGAAACGTTGGATCTAAATAGCTAATAGTATTACAAATATAAATAGTTAGATTATGCAATCTAGAAGTTTAAAAATATGCCTTTTTCTCATTTTCAATAAACAATCGGAAAGAAATGGTCATGCAATTTGAACACAGCAAAAAGTAGAGAAAGTGCGATAGTTTTCCCTCTGTTTTGATATTTTCTCCAGATTAATGGAATTTGATGGTCGACAAGTGTGGATAGCATCTCTGTTTGATAACACTATGCATGTTTTTAATGTGTTTACCCCAAATATTTACAACCTGCAAGGAGCTTACATTTATGATTCTCAATGTTTTCTCAATTAAAAGACCTTTCAGGCAATATATACTTTATATAGGCCAGGAAGTCAAATTAAAGCAGGGTAGAGGAAAAACCAGGCCCAAAAAATGATCCCCGTAAGCTACGTTAAAAGTATTATAAAAATAATAAATTAATAAAATAAACCAAAATAAAATGATATAAAGCAACGAAAAATAAAAGTGGGAAGCATGGCCATGTATGTTATAAGATAAACATTAAAAAAAATACTTTCTAAAAGAGAGGAGCCTACAACACACAGTATTCCCAGGCGGTCACCCATCCAAGTACTAACTGCGCTCGATGTTGCTTAACTTCGGTGATCGGACGAGAACCGGTGCATTCAACATGATATGGTCGTAGGCATATGCTTACGACTTTTTAGAGACCAAATGCATCTCAAACAGGAAGTGTCCCAACATCATGCCTTACTCTCTTTATTTCCTGTTTCTCCTGCCCAGGAAATACTCTAGAATAACGCCAAGGCTCAGGGATCTGTCCACACGTCAGCCTATACACTCTTGGCAGTCATGTTCTCGTCCTTTGGCTTAGCACCACATTTCAGTGCTGCCATCTATTCGCAGCTAGCAGAAGTGCTACCACTTCGTATCTCGCTGCCAAACTCTGGACTGTCCATGGTCTTATGGTGTTAAGATGTGAATATCCAGTCGTTTAAAATGTTTCAAAGCCTACACCCTCATCCTCATAATAGAACCAACTGTGACTGTCTAGGCCATCGGTGAGCAGAGCATTTAAGGTACCACTTATGGTATCTCCAAACCTCACATAGGCTTGCAAACAGAAAGAAAAGATTTTGGCTTTTGATTTTCTCGATATTGAATTTCACCAAATCGAGGGCGCTTTAAAGTAGCACTAGTACTTTGGGCATCAAGTCTTATCGGATTTGCTTGAAACGTTGGATCTAAATAGCTAATAGTATTACAAATATAAATAGTTAGATTATGCAATCTAGAAGTTTAAAAATATGCCTTTTTCTCATTTTCAATAAACAATCGGAAAGAAATGGTCATGCAATTTGAACACAGCAAAAAGTAGAGAAAGTGCGATAGTTTTCCCTCTGTTTTGATATTTTCTCCAGATTAATGGAATTTGATGGTCGACAAGTGTGGATAGCATCTCTGTTTGATAACACTATGCATGTTTTTAATGTGTTTACCCCAAATATTTACAACCTGCAAGGAGCTTACATTTATGATTCTCAATGTTTTCTCAATTAAAAGACCTTTCAGGCAATATATACATTATATAGGCCAGGAAGTCAAATTAAAGCAGGGTAGAGGAAAAACCAGGCCCAAAAAATTATCCCCGTAAGCTACGTTAAAAGTATTATAAAAATAATAAATTAATAAAATAAACCAAAATAAAATGATATAAAGCAACGAAAAATAAAAGTGGGAAGCATGGCCATGTATGTTATAAGATAAACATTAAAAAAAATACTTTTTAAAAGAGAGGAGCCTACAACACACAGTATTCCCAGGCGGTCACCCATCCAAGTACTAACTGCGCTCGATGTTGCTTAACTTCGGTGATCGGACGAGAACCGGTGCATTCAACATGATATGGTCGTAGGCATATGCTTACGACTTTTTAGAGACCAAATGCATCTCAAACAGGAAGTGTCCCAACATCATGCCTTACTCTCTTTATTTCCTGTTTCTCCTGCCCAGGAAATACTCTAGAATAACGCCAAGGCTCAGGGATCTGTCCACACGTCAGCCTATACACTCTTGGCAGTCATGTTCTCGTCCTTTGGCTTAGCACCACATTTCAGTGCTGTCATCTATTCGCAGCTAGCAGAAGTGCTACCACCTCGTATCTCGCTGCCAAACTCTGGACTGTCCATGGTCTTATGGTGTTAAGATGTGAATATCCAGTCGTTTAAAATGTTTCAAAGCCTACACCCTCATCCTCATAATAGAACCAACTGTGACTGTCTAGGCCATCGGTGAGCAGAGCATTTAAGGTACCACTTATGGTATCTCCAAACCTCACATAGGCTTGCAAACAGAAAGAAAAGATTTTGGCTTTTGATTTTCTCGATATTGAATTTCACCAAATCGAGGGCGCTTTAAAGTAGCACTAGTACTTTGGGCATCAAGTCTTATCGGATTTGCTTGAAACGTTGGATCTAAATAGCTAATAGTATTACAAATATAAATAGTTAGATTATGCAATCTAGAAGTTTAAAAATATGCCTTTTTCTCATTTTCAATAAACAATCGGAAAGAAATGGTCATGCAATTTGAACACAGCAAAAAGTAGAGAAAGTGCGATAGTTTTCCCTCTGTTTTGATATTTTCTCCAGATTAATGGAATTTGATGGTCGACAAGTGTGGATAGCATCTCTGTTTGATAACACTATGCATGTTTTTAATGTGTTTACCCCAAATATTTACAACCTGCAAGGAGCTTACATTTATGATTCTCAATGTTTTCTCAATTAAAAGACCTTTCAGGGAATATATACTTTATATAGGCCAAGAAGTCAAATTAAAGCAGGGTAGAGGAAAAACCAGGCCCAAAAAATGATCCCCGTAAGCTACGTTAAAAGTATTATAAAAAATAATAAATTAATAAAATAAACCGAAATAAAATGATATAAAGCAACGAAAAATAAAAGTGGGAAGCATGGCCATGTATGTTATAAGATAAACTTTAAAAAAAATATTTTTTAAAAGAGAGGAGCCTACAACACACAGTATTTCCAGGCGGTCACCCATCCAAGTACTAACGGCGCTCGATGTTGCTTAACTTCGGTGATCGGACGAGAACCGGTGCATTCAACATGATATGGTCGTAAGCATTTGCATAAGACTTTTTAGAGACCAAATGCATCTCAAACAGGAAGTGTCCCAACATCATGCCTTACTCTCTTTATTTCCTGTTTCTCCTGCCCAGGAAATACTCTAGAATAACGCCAAGGCACAGGGATCTGTCCACACGTCAGCCTATACACTCTTGGCAGTCATGTTCTCGTCCTTTGGCTTAGCACCACATTTCAGTGCTGCCATCTATTAGCAGCTAGCAGAAGTGCTACCACCTCGTATCTCGCTGCCAAACTCTGGACTGTCCATGGTCTATGGGGTTAAGTTGTGAATATCCAGTCGTTTAAAATGTTTCAAAGCCTACACCCTCATCCTCATAATAGAACCAATTGTGACTGTCTAGGCCATCGGTGAGCAGAGCATTTAAGGTACCACTTACGGTATCTCCAAACCTCATATAGGCTTGCAAACAGAAAGAAAAGATTTTGGCTTTTGATTTTGTCGATATTGAATTTCACCAAATCGAGGGTGCTTTAAAGTAGCACTTTGGGCATCAAGTCTTATCGGATTTGCTTGAAACGTTGGATCTAAATAGCTAATAGTATTACAAATATAAATAGTTAGATTATGCAATCTAGAAGTTTAAAAATATGCCTTTTTCACATTTTCAATAAACAATCGGAAAGAAATGGTCATGCAATTTGAACACAGCAAAAAGTAGAGAAAGTGCGATAGTTTTCCCTCTGTTTTGATATTTTCTCCAGATTAATGGAATTTGATGGTCGACAAGTGTGGATAGCATCTCTGTTTGATAACACTATGCATGTTTTTAATGTGTTTACCCCAAATATTTACAACCTGCAAGGAGCTTACATTTATGATTCTCAATGTTTTCTCAATTAAAAGACCTTTCAGGCAATATATACTTTATATAGGCCAAGAAGTCAAATTAAAGCAGGGTAGAGGAAAAACCAGGCCCAAAAAATTATCCCCGTAAGCTACGTTAAAAGTATTATAAAAATAATAAATTAATAAAATAAACCAAAATAAAATGATATAAAGCAACGAAAAATAAAAGTGGGAAGCATGGCCATGTATGTTATAAGATAAACATTAAAAAAAATACTTTTTAAAAGAGAGGAGCCTACAACACACAGTATTCCCAGGCGGTCACCCATCCAAGTACTAACTGCGCTCGATGTTGCTTAACTTCGGTGATCGGACGAGAACCGGTGCATTCAACATGATATGGTCGTAGGCATATGCTTACGACTTTTTAGAGACCAAATGCATCTCAAACAGGAAGTGTCCCAACATCATGCCTTACTCTCTTTATTTCCTGTTTCTCCTGCCCAGGAAATACTCTAGAATAACGCCAAGGCTCAGGGATCTGTCCACACGTCAGCCTATACACTCTTGGCAGTCATGTTCTCGTCCTTTGGCTTAGCACCACATTTCAGTGCTGCCATCTATTCGCAGCTAGCAGAAGTGCTACCACTTCGTATCTCGCTGCCAAACTCTGGACTGTCCATGGTCTTATGGTGTTAAGATGTGAATATCCAGTCGTTTAAAATGTTTCAAAGCCTACACCCTCATCCTCATAATAGAACCAACTGTGACTGTCTAGGCCATCGGTGAGCAGAGCATTTAAGGTACCACTTATGGTATCTCCAAACCTCACATAGGCTTGCAAACAGAAAGAAAAGATTTTGGCTTTTGATTTTCTCGATATTGAATTTCACCAAATCGAGGGCGCTTTAAAGTAGCACTAGTACTTTGGGCATCAAGTCTTATCGGATTTGCTTGAAACGTTGGATCTAAATAGCTAATAGTATTACAAATATAAATAGTTAGATTATGCAATCTAGAAGTTTAAAAATATGCCTTTTTCTCATTTTCAATAAACAATCGGAAAGAAATGGTCATGCAATTTGAACACAGCAAAAAGTAGAGAAAGTGCGATAGTTTTCCCTCTGTTTTGATATTTTCTCCAGATTAATGGAATTTGATGGTCGACAAGTGTGGATAGCATCTCTGTTTGATAACACTATGCATGTTTTTAATGTGTTTACCCCAAATATTTACAACCTGCAAGGAGCTTACATTTATGATTCTCAATGTTTTCTCAATTAAAAGACCTTTCAGGCAATATATACTTTATATAGGCCAAGAAGTCAAATTAAAGCAGGGTAGAGGAAAAACCAGGCCCAAAAAATGATCCCCGTAAGCTACGTTAAAAGTATTATAAAAATAATAAATTAATAAAATAAACCGAAATAAAATGATATAAAGCAACGAAAAATAAAAGTGGGAAGCATGGCCATGTATGTTATAAGATAAACTTTAAAAAAAAATTTTTTTAAAAGAGAGGAGCCTACAACACACAGTATTTCCAGGCGGTCACCCATCCAAGTACTAACTGCGCTCGATGTTGCTTAACTTCCGTGATCGGACGAGAACCGGTGCATTCAACATGATATGGTCGTAGGCATATGCTTACGACTTTTTAGAGACCAAATGCATCTCAAACAGGGAGTGTCCCAACATCATGCCTTACTCTCTTTATTTCCTGTTTCTCCTGCCCAGGAAATACTCTAGAATAACGCCAAGGCTCAGGGATCTGTCCACACGTCAGCCTATACACTCTTGGCAGTCATGTTCTCGTCCTTTGGCTTAGCACCACATATCAGTGCTGTCATCTATTCGCAGCTAGCAGAAGTGCTACCACCTCGTATCTCGCTGCCAAACTCTGGACTGTCCATGGTCTTATGGTGTTAAGATGTGAATATCCAGTCGTTTAAAATGTTTCAAAGCCTACACCCTCATCCTCATAATAGAACCAACTGTGACTGTCTAGGCCATCGGTGAGCAGAGCATTTAAGGTACCACTTATGGTATCTCCAAACCTCACATAGGCTTGCAAACAGAAAGAAAAGATTTTGGCTTTTGATTTTCTCGATATTGAATTTCACCAAATCGAGGGCGCTTTAAAGTAGCACTAGTACTTTGGGCATCAAGTCTTATCGGATTTGCTTGAAACGTTGGATCTAAATAGCTAATAGTATTACAAATATAAATAGTTAGATTATGCAATCTAGAAGTTTAAAAATATGCCTTTTTCTCATTTTCAATAAACAATCGGAAAGAAATGGTCATGCAATTTGAACACAGCAAAAAGTAGAGAAAGTGCGATAGTTTTCCCTCTGTTTTGATATTTTCTCCAGATTAATGGAATTTGATGGTCGACAAGTGTGGATAGCATCTCTGTTTGATAACACTATGCATGTTTTTAATGTGTTTACCCCAAATATTTACAACCTGCAAGGAGCTTACATTTATGATTCTCAATGTTTTCTCAATTAAAAGACCTTTCAGGCAATATATACTTTATATAGGCCAAGAAGTCAAATTAAAGCAGGGTAGAGGAAAAACCAGGCCCAAAAAATGATCCCCGTAAGCTACGTTAAAAGTATTATAAAAATAATAAATTAATAAAATAAACCGAAATAAAATGATATAAAGCAACGAAAAATAAAAGTGGGAAGCATGGCCATGTATGTTATAAGATAAACTTTAAAAAAAATATTTTTTAAAAGAGAGGAGCCTTCAACACACAGTATTTCCAGGCGGTCACCCATCCAAGTACTAACTGCGCTCGATGTTGCTTAACTTCCGTGATCGGACGAGAACCGGTGCATTCAACATGATATGGTCGTAGGCATATGCTTACTACTTTTTAGAGACCAAATGCATCTCAAACAGGGAGTGTCCCAACATCATGCCTTACTCTCTTTATTTCCTGTTTCTCCTGCCCAGGAAATACTCTAGAATAACGCCAAGGCTCAGGGATCTGTCCACACGTCAGCCTATACACTCTTGGCAGTCATGTTCTCGTCCTTTGGCTTAGCACCACATATCAGTGCTGTCATCTATTCGCAGCTAGCAGAAGTGCTACCACCTCGTATCTCGCTGCCAAACTCTGGACTGTCCATGGTCTTATGGTGTTAAGATGTGAATATCCAGTCGTTTAAAATATTTCAAAGCCTACACCCTCATCCTCATAATAGAACCAACTGTGACTGTCTAGGCCATCGGTGAGCAGAGCATTTAAGGTACCACTTATGGTATCTCCAAACCTCACATACGCTTGCAAACAGAAAGAAAAGATTTTGGCTTTTGATTTTCTCGATATTGAATTTCACCAAATCGAGGGCGCTTTAAAGTAGCACTAGTACTTTGGGCATCAAGTCTTATCGGATTTGCTTGAAACGTTGGATCTAAATAGCTAATAGTATTACAAATATAAATAGTTAGATTATGCAATCTAGAAGTTTAAAAATATGCCTTTTTCTCATTTTCAATAAACAATCGGAAAGAAATGGTCATGCAATTTGAACACAGCAAAAAGTAGAGAAAGTGCGATAGTTTTCCCTCTGTTTTGATATTTTCTCCAGATTAATGGAATTTGATGGTCGACAAGTGTGGATAGCATCTCTGTTTGATAACACTATGCATGTTTTTAATGTGTTTACCCCAAATATTTACAACCTGCAAGGAGCTTACATTTATGATTCTCAATGTTTTCTCAATTAAAAGACCTTTCAGGCAATATATACTTTATATAGGCCAAGAAGTCAAATTAAAGCAGGGTAGAGGAAAAACCAGGCCCAAAAAATGATCCTCGTAAGCTACGTTAAAAGTATTATAAAAATAATAAATTAATAAAATAAACCGAAATAAAATGATATAAAGCAACGAAAAATAAAAGTGGGAAGCATGGCCATGTATGTTATAAGATAAACTTTAAAAAATATATTTTTTAAAAGAGAGGAGCCTACAACACACAGTATTCCCAGGCGGTCACCCATCCAAGTACTAACTGCGCTCGATGTTGCTTAACTTCGGTGATCGGACGAGAACCGGTGCATTCAACATGATATGGTCGTAGGCATTTGCATAAGACTTTTTAGAGACCAAATGCATCTCAAACAGGAAGTGTCCCAACATCATGCCTTACTCTCTTTATTTCCTGTTTCTCCTGCCCAGGAAATACTCTAGAATAACGCCAAGGCACAGGGATCTGTCCACACGTCCGCCTATACACTCTTGGCAGTCATGTTCTCGTCCTTTGGCTTAGCACCACATTTCAGTGCTGTCATCTATTCGCAGCTAGCAGAAGTGCTACCACCTCGTATCTCGCTGCCAAACTCTGGACTGTCCATGGTCTTATGGTGTTAAGATGTGAATATCCAGTCGTTTAAAATGTTTCAAAGCCTACACCCTCATCCTCATAATAGAACCAACTGTGACTGTCTAGGCCATCGGTGAGCAGAGCATTTAAGGTACCACTTACGGTATCTCCAAACCTCACATAGGCTTGCAAACAGAAAGAAAAGATTTTGGCTTTTGATTTTCTCGATATTGAATTTCACCAAATCGAGGGCGCTTTAAAGTAGCACTAGTACTTTGGGCATCAAGTCTTATCGGATTTGCTTGAAACGTTGGATCTAAATAGCTAATAGTATTACAAATATAAATAGTTAGATTATGCAATCTAGAAGTTTAAAAATATGCCTTTTTCTCATTTTCAATAAACAATCGGAAAGAAATGGTCATGCAATTAGAACACAGCAAAAAGTAGAGAAAGTGCGATAGTTTTCCCTCTGTTTTGATATTTTCTCCAGATTAATGGAATTTGATGGTCGACAAGTGTGGATAGCATCTCTGTTTGATAACACTATGCATGTTTTTAATGTGTTTACCCCAAATATTTACAACCTGCAAGGAGCTTACATTTATGATTCTCAATGTTTTCTCAATTAAAAGACCTTTCAGCCAATATATACTTTATATAGGCCAAGAAGTCAAATTAAAGCAGGGTAGAGGAAAAACCAGGCCCAACAAATGATCCCCGTAAGCTACGTTAAAAGTATTATAAAAATAATAAATTAATAAAATAAATCAAAATAAAATGATATAAAGCAACGAAAAATAAAAGTGGGAAGCATGGCCATGTATGTTATAAGATAAACTTAAAAAAAAATTTTTTTTAAAAGAGAGGAGCCTACAACACACAGTATTCCCAGGCGGTCACCCATCCAAGTACTAACTGCGCTCGATGTTGCTTAACTTCGGTGATCGAACGAGAACCGGTGCATTCAACATGATATGGTCGTAGGCATATGCTTACGACTTTTTAGAGACCAAATGCATCTCAAACAGGAAGTGTCCCAACATCATGCCTTACTCTCTTTATTTCCTGTTTCTCCTGCCCAGGAAATACTCTAGAATAACGCCAAGGCTCAGGGATCTGTCCACACGTCAGCCTATACACTCTTGGCAGTCATGTTCTCGTCCTTTGGCTTAGCACCACATTTCAGTGCTGCCATCTATTCGCAGCTAGCAGAAGTGCTACCACCTCGTATCTCTCTGCCAAACTCTGGACTGTCCATGGTCTTATGGTGTTAAGATGTGAATATCCAGTCGTTTAAAATGTTTCAAAGCCTACACCCTCATCCTCATAATAGAACCAACTGTGACTGTCTAGGCCATCGGTGAGCAGAGCATTTAAGGTACCACTTATGGTATCTCCAAACCTCACATAGGCTTGCAAACAGAAAGAAAAGATTTTGGCTTTTGATTTTCTCGATATTGAATTTCACCAAATCGAGGGCGCTTTAAAGTAGCACTAGTACTTTGGGCATCAAGTCTTATCGGATTTGCTTGAAACGTTGGATCTAAATAGCTAATAGTATTACAAATATAAATAGTTAGATTATGCAATCTAGAAGTTTAAAAATATGCCTTTTTCTCATTTTCAATAAACAATCGGAAAGAAATGGTCATGCAATTTGAACACAGCAAAAAGTAGAGAAAGTGCGATAGTTTTCCCTCTGTTTTGATATTTTCTCCAGATTAATGGAATTTGATGGTCGACAAGTGTGGATAGCATCTCTGTTTGATAACACTTTGCATGTTTTTAATGTGTTTACCCCAAATATTTACAACCTGCAAGGAGCTTACATTTATGATTCTCAATGTTTTCTCAATTAAAAGACCTTTCAGGCAATATATACTTTACATAGGCCAAGAAGTCAAACTAAAGCAGGGTAGAGGAAAA
The DNA here is from genome assembly GCA_963942565.1 of Maea johnstoni. Classification (NCBI taxonomy): domain Eukaryota; kingdom Metazoa; phylum Annelida; class Polychaeta; order Spionida; family Magelonidae; genus Maea; species Maea johnstoni. Next base: position 11,658,211 of record OZ012695.1, read on the forward strand.
ACCAGGCCAAAAAAAGTATCCCCGTAAGCTACGTTAAAAGTATTATAAAAATAATAAATTAATAAAATAAACCGAAAAAAAATGATATAAAGCAACGAAAAATAAAAGTGGGAAGCATGGCCATGTATGTTATAAGATAAACTTTAAAAAAAAAATTTTTTAAAAGAGAGGAGCCTACAACACACAGTATTCCCAGGCGGTCACCCATCCAAGTACTAACTGCGCTCGATGTTGCTTAACTTCGGTGATCGGACGAGAACCGGTGCATTCAACATGATATGGTCGTAGGCATTTGCATAAGACTTTTTAGAGACCAAATGCATCTCAAACAGGAAGTGTCCCAACATCATGCCTTACTCTCTTTATTTCCTGTTTCTCCTGCCCAGGAAATAGTCTAGAATAACGCCAAGGCACAGGGATCTGTCCACACGTCAGCCTATACACTCTTGGCAGTCATGTTCTCGTCCTTTGGCTTAGCACCACATTTCAGTGCTGCCATCTATTCGCAGCTAGCAGAAGTGCTACCACCTCGTATCTCGCTGCCAAACTCTGGACTGTCCATGGTCTAATGGGGTTAAGTTGTGAATATCCAGTCGTTTAAAATGTTTCAAAGCCTACACCCTCATCCTCATAATAGAACCAACTGTGACTGTCTAGGCCATCGGTGAGCAGAGCATTTAAGGTACCACTTACGGTATCTCCAAACCTCACATAGGCTTGCAAACAGAAAGAAAAGATTTTGGCTTTTGATTTTCTCGATATTGAATTTCACCAAATCGAGGGCGCTTTAAAGTAGCACTAGTACTTTGGGCATCAAGTCTTATCGGATTTGCTTGAAACGTTGGATCTAAATAGCTAATAGTATTACAAATATAAATAGTTAGATTATGCAATCTAGAAGTTTGAAAATATGCCTTTTTCTCATTTTCAATAAACAATCGGAAAGAAATGGTCATGCAATTTGAACACAGCAAAAAGTAGAGAAAGTGCGATAGTTTTCCCTCTGTTTTTGATATTTTCTCCAGATTAATGGAATTTGATGGTCGACAAGTGTGGATAGCATCTCAGTTTGATAACACTATGCATGTTTTTAATGTGTTTACCCCAAATATTTACAACCTGCAAGGAGCTTACATTTATGATTCTCAATGTTTTCTCAATTAAAAGACCTTTCAGGCAATATATACTTTATATAGGCCAAGAAGTCAAATTAAAGCAGGGTAGAGGAAAAACCAGGCCCAAAAAATGATCCCCGTAAGCTACGTTAAAAGTATTATAAAAATAATAAATTAATAAAATAAACCAAAATAAAATGATATAAAGCAACGAAAAATAAAAGTGGGAAGCATGGCCATGTATGTTATAAGATAAACTTTAAAAAAATATTTTTTAAAAGAGAGGAGTCTACAACACACAGTATTCCCAGGCGGTCGCCCATCCAAGTACTAACTGCGCTCGATGTTGCTTAACTTCGGTGATCGGACGAGAACCGGTGCATTCAACATGAAATGGTCGTAGGCATTTGCATAAGACTTTTTAGAGACCAAATGCATCTCAAACAGGAAGTGTCCCAACATCATGCCTTACTCTCTTTATTTCCTGTTTCTCCTGCCCAGGAAATACTCTAGAATAACGCCAAGGCACAGGGATCTGTCCACACGTCAGCCTATACACTCTTGGCAGTCATGTTCTCGTCCTTTGGCTTAGCACCACATTTCAGTGCTGCCATCTATTCGCAGCTAGCAGAAGTGCTACCACCTCGTATCTCGCTGCCAAACTCTGGACTGTCCATGGTCTAATGGAGTTAAGTTGTGAATATCCAGTCGTTTAAAATGTTTCAAAGCCTACACCCTCATCCTCATAATAGAACCAACTGTGACTGTCTAGGCCATCGGTGAGCAGAGCATTTAAGGTACCACTTACGGTATCTCCAAACCTCACATAGGCTTGCAAACAGAAAGAAAAGATTTTGGCTTTTGATTTTCTCGATATTGAATTTCACCAAATCGAGGGCGCTTTAAAGTAGCACTAGTACTTTGGGCATCAAGTCTTATCGGATTTGCTTGAAACGTTGGATCTAAATAGCTAATAGTATTACAAATATAAATAGTTAGATTATGCAATCTAGAAGTTTAAAAATATGCCTTTTTCTCATTTTCAATAAACAATCGGAAAGAAATGGTCATGCAATTTGAACACAGCAAAAAGTAGAGAAAGTGCGATAGTTTTCCCTCTGTTTTGATATTTTCTCCAGATTAATGGAATTTGATGGTCGACAAGTGTGGATAGCATCTCTGTTTGATAACACTATGCATGTTTTTAATGTGTTTACCCCAAATATTTACAACCTGCAAGGAGCTTACATTTATGATTCTCAATGTTTTCTCAATTAAAAGACCTTTCAGGCAATATATACTTTATATAGGCCAAGAAGTCAAACTAAAGCAGGGTAGAGGAAAAACCAGGCCCAAAAAATGATCCCCGTAAGCTACGTTAAAAGTATTATAAAAATAATAAATTAATAAAATAAACCGAAATAAAATGATATAAAGCAACGAAAAATAAAAGTGGGAAGCATGGCCATGTATGTTATAAGATAAACTTTAAAAAATATATTTTTTAAAAGAGAGGAGCCTACAACACACAGTATTCCCAGGCGGTCACCCATCCAAGTACTAACTGCGCTCGATGTTGCTTAACTTCGGTGATCGGACGAGAACCGGTGCATTCAACATGATATGGTCGTAGGCATTTGCATAAGACTTTTTAGAGACCAAATGCATCTCAAACAGGAAGTGTCCCAACATCATGCCTTACTCTCTTTATTTCCTGTTTCTCCTGCCCAGGAAATACTCTAGAATAACGCCAAGGCACAGGGATCTGTCCACACGTCAGCCTATACACTCTTGGCAGTCATGTTCTCGTCCTTTGGCTTAGCACCACATTTCAGTGCTGTCATCTATTCGCAGCTAGCAGAAGTGCTACCACCTCGTATCTCGCTGCCAAACTCTGGACTGTCCATGGTCTTATGGTGTTAAGATGTGAATATCCAGTCGTTTAAAATGTTTCAAAGCCTACACCCTCATCCTCATAATAGAACCAACTGTGACTGTCTAGGCCATCGGTGAGCAGAGCATTTAAGGTACCACTTACGGTATCTCCAAACCTCACATAGGCTTGCAAACAGAAAGAAAAGATTTTGGCTTTTGATTTTCTCGATATTGAATTTCACCAAATCGAGGGCGCTTTAAAGTAGCACTAGTACTTTGGGCATCAAGTCTTATCGGATTTGCTTGAAACGTTGGATCTAAATAGCTAATAGTATTACAAATATAAATAGTTAGATTATGCAATCTAGAAGTTTAAAAATATGCCTTTTTCTCATTTTCAATAAACAATCGGAAAGAAATGGTCATGCAATTTGAACACAGCAAAAAGTAGAGAAAGTGCGATAGTTTTCCCTCTGTTTTGATATTTTCTCCAGATTAATGGAATTTGATGGTCGACAAGTGTGGATAGCATCTCTGTTTGATAACACTATGCATGTTTTTAATGTGTTTACCCCAAATATTTACAACCTGCAAGGAGCTTACATTTATGATTCTCAATGTTTTCTCAATTAAAAGACCTTTCAGGCAATATATACTTTATATAGGCCAGGAAGTCAAATTAAAGCAGGGTAGAGGAAAAACCAGGCCCAAAAAATTATCCCCGTAAGCTACGTTAAAAGTATTATAAAAATAATAAATTAATAAAATAAACCAAAATAAAATGATATAAAGCAACGAAAAATAAAAGTGGGAAGCATGGCCATGTATGTTATAAGATAAACATTAAAAAAAATAATTTTTAAAAGAGAGGAGCCTACAACACACAGTATTCCCAGGCGGTCACCCATCCAAGTACTAACTGCGCTCGATGTTGCTTAACTTCGGTGATCGGACGAGAACCGGTGCATTCAACATGATATGGTCGTAGGCATATGCTTACGACTTTTTAGAGACCAAATGCATCTCAAACAGGAAGTGTCCCAACATCATGCCTTACTCTCTTTATTTCCTGTTTCTCCTGCCCAGGAAATACTCTAGAATAACGCCAAGGCTCAGGGATCTGTCCACACGTCAGCCTATACACTCTTGGCAGTCATGTTCTCGTCCTTTGGCTTAGCACCACATTTCAGTGCTGCCATCTATTCGCAGCTAGCAGAAGTGCTACCACCTCGTATCTCGCTGCCAAACTCTGGACTGTCCATGGTCTTATGGTGTTAAGTTGTGAATATCCAGTCGTTTAAAATGTTTCAAAGCCTACACCCTCATCCCCATAATAGAACCAACTGTGACTGTCTAGGCCATCGGTGAGCAGAGCATTTAAGGTACCACTTATGGTATCTGCAAACCTCACATAGGCTTGCAAACAGAAAGAAAAGATTTTGGCTTTTGATTTTCTCGATATAGAATTTCATTAAATAGAGGGCGCTTTAAAGTAGCACTAGTACTTTGGGCATCAAGTCTTATCGGATTTGCTTGAAACCTTGGATCTAAATAGCTAATAGTATTACAAATATAAATAGTTAGATTATGCAATCTAGAAGTTTAAAAATATGCCTTTTTCTCATTTTCAATAAACAATCGGAAAGAAATGGTCATGCAATTTGAACACAGCAAAAAGTAGAGAAAGTGCGATAGTTTTCCCTCTGTTTTGATATTTTCTCCAGATTAATGGAATTTGATGGTCGACAAGTGTGGATAGCATCTCTGTTTGATAACACTATGCATGTATTTAATGTGTTTACCCCAAATATTTACAACCTGCAAGGAGCTTACATTTATGATTCTCAATGTTTTCTCAATTAAAAGACCTTTCAGGCAATATATACTTTATATAGGCCAAGAAGTCAAATTAAAGCAGGGTAGAGGAAAAACCAGGCCCAAAAAATTATCCCCGTAAGCTACGTTAAAAGTATTATAAAAATAATAAATTAATAAAATAAACCAAAATAAAATGATATAAAGCAACGAAAAATAAAAGTGGGAAGCATGGCCATGTATGTTATAAGATAAACATTAAAAAAAAAAAATTTAAAAGAGAGGAGCCTACAACACACAGTATTCCCAGGCGGTCACCCATCCAAGTACTAACTGCGCTCGATGTTGCTTAACTTCGGTGATGGGACGAGAACAGGTGCATTCAACATGATATGGTCGTAGGCATATGCTTACGACTTTTTAGAGACCAAATGCATCTCAAACAGGAAGTGTACCAACATCATGCCTTACTCTCTTTATTTCCTGTTTCTCCTGCCCAGGAAATACTCTAGAATAACGCCAAGGCTCAGGGATCTGTCCACACGTCAGCCTATACACTCTTGGCAGTCATGTTCTCGTCCTTTGGCTTAGCACCACATTTCAGTGCTGCCATCTATTCGCAGCTAGCAGAAGTGCTACCACCTCGTATCTCGCTGCCAAACTCTGGACTGTCCATGGTCTAATGGGGTTAATTTGTGAATATCCAGTCGTTTAAAATGTTTCAAAGCCTACACCCTCATCCTCATAATAGAACCAACTGTGACTGTCTAGGCCATCGGTGAGCAGAGCATTTAAGGTACCACTTACGGTATCTCCAAACCTCACATAGGCTTGCAAACAGAAAGAAAAGATTTTGGCTTTTGATTTTCTCGATATTGAATTTCACCAAATCGAGGGTGCTTTAAAGTAGCACTTCGGGCATCAAGTCCTATCGGATTTGCTTGAAACGTTGGATCTAAATAGCTAATAGTATTACAAATATAAATAGTTAGATTATGCAATCTAGAAGTTTAAAAATATGCCTTTTTCTCATTTTCAATAAACAATCGGAAAGAAATGGTCATGCAATTTGAACACAGCAAAAAGTAGAGAAAGTGCGATAGTTTTCCCTCTGTTATGATATTTTCTCCAGATTAATGGAATTTGATGGTCGACAAGTGTGGATAGCATCTCTGTTTGATAACACTATGCATGTTTTTAATGTGTTTACCCCAAATATTTACAACCTGCAAGGAGCTTAAATTTATGATTCTCAATGTTTTCTCAATTAAAAGACCTTTCAGGCAATATATACTTTATATAGGCCAAGAAGTCAAATTAAAGCAGGGTAGAGGAAAAACCAGGCCCAAAAAATTATCCCCGTAAGCTACGTTAAAAGTATTATAAAAATAATAAATTAATAAAATAAACCAAAATAAAATGATATAAAGCAACGAAAAATAAAAGTGGGAAGCATGGCCATGTATGTTATAAGATAAACTTTTAAAAAAATATTTTTTAAAAGAGAGGAGCCTACAACACACAGTATTCCCAGGCGGTCACCCATCCAAGTACTAACTGCGCTCGATGTTGCTTAACTTCGGTGATCGGACGAGAACCGGTGCATTCAACATGATATGGTCGTAGGCATGTGCTTACGACTTTTTAGAGACCAAATGCATCTCAAACAGGAAGTGTCCCAACATCATGCCTTACTCTCTTTATTTCCTGTTTCTCCTGCCCAGGAAATACTCTAGAATAACGCCAAGGCTCAGGGATCTGTCCACACGTCAGCCTATACACTCTTGGCAGTCATGTTCTCGTCCTTTGGCTTAGCACCACATTTCAGTGCTGCCATCTATTCGCAGCTAGCAGAAGTGCTACCACCTCGTATCTCGCTGCCAAACTCTGGACTGTCCATGGTCTTATGGTGTTAAGATGTGAATATCCAGTCGTTTAAAATGTTTCAAAGCCTACACCCTCATCCTCATAATAGAACCAACTGTGACTGTCTAGGCCATCGGTGAGCAGAGCATTTAAGGTACCACTTATGGTATCTCCAAACCTCACATAGGCTTGCAAACAGAAAGAAAAGATTTTGGCTTTTGATTTTCTCGATATTGAATTTCACCAAATCGAGGGTGCTTTAAAGTAGCACTTTGGGCATCAAGTCCTATCGGATTTGCTTGAAACGTTGGATCTAAATAGCTAATGGTATTACAAATATAAATAGTTAGATTATGCAATCTAGAAGTTTAAAAATATGCCTTTTTCTCATTTTCAATAAACAATCGGAAAGAAATGGTCATGCAATTTGAACACAGCAAAAAGTAGAGAAAGTGCGATAGTTTTCCCTCTGTTTTGATATTTTCTCCAGATTAATGGAATTTGATGGTCGACAAGTGTGGATAGCATCTCTGTTTGATAACACTATGCATGTTTTTAATGTGTTTACCCCAAATATTTACAACCTGCAAGGAGCTTACATTTATGATTCTCAATGTTTTCTCAATTAAAAGACCTTTCAGGCAATATATACTTTATATAGGCCAAGAAGTCAAATTAAAGCAGGGTAGAGGAAAAACCAGGCCCAAAAAATTATCCCCGTAAGCTACGTTAAAAGTATTATAAAAATAATAAATTAATAAAATAAACCAAAATAAAATGATATAAAGCAACGAAAAATAAAAGTGGGAAGCATGGCCATGTATGTTATAAGATAAACTTTTAAAAAAATATTTTTTAAAAGAGAGGAGCCTACAACACACAGTATTCCCAGGCGGTCACCCATCCAAGTACTAACTGCGCTCGATGTTGCTTAACTTCGGTGATCGAACGAGAACCGGTGCATTCAACATGATATGGTCGTAGGCATATGCTTACGACTTTTTAGAGACCAAATGCATCTCAAACAGGAAGTGTCCCAACATCATGCCTTACTCTCTTTATTTCCTGTTTCTCCTGCCCAGGAAATACTCTAGAATAACGCCAAGGCTCAGGGATCTGTCCACACGTCAGCCTATACACTCTTGGCAGTCATGTTCTCGTCCTTTGGCTTAGCACCACATTTCAGTGCTGCCATCTATTCGCAGCTAGCAGAAGTGCTACCACCTCGTATCTCGCTGCCAAACTCTGGACTGTCCATGGTCTTATGGTGTTAAGATGTGAATATCCAGTCGTTTAAAATGTTTCAAAGCCTACACCCTCATCCTCATAATAGAACCAACTGTGACTGTCTAGGCCATCGGTGAGCAGAGCATTTAAGGTACCACTTATGGTATCTCCAAACCTCACATAGGCTTGCAAACAGAAAGAAAAGATTTTGGCTTTTGATTTTCTCGATATTGAATTTCACCAAATCGAGGGTGCTTTAAAGTAGCACTTTGGGCATCAAGTCCTATCGGATTTGCTTGAAACGTTGGATCTAAATAGCTAATAGTATTACAAATATAAATAGTTAGATTATGCAATCTAGAAGTTTAAAAATATGCCTTTTTCTCATTTTCAATAAACAATCGGAAAGAAATGGTCATGCAATTTGAACACAGCAAAAAGTAGAGAAAGTGCGATAGTTTTCCCTCTGTTTTGATATTTTCTCCAGATTAATGGAATTTGATGGTCGACAAGTGTGGATAGCATCTCTGTTTGATAACACTATGCATGTTTTTAATGTGTTTACCCCAAATATTTACAACCTGCAAGGAGCTTACATTTATGATTCTCAATGTTTTCTCAATTAAAAGACCTTTCAGGCAATATATACTTTATATAGGCCAAGAAGTCAAATTAAAGCAGGGTAGAGGAAAAACCAGGCCCAAAAAATTATCCCCGTAAGCTACGTTAAAAGTATTATAAAAATAATAAATTAATAAAATAAACCAAAATAAAATGATATAAAGCAACGAAAAATAAAAGTGGGAAGCATGGCCATGTATGTTATAAGATAAACTTTAAAAAAAAAAATTTTTAAAAGAGAGGAGCCTACAACACACAGTATTCCCAGGCGGTCACCCATCCAAGTACTAACTGCGCTCGATGTTGCTTAACTTCGGTGATCGAACGAGAACCGGTGCATTCAACATGATATGGTCGTAGGCATATGCTTACGACTTTTTAGAGACCAAATGCATCTCAAACAGGAAGTGTCCCAACATCATGCCTTACTCGCTTTATTTCCTGTTTCTCCTGCCCAGGAAATACTCTAGAATAACGCCAAGGCTCAGGGATCTGTCCACACGTCAGCCTATACACTCTTGGCAGTCATGTTCTCGTCCTTTGGCTTAGCACCACATTTCAGTGCTGCCATCTATTCGCAGCTAGCAGAAGTGCTACCACCTCGTATCTCGCTGCCAAACTCTGGACTGTCCATGGTCTTATGGTGTTAATTTGTGAATATCCAGTCGTTTAAAATGTTTCAAAGCCTACACCCTCATCCTCATAATAGAACCAACTGTGACTGTCTAGGCCATCGGTGAGCAGAGCATTTAAGGTACCACTTACGGTATCTCCAAACCTCACATAGGCTTGCAAACAGAAAGAAAAGATTTTGGCTTTTGATTTTCTCGATATTGAATTTCACCAAATCGAGGGTGCTTTAAAGTAGCACTTTGGGCATCAAGTCCTATCGGATTTGCTTGAAACGTTGGATCTAAATAGATAATAGTATTACAAATATAAATAGTTAGATTATGCAATCTAGAAGTTTAAAAATATGCCTTTTTCTCATTTTCAATAAACAATCGGAAAGAAATGGTCATGCAATTTGAACACAGCAAAAAGTAGAGAAAGTGCGATAGTTTTCCCTCTGTTTTGATATTTTCTCCAGATTAATGGAATTTGATGGTCGACAAGTGTGGATAGCATCTCTGTTTGATAACACTATGCATGTTTTTAATGTGTTTACCCCAAATATTTACAACCTGCAAGGAGCTTACATTTATGATTCTCAATGTTTTCTCAATTAAAAGACCTTTCAGGCAATATATACTTTATATAGGCCAAGAAGTCAAATTAAAGCAGGGTAGAGGAAAAACCAGGCCCAAAAAATTATCCCCGTAAGCTACGTTAAAAGTATTATAAAAATAATAAATTAATAAAATAAACCAAAATAAAATGATATAAAGCAACGAAAAATAAAAGTGGGAAGCATGGCCATGTATGTTATAAGATAAACTTTAAAAAAAATATTTTTTAAAAGAGAGGAGCCTACAACACACAGTATTCCCAGGCGGTCACCCATCCAAGTACTAACTGCGCTCGATGTTGCTTAACTTCGGTGATCGAACGAGAACCGGTGCATTCAACATGATATGGTCGTAGGCATATGCATACGACTTTTTAGAGACCAAATGCATCTCAAACAGGAAGTGTCCCAACATCATGCCTTACTCTCTTTATTTCCTGTTTCTCCTGCCCAGGAAATACTCTAGAATAACGCCAAGGCTCAGGGATCTGTCCACACGTCAGCCTATACACTCTTGGCAGTCATGTTCTCGTCCTTTGGCTTAGCACCACATTTCAGTGCTGCCATCTATTCGCAGCTAGCAGAAGTGCTACCACCTCGTATCTCGCTGCCAAACTCTGGACTGTCCATGGTCTTATGGTGTTAAGATGTGAATATCCAGTCGTTTAAAATGTTTCAAAGCCTACACCCTCATCCTCATAATAGAACCAACTGTGACTGTCTAGGCCATCGGTGAGCAGAGCATTTAAGGTACCACTTACGGTATCTCCAAACCTCACATAGGCTTGCAAACAGAAAGAAAAGATTTTGGCTTTTGATTTTCTCGATATTGAATTTCACCAAATCGAGGGTGCTTTAAAGTAGCACTTTGGGCATCAAGTCCTATCGGATTTGCTTGAAACGTTGGATCTAAATAGCTAATAGTATTACAAATATAAATAGTTAGATTATGCAATCTAGAAGTTTAAAAATATGCCTTTTTCTCATTTTCAATAAACAATCGGAAAGAAATGGTCATGCAATTTGAACACAGCAAAAAGTAGAGAAAGTGCGATAGTTTTCCCTCTGTTTTGATATTTTCTCCAGATTAATGGAATTTGATGGTCGACAAGTGTGGATAGCATCTCTGTTTGATAACACTATGCATGTTTTTGATGTGTTTACCCCAAAAATATTTACAACCTGCAAGGAGCTTACATTTATGATTCTCAATGTTTTCTCAATTAAAAGACCTTTCAGGCAATATATACTTTATATAGGCCAAGAAGTCAAATTAAAGCAGGGTAGAGGAAAAACCAGGCCCAAAAAATTATCCCCGTAAGCTACGTTAAAAGTATTATAAAAATAATAAATTAATAAAATAAACCAAAATAAAATGATATAAAGCAACGAAAAATAAAAGTGGGAAGCATGGCCATGTATGTTATAAGATAAACTTTAAAAAAAATATTTTTTAAAAGAGAGGAGCCTACAACACACAGTATTCCCAGGCGGTCACCCATCCAAGTACTAACTGCGCTCGATGTTGCTTAACTTCGGTGATCGGACGAGAACCGGTGCATTCAACATGATATGGTCGTAGGCATTTGCATAAGACTTTTTAGAGACCAAATGCATCTCAAACAGGAAGTGTCCCAACATCATGCCTTACTCTCTTTATTTCCTGTTTCTCCTGGCCAGGAAATACTCTAGAATAACGCCAAGGCACAGGGATCTGTCCACACGTCAGCCTATACACTCTTGGCAGTCATGTTCTCGTCCTTTGGCTTAGCACCACATTTCAGTGCTGCCATCTATTCGCAGCTAGCAGAAGTGCTACCACCTCGTATCTCGCTGCCAAACTCTGGACTGTCCATGGTCTAATGGGGTTAAGTTGTGAATATCCAGTCGTTTAAAATGTTTCAAAGCCTACACGCTCATCCTCATAATAGAACCAACTGTGACTGTCTAGGCCATCGGTGAGCAGAGCATTTAAGGTACCACTTACGGTATCTCCAAACCTCACATAGGCTTGCAAACAGAAAGAAAAGATTTTGGCTTTTGATTTTCTCGATATTGAATTTCACCAAATCGAGGGCGCTTTAAAGTAGCACTAGTACTTTGGGCATCAAGTCTTATCGGATTTGCTTGAAACGTTGGATCTAAATAGCTAATAGTATTACAAATATAAATAGTTAGATTATGCAATCTAGAAGTTTAAAAATATGCCTTTTTCTCATTTTCAATAAACAATCGGAAAGAAATGGTCATGCAATTTGAACACAGCAAAAAGTAGAGAAAGTGCGATAGTTTTCCCTCTGTTTTGATATTTTCTCCAGATTAATGGAATTTGATGGTCGACAAGTGTGGATAGCATCTCTGTTTGATAACACTATGCATGTTTTTAATGTGTTTACCCCAAATATTTACAACCTGCAAGGAGCTTACATTTATGATTCTCAATGTTTTCTCAATTAAAAGACCTTTCAGGCAATATATACTTTATATAGGCCAAGAAGTCAAATTAAAGCAGGGTAGAGGAAAAACCAGGCCCAAAAAATTATCCCCGTAAGCTACGTTAAAAGTATTATAAAAATAATAAATTAATAAAATAAACCAAAATAAAATGATATAAAGCAACGAAAAATAAAAGTGGGAAGCATGGCCATGTATGTTATAAGATAAACTTTAAAAAAAATATTTTTTAAAAGAGAGGAGCCTACAACACACAGTATTCCCAGGCGGTCACCCATCCAAGTACTAACTGCGCTCGATGTTGCTTAACTTCGGTGATCGAACGAGAACCGGTGCATTCAACATGATATGGTCGTAGGCATATGCATACGACTTTTTAGAGACCAAATGCATCTCAAACAGGAAGTGTCCCAACATCATGCCTTACTCTCTTTATTTCCTGTTTCTCCTGCCCAGGAAATACTCTAGAATAACGCCAAGGCTCAGGGATCTGTCCACACGTCAGCCTATACACTCTTGGCAGTCATGTTCTCGTCCTTTGGCTTAGCACCACATTTCAGTGCTGCCATCTATTCGCAGCTAGCAGAAGTGCTACCACCTCGTATCTCGCTGCCAAACTCTGGACTGTCCATGGTCTTATGGTGTTAAGATGTGAATATCCAGTCGTTTAAAATGTTTCAAAGCCTACACCCTCATCCTCATAATAGAACCAACTGTGACTGTCTAGGCCATCGGTGAGCAGAGCATTTAAGGTACCACTTACGGTATCTCCAAACCTCACATAGGCTTGCAAACAGAAAGAAAAGATTTTGGCTTTTGATTTTCTCGATATTGAATTTCACCAAATCGAGGGTGCTTTAAAGTAGCACTTTGGGCATCAAGTCCTATCGGATTTGCTTGAAACGTTGGATCTAAATAGCTAATAGTATTACAAATATAAATAGTTAGATTATGCAATCTAGAAGTTTAAAAATATGCCTTTTTCTCATTTTCAATAAACAATCGGAAAGAAATGGTCATGCAATTTGAACACAGCAAAAAGTAGAGAAAGTGCGATAGTTTTCCCTCTGTTTTGATATTTTCTCCAGATTAATGGAATTTGATGGTCGACAAGTGTGGATAGCATCTCTGTTTGATAACACTATGCATGTTTTTGATGTGTTTACCCCAAAAATATTTACAACCTGCAAGGAGCTTACATTTATGATTCTCAATGTTTTCTCAATTAAAAGACCTTTCAGGCAATATATACTTTATATAGGCCAAGAAGTCAAATTAAAGCAGGGTAGAGGAAAAACCAGGCCCAAAAAATTATCCCCGTAAGCTACGTTAAAAGTATTATAAAAATAATAAATTAATAAAATAAACCAAAATAAAATGATATAAAGCAACGAAAAATAAAAGTGGGAAGCATGGCCATGTATGTTATAAGATAAACTTTAAAAAAAATATTTTTTAAAAGAGAGGAGCCTACAACACACAGTATTCCCAGGCGGTCACCCATCCAAGTACTAACTGCGCTCGATGTTGCTTAACTTCGGTGATCGGACGAGAACCGGTGCATTCAACATGATATGGTCGTAGGCATTTGCATAAGACTTTTTAGAGACCAAATGCATCTCAAACAGGAAGTGTCCCAACATCATGCCTTACTCTCTTTATTTCCTGTTTCTCCTGGCCAGGAAATACTCTAGAATAACGCCAAGGCACAGGGATCTGTCCACACGTCAGCCTATACACTCTTGGCAGTCATGTTCTCGTCCTTTGGCTTAGCACCACATTTCAGTGCTGCCATCTATTCGCAGCTAGCAGAAGTGCTACCACCTCGTATCTCGCTGCCAAACTCTGGACTGTCCATGGTCTAATGGGGTTAAGTTGTGAATATCCAGTCGTTTAAAATGTTTCAAAGCCTACACGCTCATCCTCATAATAGAACCAACTGTGACTGTCTAGGCCATCGGTGAGCAGAGCATTTAAGGTACCACTTACGGTATCTCCAAACCTCACATAGGCTTGCAAACAGAAAGAAAAGATTTTGGCTTTTGATTTTCTCGATATTGAATTTCACCAAATCGAGGGCGCTTTAAAGTAGCACTAGTACTTTGGGCATCAAGTCTTATCGGATTTGCTTGAAACGTTGGATCTAAATAGCTAATAGTATTACAAATATAAATAGTTAGATTATGCAATCTAGAAGTTTGAAAATATGCCTTTTTCTCATTTTCAATAAACAATCGGAAAGAAATGGTCATGCAATTTGAACACAGCAAAAAGTAGAGAAAGTGCGATAGTTTTCCCTCTGTTTTTGATATTTTCTCCAGATTAATGGAATTTGATGGTCGACAAGTGTGGATAGCATCTCAGTTTGATAACACTATGCATGTTTTTAATGTGTTTACCCCAAATATTTACAACCTGCAAGGAGCTTACATTTATGATTCTCAATGTTTTCTCAATTAAAAGACCTTTCAGGCAATATATACTTTATATAGGCCAAGAAGTCAAATTAAAGCAGGGTAGAGGAAAAACCAGGCCCAAAAAATGATCCCCGTAAGCTACGTTAAAAGTATTATAAAAATAATAAATTAATAAAATAAACCAAAATAAAATGATATAAAGCAACGAAAAATAAAAGTGGGAAGCATGGCCATGTATGTTATAAGATAAACTTTAAAAAAATATTTTTTAAAAGAGAGGAGTCTACAACACACAGTATTCCCAGGCGGTCGCCCATCCAAGTACTAACTGCGCTCGATGTTGCTTAACTTCGGTGATCGGACGAGAACCGGTGCATTCAACATGAAATGGTCGTAGGCATTTGCATAAGACTTTTTAGAGACCAAATGCATCTCAAACAGGAAGTGTCCCAACATCATGCCTTACTCTCTTTATTTCCTGTTTCTCCTGCCCAGGAAATACTCTAGAATAACGCCAAGGCACAGGGATCTGTCCACACGTCAGCCTATACACTCTTGGCAGTCATGTTCTCGTCCTTTGGCTTAGCACCACATTTCAGTGCTGCCATCTATTCGCAGCTAGCAGAAGTGCTACCACCTCGTATCTCGCTGCCAAACTCTGGACTGTCCATGGTCTAATGGAGTTAAGTTGTGAATATCCAGTCGTTTAAAATGTTTCAAAGCCTACACCCTCATCCTCATAATAGAACCAACTGTGACTGTCTAGGCCATCGGTGAGCAGAGCATTTAAGGTACCACTTACGGTATCTCCAAACCTCACATAGGCTTGCAAACAGAAAGAAAAGATTTTGGCTTTTGATTTTCTAGATATTGAATTTCAACAAATCGAGGGCGCTTTAAAGTAGCACTAGTACTTTGGGCATCAAGTCTTATCGGATTTGCTTGAAACGTTGGATCTAAATAGCTAATAGTATTACAAATATAAATAGTTAGATTATGCAATCTAGAAGTTTAAAAATATGCCTTTTTCTCATTTTCAATAAACAATCGGAAAGAAATGGTCATGCAATTTGAACACAGCAAAAAGTAGAGAAAGTGCGATAGTTTTCCCTCTGTTTTGATATTTTCTCCAGATTAATGGAATTTGATGGTCGACAAGTGTGGATAGCATCTCTGTTTGATAACACTATGCATGTTTTTAATGTGTTTACCCCAAATATTTAAAACCTGCAAGGAGCTTACATTTATGATTCTCAATGTTTTCTCAATTAAAAGACCTTTCAGGCAATATATACTTTATATAGGCCAGGAAGTCAAATTAAAGCAGGGTAGAGGAAAAACCAGGCCCAAAAAATGATCCCCGTAAGCTACGTTAAAAGTATTATAAAAATAATAAATTAATAAAATAAACCGAAATAAAATGATATAAAGCAACGAAAAATAAAAGTGGGAAGCATGGCCATGTATGTTAAAAGATAAACTTTAAAAAAAATATTTTTTAAAAGAGAGGAGCCTACAACACACAGTATTCCCAGGCGGTCACCCATCCAAGTACTAACTGCGCTCGATGTTGCTTAACTTCGGTGATGGGACGAGAACAGGTGCATTCAACATGATATGGTCGTAGGCATTTGCATAAGACTTTTTAGAGACCAAATGCATCTCAAACAGGAAGTGTCCCAACATCATGCCTTACTCTCTTTATTTCCTGTTTCTCCTGCCCAGGAAATACTCTAGAATAACGCCAAGGCACAGGGATCTGTCCACACGTCAGCCTATACACTCTTGGCAGTCATGTTCTCGTCCTTTGGCTTAGCACCACATTTCAGTGCTGCCATCTATTCGCAGCTAGCAGAAGTGCTACCACCTCGTATCTCGCTGCCAAACTCTGGACTGTCCATGGTCTAATGGGGTTAATTTGTGAATATCCAGTCGTTTAAAATGTTTCAAAGCCTACACCCTCATCCTCATAATAGAACCAACTGTGACTGTCTAGGCCATCGGTGAGCAGAGCATTTAAGGTACCACTTACGGTATCTCCAAACCTCACATAGGCTTGCAAACAGAAAGAAAAGATTTTGGCTTTTGATTTTCTCGATATTGAATTTCACCAAATCGAGGGTGCTTTAAAGTAGCACTTTGGGCATCAAGTCCTATCGGATTTGCTTGAAACGTTGGATCTAAATAGCTAATAGTATTACAAATATAAATAGTTAGATTATGCAATCTAGAAGTTTAAAAATATGCCTTTTTCTCATTTTCAATAAACAATCGGAAAGAAATGGTCATGCAATTTGAACACAGCAAAAAGTAGAGAAAGTGCGATAGTTTTCCCTCTGTTTTGATATTTTCTCCAGATTAATGGAATTTGATGGTCGACAAGTGTGGATAGCATCTCTGTTTGATAACACTATGCATGTTTTTAATGTGTTTACCCCAAATATTTACAACCTGCAAGGAGCTTACATTTATGATTCTCAATGTTTTCTCAATTAAAAGACCTTTCAGGCAATATATACTTTATATAGGCCAGGAAGTCAAATTAAAGCAGGGTAGAGGAAAAACCAGGCCCAAAAAATTATCCCCGTAAGCTACGTTAAAAGTATTATAAAAATAATAAATTAATAAAATAAACCAAAATAAAATGATATAAAGCAACGAAAAATAAAAGTGGGAAGCATGGCCATGTATGTTATAAGATAAACTTTAAAAAAAATAATTTTTAAAAGAGAGGAGCCTACAACACACAGTATTCCCAGGCGGTCACCCATCCGAGTACTAACTGCGCTCGATGCTGCTTAACTTCGGTGATCGGACGAGAACCGGTGCATTCAACATGATATGGTCGTAGGCATATGCTTACGACTTTTTAGAGACCAAATGCATCTCAAACAGGAAGTGTCCCAACATCATGCCTTACTCTCTTTATTTCCTGTTTCTCCTGCCCCGGAAATACTCTAGAATAACGCCAAGGCTCAGGGATCTGTCCACACGTCAGCCTATACACTCTTGGCAGTCATGTTCTCGTCCTTTGGGTTAGCACCACATTTCAGTGCTGCCATCTATTCGCAGCTAGCAGAAGTGCTACCACCTCGTATCTCGCTGCCAAACTCTTGACTGTCCATGGTCTTATGGTGTTAAGTTGTGAATATCCAGTCGTTTAAAATGTTTCAAAGCCTACACCCTCATCCTCATAATAGAACCAACTGTGACTGTCTAGGCCATCGGTGAGCAGAGCATTTAAGGTACCACTTATGGTATCTCCAAACCTCACATAGGCTTGCAAACAGAAAGAAAAGATTTTGGCTTTTGATTTTCTCGATATTGAATTTCACCAAATCGAGGGCGCTTTAAAGTAGCACTAGTACTTTGGGCATCAAGTCTTATCGGATTTGTTTGAAACGTTGGATCTAAATAGCTAATAGTATTACAAATATAAATAGTTAGATTATGCAATCTAGAAGTTTAAAAATATGCCTTTTTCTCATTTTCAATAAACAATCGGAAAGAAATGGCCATGCAATTTGAACACAGCAAAAAGTAGAGAAAGTGCGATAGTTTTCCCTCTGTTTTGATATTTTCTCCAGATTAATGGAATTTGATGGTCGACAAGTGTGGAAAGCATCTCTGTTTGATAACACTATGCATGTTTTTAATGTGTTTACCCCAAATATTTACAACCTGCAAGGAGCTTACATTTATGATTCTCAATGTTTTCTCAATTAAAAGACCTTTCAGGCAATATATACTTTATATAGGCCAAGAAGTCAAATTAAAGCAGGGTAGAGGAAAAGCCAGGCCCAAAAAATTATCCCCGTAAGCTACGTTAAAAGTATTATAAAAATAATAAATTAATAAAATAAACCAAAATAAAATGATATAAAGCAACGAAAAATAAAAGTGGGAAGCATGGCCATGTATGTTATAAGATAAACATTTAAAAAAAAAAATTAAAAGAGAGGAGCCTACAACACACAGTATTCCCAGGCGGTCACCCATCCAAGTACTAACTGCGCTCGATGTTGCTTAACTTCGGTGATCGGACGAGAACCGGTGCATTCAACATGATATGGTCGTAGGCATATGCTTACGACTTTTTAGAGACCAAATGCATCTCAAACAGGAAGTGTCCCAACATCATGCCTTACTCTCTTTATTTCCTGTTTCTCCTGCCCAGGAAATACTCTAGAATAACGCCAAGGCTCAGGGATCTGTCCACACGTCAGCCTATACACTCTCGGCAGTCATGTTCTCGTTCTTTGGCTTAGCACCACATTTCAGTGCTGCCATCTATTCGCAGCTAGCAGAAGTGCTACCACCTCGTATCTCGCTGCCAAACTCTGGACTGTCTATGGTCTACTGGGGTTAATTTGTGAATATCCAGTCGTTTAAAATGTTTCAAAGCCTACACCCTCATCCTCATAATAGAAGTAACTTTGACTGTCTAGGCCATCGGTGAGCAGAGCATTTAAGGTACCACTTACGGTATCTCCAAACCTCACATAGGCTTGCAAACAGAAAGAAAAGATTTTGGCTTTTGATTTTCTCGATGTTGAATTTCACCAAATCGAGGGTGCTTTAAAGTAGCACTTTGGGCATCAAGTCTTATCGGATTTGCTTGAAACGTTGGATCTAAATAGCTAATAGTATTACAAATATAAATAGTTAGATTATGCAATCTAGAAGTTTTAAAATATGCCTTTTTCTCATTTTCAATAAACAATCGGAAAGAAATGGTCATGCAATTTGAACACAGCAAAAAGTAGAGAAAGTGCGATAGTTTTCCCTCTGTTTTGATATTTTCTCCAGATTAATGGAATTTGATGGTCGACAAGTGTGGATAGCATCTCTGTTTGATAACACTATGCATGTTTTTAATGTGTTTACCCCAAATTTTTACAACCTGCAAGGAGCTTACATTTATGATTCTCAATGTTTTCTCAATTAAAAGACCTTTCAGGCAATATATACTTTATATAGGCCAAGAAGTCAAATTAAAGCAGGGTAGAGGAAAAACCAGGCCCAAAAAATGATCCCCGTAAGCTACGTTAAAAGTATTATAAAAATAATAAATTAATAAAATAAACCGAAATAAAATGATATAAAGCAACGAAAAATAAAAGTGGGAAGCATGGCCATGTATGTTATAAGATAAACTTTAAAAAAAATAAAATTTAAAAGAGAGGAGCCTACAACACACAGTATTCCCAGGCGGTCACCCATCCAAGTACTAACTGCGCTCGATGTTGCTTAACTTCGGTGATCGGACGAGAACCGGTGCATTCAACATGATATGGTCGTAGGCATTTGCATAAGACTTTTTAGAGACCAAATGCATCTCAAACAGGAAGTGTCCCAACATCATGCCTTACTCTCTTTATTTCCTGTTTCTCCTGCCCAGGAAATACTCTAGAATAACGCCAAGGCACAGGGATCTGTCCACACGTCAGCCTATACACTCTTGGCAGTCATGTTCTCGTCCTTTGGCTTAGCACCACATTTCAGTGCTGCCATCTATTCGCAGCTAGCAGAAGTGCTACCACCTCGTATCTCGCTGCCAAACTCTGGACTGTCCATGGTCTAATGGGGTTAAGTTGTGAATATCCAGTCGTTTAAAATGTTTCAAAGCCTACACCCTCATCCTCATAATAGAACCAACTGTGACTGTCTAGGCCATCGGTGACCAGAGCATTTAAGGTACCACTTACGGTATCTCCTAACCTCACATAGGCTTGCAAACAGAAAGAAAAGATTTTGGCTTTTGATTTTCTCGATATTGAATTTCACCAAATCGAGGGCGCTTTAAAGTAGCACTTTGGGCATCAAGTCTTATCGGATTTGCTTGAAACGTTGGATCTAAATAGCTAATAGTATTACAAATATAAATAGTTAGATTATGCAATCTAGAAGTTTAAAAATATGCTCTTTTCTCATTTTCAATAAAAAATCGGAAAGAAATGGTCATGCAATTTGAACACAGCAAAAAGTAGAAAAAGTGCGATAGTTTTCCCTCTGTTTTGATATTTTCTTCAGATTAATGGAATTTGATGGTCGGCAAGTGTGGATAGCATCTCTGTTTGATAACACTATGCATGTTTTTAATGTGTTTACCCCAAATATTTACAACCTGCAAGGAGCTTACATTTATGATTCTCAATGTTTTCTCAATTAAAAGACCTTTCAGGCAATATATACTTTATATAGGCCAAGAGGTCAAATTAAAGCAGGGTAGAGGAAAAACCAGGCCCAAAAAATGATCCCCGTAAGCTACGTTAAAAGTATTATAAAAATAATAAATTAATAACATAAAACAAAATAAAATGATATAAAGCAACGAAAAATAAAAGTGGGAAGCATGGCCATGTATGTTATAAGATAAACATTTAAAAAAAAAAAATTTAAAAGAGAGGAGCCTACAACACACAGTATTCCCAGGCGGTCACCCATCCAAGTACTTACTGCGCTCGATGTTGCTTAACTTCGGTGATCGGACGAGAACCGGTGCATTCAACATGATATGGTCGTAGGCATATGCTTACGACTTTTTAGAGACCAAATGCATCTCAAACAGGAAGTGTCCCAACATCATGCCTTACTCTCTTTATTTCCTGTTTCTCCTGCCCCGGAAATACTCTAGAATAACGCCAAGGCTCAGGGATCTGTCCACACGTCAGCCTATACACTCTTGGCAGTCATGTTCTCGTCCTTTGGCTTAGCACCACATTTCAGTGCTGCCATCTATTCGCAGCTAGCAGAAGTGCTACCACCTCGTATCTCGCTGCCAAACTCTGGACTGTCCATGGTCTAATGGGGTTAATTTGTGAATATCCAGTCGTTTAAAATGTTTCAAAGCCTACACCCTCATCCTCATAATAGAACTAACTTTGACTGTCTAGGCCATCGGTGAGCAGAGCATTTAAGGTACCACTTACGGTATCTCCAAACCTCACATAGGCTTGCAAACAGAAAGAAAAGATTTTGGCTTTTGATTTTCTCGATGTTGAATTTCACCAAATCGAGGGTGCTTTAAAGTAGCACTTTGGGCATCAAGTCTTATCGGATTTGCTTGAAACGTTGGATCTAAATAGCTAATAGTATTACAAATATAAATAGTTAGATTATGCAATCTAGAAGTTTAAAAATATGCCTTTTTCTCATTTTCAATAAACAATCGGAAAGAAATGGTCATGCAATTTGAACACAGCAAAAAGTACAGAAAGTGCGATAGTTTTCCCTCTGTTTTGATATTTTCTCCAGATTAATGGAATTTGATGGTCGACAAGTGTGGATAGCATCTCTGTTTGATAACACTATGCATGTTTTTAATGTGTTTACCCCAAATATTTACAACCTGCAAGGAGCTTACATTTATGATTCTCAATGTTTTCTCAATTAAAAGACCTTTCAGGCAATATATACTTTATATAGGCCAGGAAGTCAAATTAAAGCAGGGTAGAGGAAAAACCAGGCCCAAAAAATGATCCCCGTAAGCTACGTTAAAAGTATTATAAAAATAATAAATTAATAAAATAAACCGAAATAAAATGATATAAAGCAACGAAAAATAAAAGTGGGAAGCATGGCCATGTATGTTATAAGATAAACTTTAAAAAAAATATTTTTTAAAAGAGAGGAGCCTACAACACACAGTATTCCCAGGCGGTCACCCATCCAAGTACTAACTGCGCTCGATGTTGCTTAACTTCGGTGATCGGACGAGAACCGGTGAATTCAACATGATATGGTCGTAGGCATTTGCATAAGACTTTTTAGAGACCAAATGCATCTCAAACAGGAAGTGTCCCAACATCATGCCTTACTCTCTTTATTTCCTGTTTCTCCTGCCCAGGAAATACTCTAGAATAACGCCAAGGCACAGGGATCTGTCCACACGTCAGCCTATACACTCTTGGCAGTCATGTTCTCGTCCTTTGGCTTAGCACCACATTTCAGTGCTGCCATCTATTCGCAGCTAGCAGAAGTGCTACCACCTCGTATCTCGCTGCCAAACTCTGGACTGTCCATGGTCTAATGGCGTTAAGTTGTGAATATCCAGTCGTTTAAAATGTTTCAAAGCCTACACCCTCATCCTCATAATAGAACCAACTGTGACTGTCTAGGCCATCGGTGAGCAGAGCATTTAAGGTACCACTTACGGTATCTCCAAACCTCACATAGGCTTGCAAACAGAAAGAAAAGATTTTGGCTTTTGATTTTCTCGATATTGAATTTCACCAAATCGAGGGCGCTTTAAAGTAGCACTTTGGGCATCAAGTCTTATCGGATTTGCTTGAAACGTTGGATCTAAATAGCTAATAGTATTACAAATATAAATAGTTAGATTATGCAATCTAGAAGTTTAAAAATATGCTCTTTTCTCATTTTCAATAAAAAATCGGAAAGAAATGGTCATGCAATTTGAACACAGCAAAAAGTAGAAAAAGTGCGATAGTTTTCCCTCTGTTTTGATATTTTCTTCAGATTAATGGAATTTGATGGTCGGCAAGTGTGGATAGCATCTCTGTTTGATAACACTATGCATGTTTTTAATGTGTTTACCCCAAATATTTACAACCTGCAAGGAGCTTACATTTATGATTCTCAATGTTTTCTCAATTAAAAGACCTTTCAGGCAATATATACTTTATATAGGCCAAGAGGTCAAATTAAAGCAGGGTAGAGGAAAAACCAGGCCCAAAAAATGATCCCCGTAAGCTACGTTAAAAGTATTATAAAAATAATAAATTAATAACATAAAACAAAATAAAATGATATAAAGCAACGAAAAATAAAAGTGGGAAGCATGTCCATGTATGTTATAAGATAAACATTAAAAAAAAATTGAAAAGAGAGGAGCCTACAACACACAGTATTCCCAGGCGGTCACCCATCCAAGTACTAACTGCGCTCGATGTTGCTTAACTTCGGTGATCGGACGAGAACCGGTGCATTCAACATGATATGGTCGTAGGCATATGCTTACGACTTTTTAGAGACCAAATGCATCTCAAACAGGAAGTGTCCCAACATCATGCCTTACTCTCTTTATTTCCTGTTTCTCCTGCCAAGGAAATACTCTAGAATAACGCCAAGGCTCAGGGATCTGTCCACACGTCAGCCTATACACTCTTGGCAGTCATGTTCTCGTCCTTTGGCTTAGCACCACATTTCAGTGCTGCCATCTATTCGCAGCCAGCAGAAGTGCTACCACCTCGTATCTCGCTGCCAAACTCGGGACTGTCCATGGTCTTATGGGGTTAAGTTGTGAATATCCAGTCGTTTAAAATGTTTCAAAGCCTACACCCTCATCCTCATAATAGAACCAACTGTGACTGTCTAGGCCATCGGTGAGCAGAGCATTTAAGGTACCACTTACGGTATCTCCAATCCTCACATAGGCTTCCAAACAGAAAGAAAAGATTTTGGCTTTTGATTTTCTCGATATTGAATTTCACCAAATCGAGGGCGCTTTAAAGTAGGACTTTGGGCATCAAGTCTTATCGGATTTGCTTGAAACGTTGGATCTAAATAGCTAATAGTATTACAAATATAAATAGTTAGATTATGCAATCTAGAAGTTTAGAAATATGCCTTTTTCTCATTTTCAATGAAAAATCGGAAAGAAATGGTCATGCAATTTGAACACAGCAAAAAGTAGAGAAAGTGCGATAGTTTTTCGTCTGTTTTGATATTTTCTCCAGATGAATGGAATTTGATGGTCGACAAGTGTGGATAGCATCTCTGTTTGATAACACTATGCATGTTTTTAATGTGTTTACCCCAAATATTTACAACCTGCAAGGAGCTTACATTTATGATTCTCAATGTTTTCTCAATGAAAAGACCTTTCAGGCAATATATACTGTATATAGGCCAAGAAGTCATATTAAAGCCGGGTAGAGGAAAAACCAGGCCCAAAAAATGATCCCCGTAAGCTACGTTAAAAGTATTATAAAAATGATAAATTAATAAAACAAAACAAAATAAAATGATATAAAGCAACGAAAAATAAAAGTGGGAAGCATGGCCATGTATGTTATAATAAAAACATAAAATTTTTTTTTTTTTTAAAGAGAGGAGCCTACAACACACAGTATTCCCAAGCGGTCACCCATCCAAGTACTAACCGCGCTCGATGTTGCTTAACTTCGGTGATCGGACGAGAACCGGTGCATTCAACATGATATGGTCGTAGGCATTTGCGTACGACCTTTTAGAGACCAAATGCATCTCAAACAGGAAGTGTCCCAACATCATGCCTTACTCTCTTTATTTCCTGTTTCTCCTGCCCAGGAAATACTCTAGAATAACGCCAAGGCTCAGGGATCTGTCCACACGTCAGCCTATACACTCTTGGCAGTCATGTTCTCGTCCTTTGGCTTAGCACCACATTTCAGTGCTGCCATCTATTCGCAGCTAGCAGAAGTGCTACCACCTCGTATCTCGCTGCCAAACTCTGGACTGTCCATGGTCTTATGGGGTTAAGTTGTGAATATCCAGTCGTTTAAAATGTTTCAAAGCCTACACCCTCATCCTCATAATAGAACCAACTGTGACTGTCTAGGCCATCGGTGAGCAGAGCATTTAAGGTACCACTTACGGTATCTCCAAACCTCACATAGGCTTGCAAACAGAAAGAAAAGATTTTGGCTTTTGATTTTCTCGATATTGAATTTCACCAAATCGAGGGCGCTTTAAAGTAGCACTTTGGGCATCAAGTCTTATCGGATTTGCTTGAAACGTTGGATCTAAATAGCTAATAGTATTACAAATATATATAGTTAGATTATGCAATCTAGAAGTTTAAAAATATGCCTTTTTCTCATTTTCAATAAACAATCGGAAAGAAATGGTCATGCAATTTGAACACAGCAAAAAGTAGAGAAAGTGCGATAGTTTTCCCTCTGTTTTGATATTTTCTCCAGATAAATGGAATTTGATGGTCGACAAGTGTGGATAGCATCTCTGTTTGATAACACTATGCATGTTTTTAATTTGTTTACCCCAAATATTTACAACCTGCAAGGAGCTTAAATTTATGATTCTCAATGTTTTCTCAATTAAAAGACCTTTCAGGCAATATATACTTTATATAGGCCAAGAAGTCAAATTAAAGCAGGGTAGAGGAAAAACCAGGCCCAAAAAATGATCCCCGTAAGCTACGTTAAAAGTATTATAAAAATAATAAATTAATAAAATAAACCAAAATAAAATGATATAAAGCAACAAAAAATAAAAGTGGGAAGCATGGTCATGTATGTTATAAGATAAACATTAAAAAATATTTTTTTTAAAGAGAGGAGCCTACAACACACAGTATTCCCAGGCGGTCACCCATCCAAGTACTAACTGCGCTCGATGTTGCTTAACTTCGGTGATCGGACGAGAACCGGTGCATTCAACATGATATGGTCGTAGGCATATGCTTACGACTTTTTAGAGACCAAATGCATCTCAAACAGGAAGTGTCCCAACATCATGCCTTACTCTCTTTATTTCCTGTTTCTCCTGCCCAGGAAATACTCTAGAATAACGCCAAGGCTCAGGGATCTGTCCACACGTCAGCCTATACACTCTTGGCAGTCATGTTCTCGTCCTTTGGCTTAGCACCACATTTCAGTGCTGCCATCTATTCGCAGCTAGCAGAAGTGCTACCACCTCGTATCTCGCTGCCAAACTCTGGACTGTCCATGGTCTAATGGGGTTAAGTTGTGAATATCCAGTCGTTTAAAATGTTTCAAAGCCTACACCCTCATCCTCATAATAGAACCAACTGTGACTGTCTAGGCCATCGGCGAGCAGAGCATTTAAGGTACCACTTACGGTATCTCCAATCCTCACATAGGCTTGCAAACAGAAAGAAAAGATTTTGGCTTTTGATTTTCTCGATATTGAATTTCACCAAATCGAGGGCGCTTTAAAGTAGCACTTTGGGCATCAAGTCTTATCGGATTTGCTTGAAACGTTGGATCTAAATAGCTAATAGTATTACAAATATAAATAGTTAGATAATGCAATCTAGAAGTTTCAAAATATGTCTTTTTCTCATTTTCAATAAACAATCGGAAAGAAATGGTCATGCAATTTGAACACAGCAAAAAGTAGAGAAAGTGCGATAGTTTTCCCTCTGTTTTGATATTTTCTCCAGATTAATGGAATTTGATGGTCGACAAGTGTGGATAGCATCTCTGTTTGATAACACTATGCATGTTTTTAATGTGTTTACCCCGAATATTTACAACCTGCAAGGAGCTTACATTTATGATTCTCAATGTTTTCTCAATTAAAAGACCTTTCAGGCAATATATACTTTATATAGGCCAAGAAGTCAAATTAAAGCAGGGTAGAGGAAAAACCAGGCCCAAAAAATGATCCCCGTAAGCTACGTTAAAAGTATTATAAAAATAATAAATTAATAAAATAAACCAAAATAAAATGATATAGAGCAACAAAAAATAAAAGTGGGAAGCATGGCTATGTATGTTATAAGATAAACATTAAAAAAAATATTTTTTAAAAGAGAGGAGCTTACAACACACAGTATTCCCAGGCGGTCACCCATCCAAGTACTAACTGCGCTCGATGTTGCTTAACTTCGGTGATCGGACGAGAACCGGTGCATTCAACATGATATGGTCGTAGGCATATGCTTACGACTTTTTAGAGACCAAATGCATCTCAAACAGGAAGTGTCCCAACATCATGCCTTACTCTCTTTATTTCCTGTTTCTCCTGCCCAGGAAATACTCTAGAATAACGCCAAGGCTCAGGGATCTGTCCACACGTCAGCCTATACACTCTTGGCAGTCATGTTCTCGTCCTTTGGCTTAGCACCACATTTCAGTGCTGCCATCTATTCGCAGCTACATTGTAGCAGAAGTGCTACCACCTCGTATCTCGCTGCCAAACTCTGGACTCTCCATGGTCCAATGGGGTTAAGTTGTGAATATCCAGTCGTTTAAAATGTTTCAAAGCCTACACCCTCATCCTCATAATAGAACCAACTGTGACTGTCTAGGCCATCGGCGAGCAGAGCATTTAAGGTACCACTTACGGTATCTCCAAACCTCACATAGGCTTGCAAACAGAAAGAAAAGATTTTGGCTTTTGATTTTCTCGATATTGAATTTCACCAAATCGAGGGCGCTTTAAAGTAGCACTTTGGGCATCAAGTCTTATCGGATTTGCTTGAAACGTTGGATCTAAATAGCTAATAGTATTACAAATATAAATAGTTAGATAATGCAATCTAGAAGTTTCAAAATATGCCTTTTTCTCATTTTCAATAAACAATCGGAAAGAAATGGTCATGCAATTTGAACACAGCAAAAAGTAGAGAAAGTGCGATAGTTTTCCCTCTGTTTTGATATTTTCTCCAGATTAATGGAATTTGATGGTCGACAAGTGTGGATAGCATCTCTGTTTGATAACACTATGCATGTTTTTAATATGTTTACCCCGAATATTTACAACCTGCAAGGAGCTTACATTTATGATTCTCAATGTTTTCTCAATTAAAAGACCTTTCAGGCAATATATACTTTATATAGGCCAAGAAGTCAAATTAAAGCAGGGTAGAGGAAAAAACAGGCCCAAAAAATGATCCCCGTAAGCTACGTTAAAAGTATTATAAAAATAATAAATTAATAAAATAAACCAAAATAAAATGATATAAAGCAACAAAAAATAAAAGTGGGAAGCATGGCTATGTATGTTATAAGATAAACATTAAAAAAAATATTTTTTAAAAGAGAGGAGCCTACAACACACAGTATTCCCAGGCGGTCACCCATCCAAGTACTAACTGCGCTCGATGTTGCTTAACTTCGGTGATCGGACGAGAACCGGTGCATTCAACATGATATGGTCGTAGGCATTTGCATAAGACTTTTTAGAGACCAAATGCATCCCCGGGGGGGTCACTCAGGTATTTAGGGGGGTGCATATGTTCGTGATCAAAATTTAAAAATATCCCTAAAGCACTGATTTCTGGCCAAAAAAGCACCCTTATTTCAATAAAACGCTGATTTTTTCCACTTAATAAACACCCCTTCTTTTATCAAAACACTGACACTGGATGAACGCGAACACGTATTTCAACTTAAGATCAGAGAAATACTACTTCTCTCAGCTTAAGATGTTATAATCCTCTGCTTGTTTAGCGGCAGCAAGTGGCGGCAGCAAACTCGGAAGCCCAGTCACTTCAGGAGTCACTCTACGTCAGATCCGCGTATATTTCGTGGCTTGCAAGGGGATTCTGACCCCCATACTTCGTACCTGGGTACAAAAAAGTACCCTTCTTTTACAAAATTGCGGACATGCGGAGGTCTTAAAAAAAGACCCCTTCTTCCGCGAAATACGTAACCCAGGTGCGGCCCCCCTCTGTACCTGGGTGCCCCCGCCGGGAATGCATCTCAAACAGGAAGTGTCCCAACATCATGCCTTACTCTCTTTATTTCCTGTTTCTCCTGCCCAGGAAATACTCTAGAATAACGCCAAGGCACAGGGATCTGTCCACACGTCAGCCTATACACTCTTGGCAGTCATGTTCTCGTCCTTTGGCTTAGCACCACATTTCAGTGCTGCCATCTATTCGCAGCTAGCAGAAGTGCTACCACCTCGTATCTCGCTGCCAAACTCTGGACTGTCCATGGTCTAATGGGGTTAAGTTGTGAATATCCAGTCGTTTAAAATGTTTCAAAGCCTACACCCTCATCCTCATAATAGAACCAACTGTGACTGTCTAGGCCATCGGTGAGCAGAGCATTTAAGGTACCACTTACGGTATCTCCAAACCTCACATAGGCTTGCAAACAGAAAGAAAAGATTTTGGCTTTTGATTTTCTTGATATTGAATTTCACCAAATCGAGGGTGCTTTAAAGTAGCACTTTGGGCATCAAGTCTTATCGGATTTGCTTGAAACGTTGGATCTAAATAGCTAATAGTATTACAAATATAAATAGTTAGATTATGCAATCTAGAAGTTTAAAAATATGCCTTTTTCTCATTTTCAATAAACAATCGGAAAGAAATGGTCATGCAATTTGAACACAGCAAAAAGTAGAGAAAGTGCGATAGTTTTCCCTCTGTTTTGATATTTTCTCCAGATTAATGGAATTTGATGGTCGACAAGTGTTGATAGCATCTCTGTTTGATAACACTATGCATGTTTTTAATGTGTTTACCCCGAATATTTACAACCTGCAAGGAGCTTACATTTATGATTCTCAATGTTTTCTCAATTAAAAGACCTTTCAGGCAATATATACTTTATATAGGCCAAGAAGTCAAATTAAAGCAGGGTAGAGGAAAAACCAGGCCCAAAAAATGATCCCCGTAAGCTACGTTAAAAGTATTATAAAAATAATAAATTAATAAAATAAACCAAAATAAAATGATATAGAGCAACAAAAAATAAAAGTGGGAAGCATGGCTATGTATGTTATAAGATAAACATTAAAAAAATTTTTTTTTAAAAGAGAGGAGCCTACAACACACAGTATTCCCAGGCGGTCACCCATCCAAGTACTAACTGCGCTCGATGTTGCTTAACTTCGGTGATCGGACGAGAACCGGTGCATTCAACATGATATGGTCGTAGGCATATGCTTACGACTTTTTAGAGACCAAATGCATCTCAAACAGGAAGTGTCCCAACATCATGCCTTACTCTCTTTATTTCCTGTTTCTCCTGCCCAGGAAATACTCTAGAATAACGCCAAGGCTCAGGGATCTGTCCACACGTCAGCCTATACACTCTTGGCAGTCATGTTCTCGTCCTTTGGCTTAGCACCACATTTCAGTGCTGCCATCTATTCGCAGCTACATTGTAGTAGAAGTGCTACCACCTCGTATCTCGCTGCCAAACTCTGGACTCTCCATGGTCCAATGGGGTTAAGTTGTGAATATCCAGTCGTTTAAAATGTTTCAAAGCCTACACCCTCATCCTCATAATAGAACCAACTGTGACTGTCTAGGCCATCGGCGAGCAGAGCATTTAAGGTACCACTTACGGTATCTCCAAACCTCACATAGGCTTGCAAACAGAAAGAAAAGATTTTGGCTTTTGATTTTCTCGATATTGAATTTCACCAAATCGAGGGCGCTTTAAAGTAGCACTTTGGGCATCAAGTCTTATCGGATTTGCTTGAAACGTTGGATCTAAATAGCTAATAGTATTACAAATATAAATAGTTAGATAATGCAATCTAGAAGTTTCAAAATATGCCTTTTTCTCATTTTCAATAAACAATCGGAAAGAAATGGTCATGCAATTTGAACACAGCAAAAAGTAGAGAAAGTGCGATAGTTTTCCCTCTGTTTTGATATTTTCTCCAGATTAATGGAATTTGATGGTCGACAAGTGTGGATAGCATCTCTGTTTGATAACACTATGCATGTTTTTAATATGTTTACCCCGAATATTTACAACCTGCAAGGAGCTTACATTTATGATTCTCAATGTTTTCTCAATTAAAAGACCTTTCAGGCAATATATACTTTATATAGGCCAAGAAGTCAAATTAAAGCAGGGTAGAGGAAAAAACAGGCCCAAAAAATGATCCCCGTAAGCTACGTTAAAAGTATTATAAAAATAATAAATTAATAAAATAAACCAAAATAAAATGATATAAAGCAACAAAAAATAAAAGTGGGAAGCATGGCTATGTATGTTATAAGATAAACATTAAAAAAAATATTTTTTAAAAGAGAGGAGCCTACAACACACAGTATTCCCAGGCGGTCACCCATCCAAGTACTAACTGCGCTCGATGTTGCTTAACTTCGGTGATCGGACGAGAACCGGTGCATTCAACATGATATGGTCGTAGGCATTTGCATAAGACTTTTTAGAGACCAAATGCATCCCCGGGGGGGTCACTCAGGTATTTAGGGGGGTGCATATGTTCGTGATCAAAATTTAAAAATATCCCTAAAGCACTGATTTCTGGCCAAAAAAGCACCCTTATTTCAATAAAACGCTGATTTTTTCCACTTAATAAACACCCCTTCTTTTATCAAAACACTGACACTGGATGAACGCGAACACGTATTTCAACTTAAGATCAGAGAAATACTACTTCTCTCAGCTTAAGATGTTATAATCCTCTGCTTGTTTAGCGGCAGCAAGTGGCGGCAGCAAACTCGGAAGCCCAGTCACTTCAGGAGTCACTCTACGTCAGATCCGCGTATATTTCGTGGCTTGCAAGGGGATTCTGACCCCCATACTTCGTACCTGGGTACAAAAAAGTACCCTTCTTTTACAAAATTGCGGACATGCGGAGGTCTTAAAAAAAGACCCCTTCTTCCGCGAAATACGTAACCCAGGTGCGGCCCCCCTCTGTACCTGGGTGCCCCCGCCGGGAATGCATCTCAAACAGGAAGTGTCCCAACATCATGCCTTACTCTCTTTATTTCCTGTTTCTCCTGCCCAGGAAATACTCTAGAATAACGCCAAGGCACAGGGATCTGTCCACACGTCAGCCTATACACTCTTGGCAGTCATGTTCTCGTCCTTTGGCTTAGCACCACATTTCAGTGCTGCCATCTATTCGCAGCTAGCAGAAGTGCTACCACCTCGTATCTCGCTGCCAAACTCTGGACTGTCCATGGTCTAATGGGGTTAAGTTGTGAATATCCAGTCGTTTAAAATGTTTCAAAGCCTACACCCTCATCCTCATAATAGAACCAACTGTGACTGTCTAGGCCATCGGTGAGCAGAGCATTTAAGGTACCACTTACGGTATCTCCAAACCTCACATAGGCTTGCAAACAGAAAGAAAAGATTTTGGCTTTTGATTTTCTTGATATTGAATTTCACCAAATCGAGGGTGCTTTAAAGTAGCACTTTGGGCATCAAGTCTTATCGGATTTGCTTGAAACGTTGGATCTAAATAGCTAATAGTATTACAAATATAAATAGTTAGATTATGCAATCTAGAAGTTTAAAAATATGCCTTTTTCTCATTTTCAATAAACAATCGGAAAGAAATGGTCATGCAATTTGAACACAGCAAAAAGTAGAGAAAGTGCGATAGTTTTCCCTCTGTTTTGATATTTTCTCCAGATTAATGGAATTTGATGGTCGACAAGTGTTGATAGCATCTCTGTTTGATAACACTATGCATGTTTTTAATGTGTTTACCCCGAATATTTACAACCTGCAAGGAGCTTACATTTATGATTCTCAATGTTTTCTCAATTAAAAGACCTTTCAGGCAATATATACTTTATATAGGCCAAGAAGTCAAATTAAAGCAGGGTAGAGGAAAAACCAGGCCCAAAAAATGATCCCCGTAAGCTACGTTAAAAGTATTATAAAAATAATAAATTAATAAAATAAACCAAAATAAAATGATATAGAGCAACAAAAAATAAAAGTGGGAAGCATGGCTATGTATGTTATAAGATAAACATTAAAAAAATTTTTTTTTAAAAGAGAGGAGCCTACAACACACAGTATTCCCAGGCGGTCACCCATCCAAGTACTAACTGCGCTCGATGTTGCTTAACTTCGGTGATCGGACGAGAACCGGTGCATTCAACATGATATGGTCGTAGGCATATGCTTACGACTTTTTAGAGACCAAATGCATCTCAAACAGGAAGTGTCCCAACATCATGCCTTACTCTCTTTATTTCCTGTTTCTCCTGCCCAGGAAATACTCTAGAATAACGCCAAGGCTCAGGGATCTGTCCACACGTCAGCCTATACACTCTTGGCAGTCATGTTCTCGTCCTTTGGCTTAGCACCACATTTCAGTGCTGCCATCTATTCGCAGCTACATTGTAGTAGAAGTGCTACCACCTCGTATCTCGCTGCCAAACTCTGGACTCTCCATGGTCCAATGGGGTTAAGTTGTGAATATCCAGTCGTTTAAAATGTTTCAAAGCCTACACCCTCATCCTCATAATAGAACCAACTGTGACTGTCTAGGCCATCGGCGAGCAGAGCATTTAAGGTACCACTTACGGTATCTCCAAACCTCACATAGGCTTGCAAACAGAAAGAAAAGATTTTGGCTTTTGATTTTCTCGATATTGAATTTCACCAAATCGAGGGCGCTTTAAAGTAGCACTTTGGGCATCAAGTCTTATCGGATTTGCTTGAAACGTTGGATCTAAATAGCTAATAGTATTACAAATATAAATAGTTAGATAATGCAATCTAGAAGTTTCAAAATATGCCTTTTTCTCATTTTCAATAAACAATCGGAAAGAAATGGTCATGCAATTTGAACACAGCAAAAAGTAGAGAAAGTGCGATAGTTTTCCCTCTGTTTTGATATTTTCTCCAGATTAATGGAATTTGATGGTCGACAAGTGTGGATAGCATCTCTGTTTGATAACACTATGCATGTTTTTAATATGTTTACCCCGAATATTTACAACCTGCAAGGAGCTTACATTTATGATTCTCAATGTTTTCTCAATTAAAAGACCTTTCAGGCAATATATACTTTATATAGGCCAAGAAGTCAAATTAAAGCAGGGTAGAGGAAAAAACAGGCCCAAAAAATGATCCCCGTAAGCTACGTTAAAAGTATTATAAAAATAATAAATTAATAAAATAAACCAAAATAAAATGATATAAAGCAACAAAAAATAAAAGTGGGAAGCATGGCTATGTATGTTATAAGATAAACATTAAAAAAAATATTTTTTAAAAGAGAGGAGCCTACAACACACAGAATTCCCAGGCGGTCACCCATCCAAGTACTAACTGCGCTCGATGTTGCTTAACTTCGGTGATCGGACGAGAACCGGTGCATTCAACATGATATGGTCGTAGGCATTTGCATAAGACTTTTTAGAGACCAAATGCATCCCCGGGGGGGTCACTCAGGTATTTAGGGGGGTGCATATGTTCGTGATCAAAATTAAAAAATATCCCTAAAGCACTGATTTCTGGCCAAAAAAGCACCCTTATTTCAATAAAACGCTGATTTTTTCCACTTAATAAACACCCCTTCTTTTATCAAAACACTGACACTGGATGAACGCGAACACGTATTTCAACTTAAGATCAGAGAAATACTACTTCTCTCAGCTTAAGATGTTATAATCCTCTGCTTGTTTAGCGGCAGCAAGTGGCGGCAGCAAACTCGGAAGCCCAGTCACTTCAGGAGTCACTCTACGTCAGATCCGCGTATATTTCGTGGCTTGCAAGGGGATTCTGACCCCCATACTTCGTACCTGGGTACAAAAAAGTACCCTTCTTTTACAAAATTGCGGACATGCGGAGGTCTTAAAAAAAGACCCCTTCTTCCGCGAAATACGTAACCCAGGTGCGGCCCCCCTCTGTACCTGGGTGCCCCCGCCGGGAATGCATCTCAAACAGGAAGTGTCCCAACATCATGCCTTACTCTCTTTATTTCCTGTTTCTCCTGCCCAGGAAATACTCTAGAATAACGTCAAGGCACAGGGATCTGTCCACACGTCAGCCTATACACTCTTGGCAGTCATGTTCTCGTCCTTTGGCTTAGCACCACATTTCAGTGCTGCCATCTATTCGCAGCTAGCAGAAGTGCTACCACCTCGTATCTCGCTGCCAAACTCTGGACTGTCCATGGTCTAATGGGGTTAAGTTGTGAATATCCAGTCGTTTAAAATGTTTCAAAGCCTACACCCTCATCCTCATAATAGAACCAACTGTGACTGTCTAGGCCATCGGTGAGCAGAGCATTTAAGGTACCACTTACGGTATCTCCAAACCTCACATAGGCTTGCAAACAGAAAGAAAAGATTTTGGCTTTTGATTTTCTTGATATTGAATTTCACCAAATCGAGGGTGCTTTAAAGTAGCACTTTGGGCATCAAGTCTTATCGGATTTGCTTGAAACGTTGGATCTAAATAGCTAATAGTATTACAAATATAAATAGTTAGATTATGCAATCTAGAAGTTTAAAAATATGCCTTTTTCTCATTTTCAATAAACAATCGGAAAGAAATGGTCATGCAATTTGAACACAGCAAAAAGTAGAGAAAGTGCGATAGTTTTCCCTCTGTTTTGATATTTTCTCCAGATTAATGGAATTTGATGGTCGACAAGTGTGGATAGCATCTCTGTTTGATAACACTATGCATGTTTTTAATGTGTTTACCCCAAATATTTACAACCTGCAAGGAGCTTACATTTATGATTCTCAATGTTTTCTCAATTAAAAGACCTTTCAGGCAATATATACTTTATATAGGCCAAGAAGTCAAATTAAAGCAGGGTAGAGGAAAAACCAGGCCCCAAAAAATGATCCCCGTAAGCTACGTTAAAAGTATTATAAAAATAATAAATTACTAAAATAAACCGAAATAAAATGATATAAAGCAACGAAAAATAAAAGTGGGAAGCATGGCCATGTATGTTATAAGATAAACTTTAAAAAAAATATTTTTTAAAAGAGAGGAGCCTACAACACACAGTATTCCCAGGCGGTCACCCATCCAAGTACTAACTGCGCTCGATGTTGCTTAACTTCGGTGATCGGACGAGAACCGGTGCATTCAACATGATATGGTCGTAGGCATATGCTTACGACTTTTTAGAGACCAAATGCATCTCAAACAGGAAGTGTCCCAACATCATGCCTTACTCTCTTTATTTCCTGTTTCTCCTGCCCAGGAAATACTCTAGAATAACGCCAAGGCTCAGGGATCTGTCCACACGTCAGCCTATACACTCTTGGCAGTCATGTTCTCGTCCTTTGGCTTAGCACCACATTTCAGTGCTGCCATCTATTCGCAGCTACATTGTAGTAGAAGTGCTACCACCTCGTATCTCGCTGCCAAACTCTGGACTCTCCATGGTCCAATGGGGTTAAGTTGTGAATATCCAGTCGTTTAAAATGTTTCAAAGCCTACACCCTCATCCTCATAATAGAACCAACTGTGACTGTCTAGGCCATCGGCGAGCAGAGCATTTAAGGTACCACTTACGGTATCTCCAAACCTCACATAGGCTTGCAAACAGAAAGAAAAGATTTTGGCTTTTGATTTTCTCGATATTGAATTTCACCAAATCGAGGGCGCTTTAAAGTAGCACTTTGGGCATCAAGTCTTATCGGATTTGCTTGAAACGTTGGATCTAAATAGCTAATAGTATTACAAATATAAATAGTTAGATAATGCAATCTAGAAGTTTCAAAATATGCCTTTTTCTCATTTTCAATAAACAATCGGAAAGAAATGGTCATGCAATTTGAACACAGCAAAAAGTAGAGAAAGTGCGATAGTTTTCCCTCTGTTTTGATATTTTCTCCAGATTAATGGAATTTGATGGTCGACAAGTGTGGATAGCATCTCTGTTTGATAACACTATGCATGTTTTTAATATGTTTACCCCGAATATTTACAACCTGCAAGGAGCTTACATTTATGATTCTCAATGTTTTCTCAATTAAAAGACCTTTCAGGCAATATATACTTTATATAGGCCAAGAAGTCAAATTAAAGCAGGGTAGAGGAAAAAACAGGCCCAAAAAATGATCCCCGTAAGCTACGTTAAAAGTATTATAAAAATAATAAATTAATAAAATAAACCAAAATAAAATGATATAAAGCAACAAAAAATAAAAGTGGGAAGCATGGCTATGTATGTTATAAGATAAACATTAAAAAAAATATTTTTTAAAAGAGAGGAGCCTACAACACACAGAATTCCCAGGCGGTCACCCATCCAAGTACTAACTGCGCTCGATGTTGCTTAACTTCGGTGATCGGACGAGAACCGGTGCATTCAACATGATATGGTCGTAGGCATTTGCATAAGACTTTTTAGAGACCAAATGCATCCCCGGGGGGGTCACTCAGGTATTTAGGGGGGTGCATATGTTCGTGATCAAAATTAAAAAATATCCCTAAAGCACTGATTTCTGGCCAAAAAAGCACCCTTATTTCAATAAAACGCTGATTTTTTCCACTTAATAAACACCCCTTCTTTTATCAAAACACTGACACTGGATGAACGCGAACACGTATTTCAACTTAAGATCAGAGAAATACTACTTCTCTCAGCTTAAGATGTTATAATCCTCTGCTTGTTTAGCGGCAGCAAGTGGCGGCAGCAAACTCGGAAGCCCAGTCACTTCAGGAGTCACTCTACGTCAGATCCGCGTATATTTCGTGGCTTGCAAGGGGATTCTGACCCCCATACTTCGTACCTGGGTACAAAAAAGTACCCTTCTTTTACAAAATTGCGGACATGCGGAGGTCTTAAAAAAAGACCCCTTCTTCCGCGAAATACGTAACCCAGGTGCGGCCCCCCTCTGTACCTGGGTGCCCCCGCCGGGAATGCATCTCAAACAGGAAGTGTCCCAACATCATGCCTTACTCTCTTTATTTCCTGTTTCTCCTGCCCAGGAAATACTCTAGAATAACGTCAAGGCACAGGGATCTGTCCACACGTCAGCCTATACACTCTTGGCAGTCATGTTCTCGTCCTTTGGCTTAGCACCACATTTCAGTGCTGCCATCTATTCGCAGCTAGCAGAAGTGCTACCACCTCGTATCTCGCTGCCAAACTCTGGACTGTCCATGGTCTAATGGGGTTAAGTTGTGAATATCCAGTCGTTTAAAATGTTTCAAAGCCTACACCCTCATCCTCATAATAGAACCAACTGTGACTGTCTAGGCCATCGGTGAGCAGAGCATTTAAGGTACCACTTACGGTATCTCCAAACCTCACATAGGCTTGCAAACAGAAAGAAAAGATTTTGGCTTTTGATTTTCTTGATATTGAATTTCACCAAATCGAGGGTGCTTTAAAGTAGCACTTTGGGCATCAAGTCTTATCGGATTTGCTTGAAACGTTGGATCTAAATAGCTAATAGTATTACAAATATAAATAGTTAGATTATGCAATCTAGAAGTTTAAAAATATGCCTTTTTCTCATTTTCAATAAACAATCGGAAAGAAATGGTCATGCAATTTGAACACAGCAAAAAGTAGAGAAAGTGCGATAGTTTTCCCTCTGTTTTGATATTTTCTCCAGATTAATGGAATTTGATGGTCGACAAGTGTGGATAGCATCTCTGTTTGATAACACTATGCATGTTTTTAATGTGTTTACCCCAAATATTTACAACCTGCAAGGAGCTTACATTTATGATTCTCAATGTTTTCTCAATTAAAAGACCTTTCAGGCAATATATACTTTATATAGGCCAAGAAGTCAAATTAAAGCAGGGTAGAGGAAAAACCAGGCCCCAAAAAATGATCCCCGTAAGCTACGTTAAAAGTATTATAAAAATAATAAATTACTAAAATAAACCGAAATAAAATGATATAAAGCAACGAAAAATAAAAGTGGGAAGCATGGCCATGTATGTTATAAGATAAACTTTAAAAAAAATATTTTTTAAAAGAGAGGAGCCTACAACACACAGTATTCCCAGGCGGTCACCCATCCAAGTACTAACTGCGCTCGATGTTGCTTAACTTCGGTGATCGGACGAGAACCAGTGCATTCAACATGATATGGTCGTAGGCATTTGCATAAGACTTTTTAGAGACCAAATGCATCTCAAACAGGAAGTGTCCCAACATCATGCCTTACTCTCTTTATTTCCTGTTTCTCCTGCCCAGGAAATACTCTAGAATAACGCCAAGGCACAGGGATCTGTCCACACGTCAGCCTATACACTCTTGGCAGTCATGTTCTCGTCCTTTGGCTTAGCACCACATTTCAGTGCTGCCATCTATTCGCAGCTAGCAGAAGTGCTACCACCTCGTATCTCGCTGCCAAACTCTGGACTGTCCATGGTCTAATGGGGTTAAGTTGTGAATATCCAGTCGTTTAAAATGTTTCAAAGCCTACACCCTCATCCTCATAATAGAACCAACTGTGACTGTCTAGGCCATCGGTGAGCAGAGCATTTAAGGTACCACTTACGGTATCTCCAAACCTCACATAGGCTTGCAAACAGAAAGAAAAGATTTTGGCTTTTGATTTTCTCGATATTGAATTTCACCAAATCGAGGGCGCTTTAAAGTAGCACTTTGGGCATCAAGTCTTATCGGATTTGCTTGAAACGTTGGATCTAAATAGCTAATAGTATTACAAATATAAATAGTTAGATTATGCAATCTAGAAGTTTAAAAATATGCCCTTTTATCATTTTCAATAAAAAATCGGAAAGAAATGGTCATGCAATTTGAACACAGCAAAAAGTAGAGAAAGTGCGACAAGTTTGGATAGCATCTCTGTTTGATAACACTATGCATGTTTTTAATGTGTTTACCCCAAATATTTACAACCTGCAAGGAGCTTACATTTATGATTCTCAATGTTTTCTCAATGAAAAGACCTTTCAGGCAATATATACTTTATATAGGCCAATAAGTCATATTAAAGCAGGGTAGAGGAAAAACCAGGCCCAAAAAATGATCCCCGTAAGCTACGTTAAAAGTATTATAAAAATGATAAATTAATAAAACAAAACAAAATAAAATGATATAAAGCAACGAAAAATAAAAGTGGGAAGCATGGCCATGTATGTTATAATAAAAACATAAAATTTTTTTTTTTTAAAGAGAGGAGCCTACAACACACAGTATTCCCAAGCGGTCACCCATCCAAGTACTAACTGCGCTCGATGTTGCTTAACTTCGGTGATCGGACGAGAACCGGTGCATTCAACATGATATGGTCGTAGGCATTTGCGTACGACTTTTTAGAGACCAAATGCATCTCAAACAGGAAGTGTCCCAACATCATGCCTTACTCTCTTTATTTCCTGTTTCTCCTGCCCAGGAAATACTCTAGAATAACGCCAAGGCTCAGGGATCTGTCCACACGTCAGCCTGTACACTCTTGGCAGTCATGTTCTCGTCCTTTGGCTTAGCACCACATTTCAGTGCTGCCATCTATTCGCAGCTAGCAGAAGTGCTACCACCTCGTATCTCGCTGCCAAACTCTGGACTGTCCATGGTCTTATGGGGTTAAGTTGTGAATATCCAGTCGTTTAAAATGTTTCAAAGCCTTCACCCTCATCCTCATAATAGAACCAACTGTGACTGTCTAGGCCATCGGTGAGCAGATCATTTAAGGTACCACTTACAGTATCTCCAAACCTCACATAGGCTTGCAAACAGAAAGAAAAGATTTTGGCTTTTGATTTTCTCGATATTGAATTTCACCAAATCGAGGGCGCTTTAAAGAAGCACTTTGGGCATCAAGTCTTATCGGATTTGCTTGAAACGTTGGATCTAACTAGCTAATAGTATTACAAATATATATAGTTAGATTATGCAATCTAGAAGTTTAAAAATATGCCCTTTTCTCATTTTCAATAAAAAATCGGAAAGAAATGGTCAAGCAATTTGAACACAGCAAAAAGTAGAAAAAGTGCGATAGTTTTCCCTCTGTTTTGATATTTTCTTCAGATTAATGGAATTTGATGGTC
This sequence comes from Maea johnstoni, assembly GCA_963942565.1. Classification (NCBI taxonomy): domain Eukaryota; kingdom Metazoa; phylum Annelida; class Polychaeta; order Spionida; family Magelonidae; genus Maea; species Maea johnstoni. The sequence goes on from OZ012695.1 coordinate 11,699,231, forward strand.
GGCAAGTGTGGATAGCATCTCTGTTTGATAACACTATGCATGTTTTTAATGTGTTTACCCCAAATATTTACAACCTGCAAGGAGCTTACATTTATGATTCTTAATGTTTTCTCAATTAAAAGACGTTTCAGGCAATATATACTTTAAATAGGCCAAGAGGTCAAATTAAAGCAGGGTAGAGGAAAAACCAGGCCCAAAAAATGATCCCCGTAAGCTACGTTAAAAGTATTATAAAAATAATAAATTAATAACATAAAACAAAATAAAATGATATAAAGCAACGAAAAATAAAAGTGGGAAGCATGTCCATGTATGTTATAAGATAAACATTAAAAAAAAAAATTTGAAAAGAGAGGAGCCTACAACACACAGTATTCCCAGGCGGTCACCCATCCAAGTACTAACTGCGCTCGATGTTGCTTAACTTCGGTGATCGGACGAGAACCGGTGCATTCAACATGATATGGTCGTAGGCATATGCTTACGACTTTTTAGAGACCAAATACATCTCAAACAGGAAGTGTCCCAACATCATGCCTTACTCTCTTTATTTCCTGTTTCTCCTGCCAAGGAAATACTCTAGAATAACGCCAAGGCTCAGGGATCTGTCAGCCTATACACTCTTGGCAGTCATGTTCTCGTCCTTTGGCTTAGCACCACATTTCAGTGCTGCCATCTATTCGCAGCTAGCAGAAGTGCTACCACCTCGTATCTCGCTGCCAAACTCTGGACTGTCCATGGTCTTATGGGGTTAAGTTGTGAATATCCAGTCGTTTAAAATGTTTCAAAGCCTACACCCTCATCCTCATAATAGAACCAACTGTGACTGTCTAGGCCATCGGTGAGCAGAGCATTTAAGGTACCACTTACGGTATCTCCAAACCTCACATAGGCTTGCAAACAGAAAGAAAAGATTTTGGCTTTTGATTTTCTCGATATTGAATTTCACCAAATCGAGGGCGCTTTAAAGTAGGACTTTGGGCATCAAGTCTTTTTGGATTTGCTTGAAACGTTGGATCTAAATAGCTAATAGTATTACAAATATAAATAGTTAGATTATGCAATCTAGAAGTTTAGAAATATGCCTTTTTCTCATTTTCAATAAAAAATCGGAAAGAAATGGTCATGCAATTTGAACACAGCAAAAAGTAGAGAAAGTGCGACAAGTTTGGATAGCATCTCTGTTTGATAACACTATGCATGTTTTTAATGTGTTTACCCCAAATATTTACAACCTGCAAGGAGCTTACATTTATGATTCTCAATGTTTTCTCAATGAAAAGACCTTTCAGGCAATATATACTTTATATAGGCCAAGAAGTCATATTAAAGCAGGGTAGAGGAAAAACCAGGCCCAAAAAATGATCCCCGTAAGCTACGTTAAAAGTATTATAAAAATGATAAATTAATAAAACAAAACAAAATAAAATGATATAAAGCAACGAAAATAAAAGTGGGGAGCATGGCCATGTATGTTATAAGATAAACATTAAAAATTATTTTTTTAAAAGAGAGGAGCCTACAACACACAGTATTCCCAAGCGGTCACCCATCCAAGTACTAACCGCGCTCGATGTTGCTTAACTTCGGTGATCGGACGAGAACCGGTGCATTCAACATGATATGGTCGTAGGCATTTGCTTACGACTTTTTAGAGACCAAATGCATCTCAAACAGGAAGTGTCCCAACACCATGCCTTACTCTCTTTATTTCCTGTTTCTCCTGCCAAGGAAATACTCTAGAATAACGCCAAGGCTCAGGGATCTGTCCACACGTCAGCCTATACACTCTTGGCAGTCATGTTCTCGTCCTTTGGCTTAGCACCACATTTCAGTGCTGCCATCTATTCGCAGCTAGCAGAAGTGCTACCACCTCGTATCTCGCTGCCAAACTCTGGACTGTACATGGTCTTATGGGGTTAAGTTGTGAATATCCAGTCGTTTAAAATGTTTCAAAGCCTACACCCTCATCCTCATAATAGAACCAACTGTGACTGTCTAGGCCATCGGTGAGCAGAGCATTGAAGGTACCACTTACGGTATCTCCAAACCTCACATAGGCTTGCCCACAGAAAGGAAAGATTTTGGCTTTTAATTTTCTCGATATTGAATTTCACCAAATCGAGGGCGCTTTAAAGTAGCACTTTGGGCATCAAGTCTTATCGGATTTGCTTGAAACGTTGGATCTAAATAGCTAATAGTATTACAAATATAAATAGTTAGATTATGCAATCTAGAAGTTTAGAAATATGCCTTTTTCTCATTTTCAATGAAAAATCGGAAAGAAATGGTCATGCAATTTGAACACAGCAAAAAGTAGTGAAAGTGCCATAGTTTTTCCTCTGTTTTGATATTTTCTCCAGATGAATGGAATTTGATGGTCGACAAGTGTGGATAGCATCTCTGTTTGATAACACTATGCATGTTTTTAATGTGTTTACCCCAAATATTTACAACCTGCAAGGAGCTTACATTTATGATTCTCAATGTTTTCTCAATGAAAAGACCTTTCAGGCAATATATACTTTATATAGGCCAAGAAGTCATATTAAAGCAGGGTAGAGGAAAAACCAGGCCCAAAAAATGATCCCCGTAAGCTACGTTAAAAGTATTATAAAAATGATAAATTAATAAAACAAAACAAAATAAAATGATATAAAGCAACGAAAATAAAAGTGGGAAGCATGGCCATGTATGTTATAAGATAAACATTAAAAATTATTTTTTTAAAAGAGAGGAGACTACAACACACAGTATTCCCAAGCGGTCACCCATCCAAGTACTAACCGCGCTCGATGTTGCTTAACTTCGGTGATCGGACGAGAACCGGTGCATTCAACATGATATGGTCGTAGGCATTTGCGTACGACTTTTTAGAGACCAAATGCATCTCAAACAGGAAGTGTCCCAACATCATGCCTTACTCTCTTTATTTCCTGTTTCTCCTGCCCAGGAAATACTCTAGAATAACACCAAGGATCAGGGATCTGTCCACACGTCAGCCTATACACTCTTGGCAGTCATGTTCTCGTCCTTTGGCTTAAAACCACATTTCAGTGCTGCCATCTATTCGCAGCTAGCAGAAGTGCTACCACCTCGTATCTCGCTGCCAAACTCTGGACTGTCCATGGTCTTATGGGGTTAAGTTGTGAATATCCAGTCGTTTAAAATGTTTCAAAGCCTACACCCTCATCCTCATAATAGAACCAACTGTGACTGTCTAGGCCATCGGTGAGCAGAGCATTGAAGGTACCACTTACGGTATCTCCAAACCTCACATAGGCTTGCACACAGAAAGGAAAGATTTTGGCTTTTAATTTTCTCGATATTGAATTTCACCAAATCGAGGGCGCTTTAAAGTAGCACTTTGGGCATCAAGTCTTATCGGATTTGCTTGAAACGTTGGATCTAAATAGCTAATAGTATTACAAATATAAATAGTTAGATTATGCAATCTAGAAGTTTAGAAATATGCCTTTTTCTCATTTTCAATGAAAAATCGGAAAGAAATGGTCATGCAATTTGAACACAGCAAAAAGTAGTGAAAGTGCCATAGTTTTTCCTCTGTTTTGATATTTTCTCCAGATGAATGGAATTTGATGGTCGACAAGTGTGGATAGCATCTCTGTTTGATAACACTATGCATGTTTTTAATGTGTTTACCCCAAATATTTACAACCTGCAAGGAGCTTACATTTATGATTCTCAATGTTTTCTCAATGAAAAGACCTTTCAGGCAATATATACTTTATATAGGCCAAGAAGTCATATTAAAGCAGGGTAGAGGAAAAACCAGGCCCAAAAAATGATCCCCGTAAGCTACGTTAAAAGTATTATAAAAATGATAAATTAATAAAACAAAACAAAATAAAATGATATAAAGCAACGAAAATAAAAGTGGGAAGCATGGCCATGTATGTTATAAGATAAACATTAAAAATTATTTTTTTAAAAGAGAGGAGACTACAACACACAGTATTCCCAAGCGGTCACCCATCCAAGTACTAACCGCGCTCGATGTTGCTTAACTTCGGTGATCGGACGAGAACCGGTGCATTCAACATGATATGGTCGTAGGCATTTGCGTACGACTTTTTAGAGACCAAATGCATCTCAAACAGGAAGTGTCCCAACATCATGCCTTACTCTCTTTATTTCCTGTTTCTCCTGCCCAGGAAATACTCTAGAATAACACCAAGGATCAGGGATCTGTCCACACGTCAGCCTATACACTCTTGGCAGTCATGTTCTCGTCCTTTGGCTTAAAACCACATTTCAGTGCTGCCATCTATTCGCAGCTAGCAGAAGTGCTACCACCTCGTATCTCGCTGCCAAACTC
>OZ012695.1:11706069-11731069 GCA_963942565.1 Maea johnstoni
TTCAGTACTTTATTAAGCTTTAGTTTAGAAGTAGTGGTGGCGGACATATCATCCGCATATATCCGACAGGAGTACATTTTATTTCATTAATTTGAATACATAAACCAGAGTTTTTGAGGTGCATCAGGAGGGAGTTGATAGAGGCAATATATTTCAAAAGTGAAAGGAATCCCCCCTGATGGATACCACAATTCATGGTATACCAATTCGAAGTTCTATTTTGGATTCGAACTTTACGTTTAAATTCAGTGTAAACCATGTTCAAAATTTGCCATAATCTACCTCTGATCCCAAGTTTATATAGTTGATAAAAGAGTCCATTCATCCATATCGAATCAAAAGCTTTAGCCACATGGAGGTAGGCCACGAAGACAGTTTTCCCTGCCTCCCTCGATGCGGCTATGGCCTCCTGTAGGACCAGGCACGAATGTAGGCATGATATATTGCCCTTTTTGTCAAGCTCCCTGGTTTTCGCGTATAATCTTGTTTTCATTCAATCACACCTCCAGTCTGGACGAGATAATAACTTCCAAGAGCCTGTTCGAGAAGGTAAGTAGGGTAATGCTTCTATAGTTCCCCGGGTCCAGGCTGCAGGGGGTTTTACCTTTAAAATAGCATTTTGGGCAGCAAGTCTTATCGGATTTGCTTGCAACGTGAGATCTAAATAGCTGAATGAATGTATAGATGCATGTATGTGTGTGTGCATGTATATATGTGTGTGTATGTATGTATGTAAGTATATAAATATATATATATATATATATATATATATATATATATATATATATATTTATATATATATATATATATATATATATATATATATATATGTGTGTGTAAACATATGCATTATGTATGTATGTATATATACATGTGTGTATGTGTATACAGGAATGCATCACGGTTCACAACCTGTGACATCGACAGCCATAATTACCTGTTAATCCTGCTTACAGGGTAGTTCACAGTGTGGATATTTTTGGATTTATTTATGGCTATGAGTATCTATATCAAATCCCTCGTCCGGAGCTTGGCCGCCTGTCCATGCATTATGTTCTAAACTGATCTTTGTATCACAGGTGTACGAGTGAATGCCTTTATTGAGTCTTGTAGTTCAAGGGTAAATTAAGTTAACAAACTCATGCATTTTATGTTATCACCACTTTATTGTGTGTTATAATCATATGAAATGATCATCATGATAGGTCCACCTCGTAATGAAGACAATGCATGTATGTATTTTATTGACTGTATCGTATGGAAAAAACTTTTTAAAAAACTTTAGAAATACTGCATGAGCTGTCTATGGCATAGACCCCCACACCACCTTCTAAACCACACACTTGATCATACATATTATCAATTTCATCCGTGTTTGCTGGGTATTGAAGTATGGTATGGGTAATACTTCCAACTCCAAAAGACTGTATCGGCTGCCGGGAAAACAAATGGGAATGTATTTGTATCAAACTTCAAAGTACCGGTATATAAGGCATTGAATGAAGTATGGACAAATGGTCACTTCTATAAAAAAAACTATGACATGGGAATGCAGGGAAAGACTTGTATTACTGTTGAATGGCTAGTGTTTCCATGAGTTTTATTTTCCAGTATTTTCTTGAATGCTTTCAAACGGGAATAAAAACACTGAAAAATACAATAAAAACATGTCCGGACTCAATCAACACAGGCAATTATTCTCCTTACCCATTAATATTTACTCTTTGGTATACTGAAATTAGAAATCTACATAAAATGGGAAAATTAGAAACAGAAAAAACATATGTCCTCTCTTCGGAAATATTAGAAAAGGAAACACCCCAAAATAGAAAATTAGGGAAAATTGTTACACGGAAAAGTTAACCATTCTACAGTATTTAGGGCTTATAACGTGTCAGGCTTTTCATGTGTCTGGTTAGGGTAGGCAACAGAGTCTCAAAATGGTACATAATGCTCCGTGGTATTCATCAGAGAGGGTTCTTGTCAGGATAGTCTCGTATACCTTAGAAAAGAAGATGCTCTTCCTGTACTCGTTATTCAGTATGGAAGAATCAAATGTATTAAGAGGAGTGTTTAATGCTAGGGTGGTAAAGTATTTCGGCCATCACAAAGACGGAGTTGCAACAGAGAGAAAAAGCCCAATCTTTGACATGCTTGACACCTGTTGCAAATTGCTAATTTTGCCTTTAGGACGTTGTTAAGGATAGTTCAAATGTCTCAACACTCAACATGAGCAAAGGGACATGGACATCTTTAATTTGCGAAAGGACCTGGAATCTATAAGACTGTTTCTTGCAGTCAATTGAAATATCATGTAAAGGAAATGACTTGTTAAAAGCGACAATGCAATGTTCTAACGGTACACGGTGGTGGTATTTGAGTGATATACATCCAGAAATGTGTGAAAGCTTGGCAAAATTAGTAGCCCATGTCTGTAAGCTTAGGTGCGATGATATTAAATTGAAGGACTCACTGTTAGCAATACAGTTTTCCTAAAGTATGATATGCTTTGATGACCATGCACCACAATGTGATGCAGTGTCCTGGATACAAAGGACTTAGATCCATTAGGTATGATGACACATGGGCATTAGAATGGGATGTATAAACAGCTTGATGGCTCCTTGGAAAGCCAAGAGATGGAGTAAGCACATCGGACATACCCATGTTCGGGTATATCTCAGGAAGTGCAATAATGGACATGTATGAAAAGAGCACCAGCGACTGAAAATGACATTGGCTATGATGACATTCTCTCTCTTAGCAAAACCCTACAATTACGGACTTATGGACCGATGATGCATAATGGCTTTTTAAGTTAATGTAACAATCAGTTTGATCTCTCCTTTATCTGTATTCCATTTTTCATGTTGTATCCTTTTTGCGTTTCCACTTATATGTGTACCCTTCATATTCTTTGAATGTGGTAAACAAGGTACAGACATACATACATGCATACATACATACATACATACATGCATGGACTCGATAATGCCCAGGTTGCAGTAGAGGCACATTTTCTCACTATGCGTAGACTGCTTCAGTCTAAAATCCTTCCCTTAACGTCTGTTAGCATGGTTTATTAACTTAACTATAGTTTTGCATATACTCATTAGTGTAGTGAGGGTTTACTATTAGATAGAACCAGATGCACTACGTAGAATTGAATTTTTTTTCTTTCTATATCAGTTACATTTCCGTAACTGATCTTCTAATGACCAGGCAATGGCTTATACTTTCTTCGACCGTTATGATAGCTTTTTTGAGAGAATTGCCCTTTGTCTTGCCCTTTGTCTAGATACATTTTCTACCAAGTCAAAATGGCTGCCACTCGTAATTTATCTTGAATGGGACTTATCGATAATAGGACTATGACTCACCAGAAGATTATATTGCAAATGGCTACATTTAATCCATTCTTTGTAATTCCTTGACCCATAAACGTATGGAAAACCTTGACTTGATCTGTTCTTATACTTACATGACATTTATACATACAAGCTGCAACGTGTACATGCTTATAGGATACCCTTTTCTTTAGCCCTCTCCTCCCCCAGTTTCAAGACTATTACCTCACTGTTAACATCATGCTTGACCTTATCTTCACCGTTCATTAGAATAGCTTTTTTCAGCATTTAGGTAATACCTTCATACTTGTCTATGTCTATAGGCTTTCTCTAACACCCTATCCATTTTCTGCTCTGATAGCATACATGGCGCCGAATCATCGGCATATCCGACTGAATGTGCATAGCGCTTCTGTGGAATGTAGTTTTGGTTAATTTGCCGTGTCCAAAATGGGCTGATGTTGCCTTTGTCAGAATTTGAAGAATCTTAACTTGCCTATCGTAACCACACATGATCGGTAAATTAAAGACAGCAATTAGTTGTTATCACATTCACACTATAACAGTATCCCCAAGAGGAAAGAGCAGCATATCTACTTGGATTTTAATTTTTTGTATAATTAGGTGATAAAAGGGGCTAGGTAGGGTCGATTGAAATTGATACTGATATTCTGGTAGAGTGGAGTTTGCACAAGTTGGCGTCTGTTCTCATCGCGGCTTTTGATGAGAGAAGTCAACAAATGGGTACTAGTGCGTATCAATTCCAATTTACAATTGCATATCCTTATCAGAATTTAATGAATGTGTCCCGTTTATTTTTCCTAGACTCTCTCCTCTCAGCCGAAAGAGCAGGACAAACATCCAGTTTGGCCATTGACGTAAATTTTCCGAGCTTAAGCTTACCAAAATTTGTGAATCTTATTTTATCGATCACATCTGATCGGCAAGTATCAGCAAATTAAAAACATTGGTAAATTAAGAGGATTTACAGTATTATAAAGCATATATTAGATTGCTCATCTTAACTAATGAAAAATTAACAAATGCAATGTATGCGATAAGAGTGGATATCGTCCCAGATGTATTCTGCATCAAAGGTCACACTGATGTAGATTCGTCATGTTCTACCCGTGTCCCCAAACTCGTAGGTCTAAAACAACAAACCATTAACACAAACAGAATCAAAACCCGTGGAGACGTCAAAGTAAGCAGCAAAACATGTACTGTCACACCAAATGGACGTAACCAAGGCTTCTCTGAGAAGTATAGCAGAATGTAAACAAGAGTTGCATGACTTAAAAAGACCCCTGAAGCTTAGGTATAGTGCCATTTGCTGTCGACATTGGCTCTAACCTACCAACCCAATATCACGACCTCAGGAAGTTATTTATATACAGAAAGGAGTGTAATATCCCATGTAATAATTTGGATTCCACTAACAAAGAGTTTTCCACTTATATAGTGATATTCTGAGCTCCCTCCAATACTTAACTTATGTCTTCTTGTTATAAAAAACGAGTGAGGGTTGTTATCATAAATGAACCTGCGTTGTATAGGTGTTCTCAGCGTACACCCTCGTGGCTTTCGCATTGTGTTCTGAGGATCCACCGTGGCCTAGTGATTACGATGCCTAGTCTCCACTAGATCCTCACAAACGGGTTGGCCTGGTCACTTTATAAACGTGCGTTGTTGTGGAGGTCTGTTTATGGTTCTTCAGCAACTGAAAGCTCACTTGGAACTATTTGTGAAGAGAAGGAAATTTCATCCCAGTTCTTGGTTTCTATCTCGTCGCGAAATGACCCAAGCTGTTGATAGCGACGTAAAAACCCATTCCTTCCATCCTTTCCAATGTTTAGTTTTGAGAGGGCATTGTCTACTTCTTTTTAACCAAAAGGTTCGGTGAGAAGATCATTTATTTTAGGTAAAACACAAACAAAGGTCCACTGTGATGACAAATCATTAAAACCCTAAGAAGAATGACTCGGCACTTAAAACCTGCTTTTATCTAAATATGACGTGAGAGGATAGTGTTTTAGGGTTAACAAGTTCAACATGGAATTCATATCCAAATATGCATGACCTGGATCACACAGCTGTCGCCTCCAAATTACCCCAACATAGAATGCGTCTCTTTTCTGCACTAAGTCTATATGGAGCCTCCGCCACCTTCTGTTCAGACGAAATGCACTTCTCTAACCAATGTGTTGTTACAACTTCAAGCCCAGCACGAGGAGTGAACTTCTCCAGACCCTGAAATTAAATACATAAATGAGTGAAAATCCATCATCCTTTAAATCATTAAATGGTGGACACTTGTAGCAACTAATGTTTTATTGTTACAGAAAATAAAGGATAAGCAATCATATATGTGGGCTCTTTGTGGTGACTGGTGACAAAAGGTATCAACAATGCAAACCATCTCTTATGATATCCTGTTGTGTAATGAAGAAAGTAATGCTTTGGGTTAGTGCTACAGGCTACATTATTGCTAATGAGCCATCCTTGATCTCAACCCCATGAACTATACCCCAGGGATGGTTCGAATACTACTAATGACTACTTATACCTACGGCGAGATTAAAAACCTACCCCTCCTACCCGTAATGCTAGTTTGCATCCCGAGATATCCTTAGGATAGGATTCAAAACTACACTGTTCACTCCCGTACACTACACCGTACACTTCCTTTTGATGTAAATACAAATCACGATAACTTTCAATTTAATCAACAGTATAATATTCTTTAATTGAAAAGTGCCATTTCATAGCCAAGATGCAGATAAACTTCTCTCAGTGATTGCATTGATTGTTTAAATCTATGTGATCGTATTTTAGCTATGCAAAATTAAGTTGATCCTATCTCACTTACTTGAGCAGATAGGGCTGAATGCTCCACTGGTAGGACGATGATGTGTGTGGTCGAGTCAGCCGGGACGGAATGAACAATGCCACCAAAGGTACGAGGAGTCAAGGATAATAAAACAAAGCTTCCAACCCGTTACAGTAAAACCATACCTTGTAAGAACTACTTAGAACACTTCATGACCACATGTTTAATTAGTACAGTCATGGATATATCAAATTTCTTCAAACAAGAGTCTCGCGTGATATCAGTAATAATGAAAACCTAAGAAAGAAAGATTTCAATATGAGACTCACAAACCTATGAGATTCTTGTATTTTACTATTTATGATGAGAAACTATAGATGACACATAACAAATCTTACAATATACGACTCCTGAATTATATCAGTAAATAACAAATCGTAATAAAGTGGTTGACCGAACACTAACAACATTTAGAAACTTGAGATTAACTTGTGTCTACATTGTAAACTGAGACCTTCTAAAATGACAGGATTGTGAAAACCACTACTGCCATATATTGGTCGAAATACATTGAAAAACCAAATATTGAAAATGAGGTAAAAATGAATGCATAGGCTTGAGAGAGGGAATTATGAAAATGCACTGATGACTGTACATTCAAAAGATAAAAGGATATTGTAGAAGAGGTTTCTCAAGTTTCGTTTTCTGCAACCCTTTGACGTCATGAAAAAAGACTGATACAGACTCCATGAACTGATCTTTCACTTCAGCAACAGGCGCAGTCGACAGAGGTTGCTTAGGTTTGACCTCTGGTTGATAAGCCTTATTGGTGTAGCTTGTAGTATTTGTAGGCTTTTCTGAAATATGAAAAGGAAAACCTTAAACAAAAAGGAACCTATCAAGATAAGCAATTATCCTGAGTGCATTTGAATGGAATTAAAGACAATTTTGGTAGTATCATTTTTTCTGCCTTAACAATGAGAGGCTCGTCACTAATTCATGGTGGAAAATCCTGTGATAAGGTTTCAAAAGGAATATATATATATATATATATATATATATATATATATATATATATATATATATATATATATATATACACACATATATATATATATATATATATATATATATATATATATATATATATATATATATATATATATATATATATATATATATATATATTTATTACATGACCACTGACAAATCTCTCTTTTGATTGGTTAATTCAGGCTATGACCACTTCCTATACTAGGGAATATCTCCCAACCAGTCCATCTGGCAATATTGACTGATACCAAAGAGGCACACCATTCAATGAGAGTGCCAGAATAGTGACACACCCCCAGATTTCCCCAGCATGCCAACAGCCAATCAGATGGACTGTGACATGACTGGCCACCATTTTGCCCAGATTAGCCAATTAGGAAGCAGGACATAACTGCATTAGGCATTAAGTAGGTCATGCCCCAGATCCGTCTGCCCACACGTAAACAGATAAAATGGCTACCTCTTCTGCAAGTTCTCCACCAGAACTTGGTAAAAAAAGACATGCTACCCTAACAGACCAGGATATGGAGATTATATTGAAGAAGATAAATGCTGCAAATACTGACAAGGTAACTGGAAACAGTGTAAACATTATCAGGAAGTATTTGAATGAGAAAAATCTGCCTGTGGATTTTGAAAGTTTGGATGACAAGGCACTAGATGAACTTCTCTAAAAACTTTATTGTGAAGTTCGTACTTCTAATGGGGAACTTTACAAAAAATCCAGCATGATGACACTGAGACATGGGGTAAACAGACATCTATTAGTAACTGCAGAAAGAGTCCTGTGGACATTGTGAATGACAGCAAGTTTAACCAATCTCAGAGGATGTTTTCAGCTGTCTCTAAAAATGTATGAATATCTCACATCAGACCTGGATGACCCTGTTATGCTGCAGAGGAAGGTTTTCGTTGATGTGCTCCTCTATTTTTGCCGTAGAGGACGAGAAAATCTTAGGGACATAAAGATAATGGACATAGCTGTCATAAGGAATGATGAAAATACACTCTATGCATACATGGTGAAAGATGAGGCAACCAAGAATCATCAGGCAGATGACAAAGCATCAGTCAGTGGACATATGTTTGAAATTTTAGGTAGGTGCTTTTATTAAATGACTTCGTCTTTGTATTGAATTTAGCTACCTTGTTGAGCTGAAGAGATGGCAGACTTCATCTTGTGCTAGACTTGAAACAAAAAGGTAATTATATCAGTCAGTTCATTACTCACTTTTGTTGATGCTTTAAATACAATGTTATGAGGTTTTCACTGCCACGTAATGCTTACATTAAAATGGGGACCAGGCGGTTTAGTTGACCTGTCAAAAAAAGGAAAAAAGGGCATTTCTAGTTTAAATACAATGTTATGAGGTTTTCACTGCCACGTAATGCTTACATTAAAATGGGGACCAGGCGGTTTAGTTGACCTGTCAAAAAAAGGAAAAAAGGGCATTTCTAGTTTTTCTTTGGCCATACCAACTAGTCTTATATAAGAATTTTCTTTTTAAAATTAAGGCAGAAGAAAATGTATCATCCACATTTTTATTTAAACTTTTTTCATTACAGAGAGTGACAGATGTCCCGTGCATACATTGGACAAGTACCAGCGCCACCTGAATTCCAAATCAGTGTTTTTGTTCCAACGCCCTAAAATATATGCAAGAACATTACGGACCCAAGAGGCCCATGGTATGATGGTGCTGTTATCGGAAAGAATACCCTCGGTGGGATGATGTCCAAAATCAGCGAGGCTGCAGGTCTATCGAGAATCTACACAAACCACAGTCTCCGTAGTACGGGCATTACCATACTGGATCAAGCAAATGTTGAGGGAAGGCATATTATCGGTCACACAGGACATGCTTCAGTGAACAGCCTCTCATCATATCTTGGGCAAGTTTCAAACAAGAAGAAAGAAGACATGTCTCGACATATTGGTAACCGGAAGCCTAATCCAGAAACACCAGCCAAAAATGACAAATTTCAGAGCCCAGCTTCAACGGTAGACTTGTCGCCCTTACTGACAGTTTCCCAAGAATTAGCACTTCTCAATGAGGGAGAACCCTTCAATATCATTGACTTACCTGACCAGGATGGGTTCAATATAAATGAACCAAAACTCCCTCGAGCAGCCTCAACTCATGTTTCAACAAGCCAAGTGCTGCGAAATACCCTTTAAACTTACCCTTTCAAACAAGCGGAAACATGGCTCCTGGGTTGCAACTAGTAATACAAAATTGTCAGGTCACCATAAACTACAACATTATGCAAAACTAGAAAGTTTGCGCTGTTGCAACATTCTGTGGCAGTCAATTCCCCAATTTTGAAAGTAGGCACCCCCTCGCCTTGTTAGCTAGTTTCCAGCTTCTATCAAATTGTGTGACAAGCAGAAAGCTGTTTTTTAAAACCTGTTGTATGTCTACCCTCTTCTTTTCAGGTTCATCCCTGAGGGAGGGATTTGATAAGATCTGAACTTTTCTTATTGAACATTTGGAAGCCAATAAGGGTGAATTAAGGCTCATTTTGAGGGTTTTGAAGTTTTAAAGATTAATTGCTTCAAGACGAGGTTTTATCATTGTATTAAGGATGCCTGATAGTGGTAGTCTAATAAAAACCTTTCTGAACAATCTGTCTGATGTGTAATTAATGCTTCTTCCATTTGTCAGTGGTCATATAATAAAACAAATATGAACTGATCCCTCGCGCAAATCAGGTTATATGTATATTACATTATATATATATATACATATATATATATATATATATATATATATATATATATATATATATATATATATATATATATATATATATATGTATATAAACATATATATATATATATATATATATATATATATATATATATATATATATTTATATATTTACTTACTTTGTCCATTGCTCTGTGGGAGACTACTAGGCTTCTTTTTGTTTCTGAAATCATTCAAGCAAATTAGATATATTATGATATCATGGCAATAATCTGCGTATGCCAATATGCCAATTAAATTCAAGAAGCCACCACTAAATGCGAAATCTGTGAATGTCACATGTTTGTTCGCTAATAACATAAAAGGTTTTAAGGGCGCTATATCATACAAATTATCTTTATTATTAACAACTAAGCACTCGATATAAACAATAGTGTAAGTTGCCGTTAGGTGCAAAACTGTCCAAATGCATTATAGAGACTTAGATCAACACCACTTCCACATGCCATGGGTCAGATTGCGAAAAGGGACTATTAGCAGTTGTTATAGACAGCTTGCATATTTAATGTAGAATGCCTACAAGGCTGGCATAGCGGTCCTTACATGCCGGCAGCGGATCTACTGATGAAAGATGGGTTTTGCGTTTTCCAGTACTGCCGGTCAGCAGATATACACATACAGTGCCGACATTTAATTCCTGCACTAAATACGTGGGCAGCACCGGCATAAGACCGCATGCCTGATTGCCACCCAGGTTCCTGGGCACGGATGCATGGATGACCTCATAACTGCACGTAGCTTTGATTCGCAAGCTACGTTGGCCATTGATGTGCTAGGCTTATTTTTTGACTTGTTATCCATGGGTGCTTGTACAACCAGGCACTGGCAGACGTCCGATTGACTAGTGCAGTAAGTAAATGTATTTACTGCATAGTGTGTACAACGTACCTGAGCCGGCTCATCACTGACAGTGTGTATAGTATGGGGTTGAGTGCGCTATTCACTGGAAGGACGAACACTGCCATGAAGGCATAGATGACACCAGGCATCACAACTGCGCCTGAGGTTGCAAGTATCCCTGTACAGTGGCAAATAAGAATTGTTCAAATAAAATAAAAATAGACAGGTTACAAAATAGTGCAAATGCCTCAACATGTTGGATATTCATGTTAATACTGTTCAACAATAGTCACTCTATAGAGGAATAGTAGCATAACTATAAGCAAAATGAAAATATAATTTACACATTTGAAGGGGATGGAATCTTCCACACATCCTAATTGAAACAGATGCACTGTTTTGCATTACATTATCACATTTACTCCTACAAAAGCAGAAGGTATGGCATACCATTAAATTCCCATTTGAACAAGCATCATGGAAGGCCAAAATCGTTGGAGACATGTTGAGATTGTTGTGAAGTTCTATACAGTAAGTTCATGTTCATTCATTTATCCGGTTAACTTTTTCATCATTTTTCCGAGGATACTAGTGTAAACTGGTAACTGAAATTTGACATCATGTTTGTCGTCACTTTTTCTGCCATATTCAGGTCTTCTTGGATGAAACCATAGTACCCGAGACGAGCTTGTGCCTCTTTTGATTTCGGTGAGAGACAGCGAGCAGATAAGGGCAACACCTAATATGCTATAGGGGCAGGAACATCTCATTCATTTGATATCCTGTGTGGATTCTAAAAAATGACACACTTACCAGTTACGCAGATGGGGAACCAGCATAGAAAGTCTGAGAGTACAATAGCAGCTAGTCGTCCTCCAAGCTTTACATGCTGCATCTTTCTGTCAGTCGAGGCTTGAATAGCACTCACTCGCTTTACGTGTATGAACATATACGTGTAGCTAACAGCAATGAAGAGAAAGGCAACGCAATTGAGGGCGAGTGAAACTGCGACCGAGTACTCCCAGCCAGGGTAGGTTTGTCTTGTGAGATGCAAGGAGAGGCATACACCAGAGCGGGAGTAGAACTTGCCACCGAAGTAACTGATAGGAAGTATAGGAATAACGGCAAGGAGAATTCCAATCCCCCAGCTAATCGTAACTCCAATTACCGCACGTTTCTTGGTCATCTTGAATGAACTGAAGGGGAAGACGATCGCGATGAAGCGATCAAGTGTGATCATGATCAACATGAACACCGATACTTCACTTGAGACATTGGCCAAAACTCCAGCTAAATTACACAAGAATCCCGTCTTCCACTGGTCAGCATTCTCTATGTATCTGCCCCGGAAGTGAACATCAGCGCTGGCTATTATGATCATATACACTCCCATGAGGAAGTCCGAGATTGCAAGACTTCGAATTATGAGACTCTGACCCGATTGTGAAGACTGTTTGCTTTTCATCTGGATGATGAAAGATGTGATATTTCCAACCAAGGCAACGAATCCTATTGTCCAGAATGCTACTTGAAGACTTGTATATCGAATGAGATCTGCACAACTTGAGAACTCGTCAGCAGGGGGGTAACACTTCACGTTCTTGTGAATGTCACGATTAAGAAGTAAACAACAAAATTTGTAGTCATCTGAACGAATTTGAATTAAGGACTCTAGTTGGTTAAATATGGACTTAGAAAACTTGATAACATTATTTTGTTTAAAATCCAGATATTTCAACTTAGAAAGGCCGCTGAACGTATTCAATGTTATAGCATCTATATAGTTTTGAGAAATATTCAGTCTTTCTAATCTGTCCAGTCCAGTGAATCCACCATCTTGAATTTTGTTGATTGCAAGATTGTGCAGATCTAATGTTTTTAAGGAGTTCAAATGATTGAAAGATCCCGCAGATAGTGTAACGAGTTCATAGTTGCCTTGCAAGTAAATGCTCTGAAGGTGTGCAAGTCCAATAAATGTGTTATTCAACAAATGAACTATTCCACAGAAACTCATATCAAGCTCTCTTAAATTAGTAAGATTTACAAAATGACCAGATTCAATGTCACTGAATTGATTTTGGCTTAAATTTAAGGCCATCAAGTAGGAAAATCCAATGAAACGTATGCTTTTAGATTCTATTTGATTGTGGCTTAGATCCAGCTTCCTTGTGAGATTGGAGATGGCAATAGCAGTTGTGGAGGTCAGGTTAAGATGAGGGCACGATGTTACATAACCATTGCACTGGCAGTCATCTGGGCAGCGCACGTCACAGTAGTACTCATCATCACCATTGGCACACTGCTCAACGCCATCACAACGCTGGCTCAACGTCACACAGCCCTTTATTCCACGGCATTTATACATGCCAGGGCAAGTTAAATCATCACCTAGAATAGAAAAAAGTAAAACAAATTGAAATCATTATTTTCACAACTCCATTACTTTAGGTTTCTATGTGGTTATAGTAATAAGTAGTGTTTTGTTCAATAACATTTTGGTTGCTTGACAATATTGTGTCCATTGTTTAATAGCACCTCTCGATTTTTGTATGATAGTAATGTAAAGGCTAAATACGTTTTCAGACCCATATATAATCAACAATGAATAGTAAGTATCAGTTTATCGTCAGCACCTACATATTGACTGCACTTACATTGAGCTTCATCCTCATGTTGTGGACAGTCTATCATTCCATCACATACTTTGTGGACTGGTATACAATAGCTCTCCTGGCACTTATAATAACCTACTGGGCAGATATAGTCACCTAGAATACAATAGAATCCCATGGGGGAATTACAGGGCGTGTTTGATAAAGCTTCTTTCACAACATCACGAGGTAAAATGACTTATAAATAAATGATAGACAAGCTAAAATGTAAAGCAGTAAAGGTCAAAATATATATGGCAGTTTTACTTTAATGATGTAATACACCCTAATAGGGAACACAACATATAAGTAATGACAAAGTATTGTTCTGTATAAGAATAAGAGAACATTGAAGTCTGCAACTGACACAGACACGGTATTCTTTTACATCTACACAAACAGATCATTTATCCATTCGCATATTAAGAAATGGAAAACTACATGTAACTTCAATTGTAGATTACTATCATCAACCATTTACTATGACACAGGGTTGGCTGTTTGATTCGTAGTTCTGGTATATGGAAGCTTTCTACTATCGTCGCTTAGTGGTTTAACATGCAGACCTATTGCACTCCCTGTGGTTGCTTGACGCGAGGGAACCTTAGATGGATGACTAATTGACAAAACAATCTTCGATGACGAAAATCAAGTATCTGGTTCTTTATGTTAGGCAACCTTATACATAGGAATTGAGTTCTCATAGTCATTTAACATACCAAAGGGCATCTGGAATCGAGGACAATAATTGAACAGCTAAATGGCAAATTCTTGAGCTTTATTTGGGAGCTAGGGGTCTATTACCCTTAGACTGGTTGGTCTCTGCTTGATCATCATGAACACATATATACGTGCACGCCTAGGCTTGTATTGATAGACACACATATATTCGCATGTGGCTAGGATGTTATGGGGTGGTTTTCCCAGGTACTCCAGCTTTCTCCACCACTTACTACTCGCAAGTCACGATTTAGCCACGGCCTGGCTGATTAAACTAAACATTGGTGAACTTCCAAACGTCCATAGCAAGGATAAACTTACGGCACTGCTCCAGATGGCTGCCAGTTCGACACGTGGTCAAATACCCGTGCCTGTCCAGGTTATACAAGCACCTTTCCAAATGCTGGTAATAGCGGCCATTTGAACATTGTAACATTCGACGAAATTCTGCAAAAGATCAAATCTATTGTAAATTAAGAGCCGCAGGTCCAAGGTCTGGTAGGGGTACCTAAAGGCACACGTATAATAACTATAACAACTATCCTGGTGAATAGGTACTAAGGTTTCGGTACAAAGTGTACGAAGCTCACGATACAGACTTAGTGTGGATTGTTTTTGTACAAATATATTTTCTTCGATATATTCATTTTCCTTCAGGAGTAGAACCTAGATGTGTAACAAATACGAGAAATGAAATTATCTTATTCTGTCTCACATGTGTCAACACACTGCATACTATGGCATGCCTTTTGTACATTTAGTTCAAGATATGCAAGGGATTAACAAAACGGCAGCGGAGTAACATGATGGCGTGAAAGAGAACCTAGCGTGAGAGATTGAGCGAAAAGCTACCTGAAAGAAAGGCAAGATGTAGATGTGTCATCATTCTCGATATATTACAGCACAATGTTAGTCATAGTAGCGGCCAACTATTCAAAATGGAAGATTCTGATAAACCTGATGAGTGATTTCAGGTTGATAGCATATTCTCTTGAAATCTGAATAAAAAATTGTAAGATATAGCTTTTGGACTGTGCAGTCTAGGCCAAACAATGATTCGGACGAATATGTGTGAAACTAAGAACTTACTTTGATAGCATTTGAGGTCATCTAACTTGATATTGCAATACTGGTCATTTTGTAAATCAGGAAGAAGCTCTATTTTCTTGACTGGAAGGAATCGATATTCACTTATGGCATTCCATCTCAGAGTTGTTTGTCCTAATCTATATCTGAAATATAAACAAGTGCTAAAGATGTTAACATGTCATTGCGAAACATAAGCTATCGCCAACCTTCTGAAACCTCATCACGTAGGACTCTTGATTATGGCATGTGGAATATCTATCATTGTCACTTTTTCTGCCATATTACTGCAAGATCGTTACAGGCCTGTGGTAAGTAGTGGAGGAAATGGATAACCCACCTTTAACCACTGCAATGTCATTGGTAACTTTCTCACCGACACGAGCAAGGCTGGGCAGTGGGGAGAGACAGCTAGCAACACTCAAGACCACTAGGCCACCAGGGTAGCCTTCTCTGGGGTACGCTGTGCACTGCATGTGAGCAAGGTGCCAGTGACCTGGGATCAGCCCCAGTCTACATTCACAACTGGCTGGACAAGACTAAGCCTGAATATCCCAGAAAATTGGACATTTATAAAACAAGGTAATAACTTCTGATCTTGGTTGTGGTGCTTCCAGCAAATAGTACACTTTTCTTTTATAGGGCTATCTTTAAAACAATAAAAATTAAACTATTGACCTTTTTAAAAGAATTATGATTGTACATCAATTAAGGCGGTGTGATATATTCTGTTCCCTTGGTTTTAAGATGTGTTTTTTTAGGAAACTGCACTTGTCAAGTTATCATATGTGACAATTTATAAGGTTACTTCTAACTACATTGAAAAATTAAACTTACTGATCAGTCAGTGATGCTGTAGAATTTATCAGCAATGTGTCATTGAAGTAACTTGTTAGTTTCAAGATAGCATCCGGGCTGCAGTTGTATGCAATGGTCTGCTCACAGTCCGTAACCAATGGAAGCATGATTGTTTTCAGGTAATCCAAAATGTTTCTCGCATAGGACACTCCGCCATGAGGAATAGCAGCAGACAGGAACAAGTCATCAGCAAATGACACTATCGTTGAAACACTACCTGGCCTTGTGGGTGTTTCGGTCATATTGCAGAACACAGGAAAACCTGAAAAAAGTTGAAAAATTAAAGTTTGTTATTCCGTCATTATCTGTGACAGCTGGCTCTCACACATGTGTTGGAGGGCTTGAATCACACTGTCTTCTCATAAGCGGGTTGGCCTAGTTGCTTTGTAGACTTGCAGCATAGTGGGACGCTGTCCATTTTGCTTGTACAGAGAAAAGGCCGTTTGAAACTACTTGTAAAGTAAAGAATATTTCTTCGGGATTCTGGGTTTCCTTTTTATTGCGATACAACCTAGTAAGCAGTTAAAAGCGAGGTAAAAAGAAAATCCTCCCTCCCTTTAGTACTTTCAAACATTGAAATCTGCGCTCAGTGGCAACTCTGAGACTTACCACACATTGGGATGTCACAGTAATCAAATGTTTTGCTCGGGTCAGTGGTAAAGCACCATGGTTGCGTAGATTCATCTGGGTTACGGCAGAAGTTCTGTGCCTCTTTGACAGTTCTGTCAGGAAAACTCTGTCGCTTTGAACCATAAATATGGACATGAGGGGTTGTTGAGTCCCATCTCTGACAGGTGTAGCCATTTGTTGTGAGAGAGATGTTCCCGTGGTATCCTTTGCCAGCTTGTGTCAACTTGCAATCTGAAAAGATATCAAAGAGTGAAATAGTTGATCAAGGTATTGGAACTTTTTCATAACACTCAAATTCTGCGAATATGAACGTGAATGTAGGTTTTTTATCAATACATGTCTCTGCCACCTTTTAATATGCCCTGTTATCAAACAACATAAATGGCCTATCATATGATATACATCCAAATCTAGAGACGTGTACAAACACTTCATCCGAAGATCTGATCAATATGGTATGTATACATTGAATTATGTTGATTATTTCTTTCTCTAGTGCTATCAAATTCCGTTTTCTTTCCTCCTTGCCTATTTTAGTATATGCAAATTACTGCTGCATAAATAATGTTGTAAATTATTGTTTTAGTCTGGATTACACCAATTACCGGTATGTTGTTAGTTATTCAACTTAACTGTTTTCTATTTATCATTAGTACTATTTTATGTATATCAAACGGTGGTTCTTAGATTTTCGATATATACAGCTAGATAGCTATTGCCTAGTTTCTTAAAGTAGAAGTAAAAGAGCATGGGGTACATGTGTACCAATGCCCAACTGACCACAGGTCTCTGGATGCCTAACCAAAAGTGGATTTCATACTCTGTAGCTCGACCAGAAATTGTTTTACTGGGAACCCTTTTATTTCACCTCTGTATATCAGGTGCATACCTTTTAGGATGAAATATGTTTAAACAAATACCTTCATGTTTTGACTTGTTTCTGGTATTGGCTAGTTTAACAATTTTGATGATGGCAACACCATAATGAAACCCTTTTAGAATCAGTCAAATAGTTACCAGCAGTACTGTATCCATGAACCATCTGGTAATATGTGTCTGAGTGGTACCCTTGTTGTTTGTATTGAGCGCATGTTTTCAAATCAACAAATTTCTGATCACATCCGGTCTCATCCTCCAGATTGCGTCCCGCGCAATCGTTGATGTTGTCACACCGATGATCTGCAGCAATACATGTGCCGGAGTAACAGACGAAATCTTCGCGAGCTTCACATTTGGAACGATGGAGACCTATATAAAGATGCATATTATGGATCAAGGGCATGTGTTGTCTTATGGATACATATATTTACGATGACCACCCTCAACAATTTGGCAAGCCTTCAGACACTTCAATTAAATCTTTTTCATATTTCTGCAGAACCACCCATCCCCCCAATTGGCGTTGAAAATAGTTTTTGATCCTAATATAGGGAACGAATTATCATAATTAATAGCCCACTAAAAATTCAGTTTTCATGAGTGACGCTAGCTTTAAGGACCAAGTGCTCATTGTGATGGTTACTTTTTCTTTATCATCTTTGTCCAAAGTGGAATAAATAGCTTTCCAAATTGTGAGCTAAAGAAAAGACAATAATGACAATACATGTATCATTTATAATAATGCCATTCATTGTCCCATGTATCATTATCATTTCAGTTTTGCCGAGGCTCGATTACAATCTCTCTCTCTCTCTCTCTCTCTCTCTCTCTCTCTCTCTCTCTCTCTCTCTCTCTCTCTCTCTCTCTCTCTCTCTCTCTCTCTCTCTCTCTCTATGTATGTATATATATATATATATATATATATATATATATATATATAAATATATATATGTGTGTGTGTGACAGTGTGTATGTATATACCGTCTATAAGCAGATTGTCCCTATTGTCATTCTCTTGAATTTGGTTGCAATATACCCTAAATAGCACATACAGACAAGTACACCTACCTTCACTGCATATTTCATCCTCCCCATCGTGGCAATCCTTCACCCCGTCACACTGCTTCATGCCATCAATACACATTCCATTTCCACATCTAAATGTACCTCGTGTGCAGGGAGGCTTCTCTAAAAATAGTGAAATAAGCATAGTATA
This sequence comes from Maea johnstoni, assembly GCA_963942565.1. Lineage (NCBI taxonomy): Eukaryota > Metazoa > Annelida > Polychaeta > Spionida > Magelonidae > Maea > Maea johnstoni. The sequence goes on from OZ012695.1 coordinate 11,724,951, forward strand.
CAAGAAAATGAGATTATTGGACTTTTTTACCGAAATTAAGGTCCAAGTCGTTACTTCGAAAACTCACAATGGAGACGTTCTGCTATGCCTTAAACGGGATAGAGATCAAGATAACCTATGTCTTTCTCTATCCCGTTTTGTTGGCTATTGGTTTTTGCTATTCTGTCACTCTATAGTTTCACTCTCGGCCGATAGAGAGCTCCCACTGGATAGATAAGGGGTATTCCGAAAACAATAGGGGAGGATAGGTACGCATACCTAGGCCACTAACACTGGAACGAGCTTCCCGACAACATCAAGAAATTGCTGAAATCATTGCTTTTTCGAAAACAGGTTATTTGAATACTAGTATATGTATACCGTACACATCTATCTACAACCTATTCTTCATAAAGTACTTTTAAACATTATAGGTGGGAATGGCGCTATATCAAATATCAAAAACATGGGGGATAGGTTATCAGAAATGGGTTAGGGGTTGTCTCTAAATTTCCTGAAGCTTGGGAGAAGACAGGTTATCACAAGAAGCAGTGGAGTTACTCATTTCGGATGGGAGAGGGGTTTTATTCATTAAGTTGGGTTTGTTAGTGTCTATGTATATTGAATAAACTTTTTTAAACGTAAAACTGCATGAGAAATATGACAATGGTTAAGAGATTTGGCAGCATAAGCTGTAACGTTTTTGCATTGTACGAGAACCAGCGCCTCCATCTCGTAAAATGCGATGAACATTGAGCTGCTAAGTGCAAAGGTGGAACACGTCGTAGCACTTTCTAATAAATTGTTCTCTTTCTCTGTGCCGTGACCAGGATAGAGGACGCCCCCCCCCCCTTTCCCCTAGGAAATAAAATGGACGATGCCTTATCTTTTGGCATAATGTCAAGACGTACGGTGCAGGATCATAATCATGAGTATCAAAACTATTTCAAAAGTGCCTGTATGCCCCAAAATTACCTACAGACACGAGGTTAAGATAGAAAATGCTAATGTTCAGATCATGTCATACTTCAGCATATCTGTGACAAGTTCTTGATCAAGAGGGGGTTTTCTATCTGTCTTTTTCAACATAATGGCTTCTAAGTCTGTATCGCTATTCACTCTCATCCAAGGTCCTGATATATGATGGAATACATATAACTGTTTGTTTTGCCATAGGATTGTAAATATTTACGATTAAATGAGCAAAAGTGGTGACAGTTCAACCACTTTCAAACGGAAAAGCTGTATGTTTCATAGTGACTCTGGGTCCAGGTGTTCTGAAAGTTATAATCATCACTCGAGCATCCACCCTTGTTCCTCTCTGCAGCAAGTCAATATGAAGCCGTTTCATTTTAAAAGATGCCGTGACAATGTATACATCAATTGATATAAATGCTCCTGTGCACTAGTCAAATAAACAAAGAGTAGAGGACAAACTGATTTAAAATAGATTGACCCCATGAGCCACTTTGAATTATTGGACTATTAAAAGGAAATTAATCATTCATAAACAACAGACATATACTTACCACACTCCTCGTCAGAACCATCTTCACAATCGTCAATGAAGTCGCAAAACTGTGAAGCATGAACACACTGTTTCCCGTCAGCACAGGCAAAGCTATCTTGTCCACACGATATACCTTAAAAGAGCGCAGAAGGTGTGTAAATCAGGATATTTGACAGCAAATTGTGTTCTAAGTATTATAGTCTTATAGTGATGAAATATACTGGAGAGCTTATCTTCCGCTACACTGATACAGGTACATATAGATGCTCATGGGATAAAAAAAAAAGGGTAACAGTCACATGCTCTCCTTCATCATAACTATTGATTATCAAATCATAACGAGAGTGGTATCAGGAAAGGTTATATCTATATGTGACACTTGTCTTATATTAACCTGTGAAATTAAATATTTTTATCAAAAAGAAAAGGCACTATTTCATTCGTTCTCCGCTCGAAAGATATACTGTTTACCCATCCTATGTACTCTCATCACATTTACAGCAGCATGTGGCAACTACAGTGTGGGCACTTAATCCGCACTCTGAATATTAGTGTAGACTGGATATTGTAAATGACTGAATGCCCATTTGCCACCCACTTGCCTAGGCATAAATACATCCACATGCTTCTGGTGCTACAGCTGAAGGTAGCTTTAATACGCAGCTCTGGGTCACGAATATGTTTGCCAAATGATCGTGCATGGTCAGTAAGAAAGCCTCATATATCAATTAAACAGTTGTTGCCACACTACCATTTGACTGGTGCATCAATTAAATATGATTATGTATGGCTCTTAAAATGTATAATTTGATATTGCAAACACCTACTGCAGTTCCTTTCATCGCTGCCATCTCGACAATCCTCGACTCCATTGCAGACAATCACTCCAAGTACACACTCTCTGTTGTCACACATGTAAACATTTTCAGGGCAACTCTCTCCGTTCCAGGTAAATGCATTTCTGTTAACATCAGCATGGTTGGAAGGGATCCTCTTGCATATGTAATTGTTGGTCAGCTTCTTAAGGCAAGGGACGTCGACCCAATTCCGGATATCATTGACCCTTGGCATAGAGATCATTCCACAGTTTGAAACTGCATTGCCATATGGGTAGGTCAGGTTACCTTTACCTAAAAGTTTCCTGGAAAATAGTAAAAGAAATATAATGAATTTCCATTCCCCATTTCAGACTATTTCAAAAACTGTATTACATGTACAAAACAATGTACTATTCCGTGCAAGGTTACTGCCGGTATATGGAAACCATTGATTCAACACAATTTTACTCACCATGAGCTATAAGTAACTGGACCGCCATCATCCCATCTTGCCTTCCCTTCTGCCTCTCTATCAGTCCAACCTGGAAAAGATCCATACCATGGTTTGGGTAAATGCAAATTTACCGATAAATAACAGATAAATTGGCATAGAATTGATTTTTATTCAACCTCACTTGTTCAAATCTATAAGTATAGGATGAAATACGATCACTTCTTAGATAGATGGATTGCTGGCTTTCAGACCAAACCTTCTATGTTTACTTTTGTTGCCTTGCAGTGAGGTTACCTGTACGAAATAAACAGTGCTTTTTCATTACACCGATTGGTCTTGTTGCACACTAAGCACCACTGCAAATGAACAACACAAATTATCTGGGGTGATTTTGTCCGGGGGATATTGGAACAGAGGGATATTGTCCGGGGGACATTGTCTGGGGGGATATTGTTGTGATATATACCGTAAATTGAGAGTAATATTGCAAGATCCAAGATGTCCTATTGATATTCTTCACAACGTAATAAAAGAAAAGAAAATTGGTCAACTGGTATATCGACTCACCTATATAAAAGTTGATACCAGAGGGCTTCCAAATATTAGTGATATAGTTCTGTATGAATTCCATCTCCTGCTGATCCCAAATAGAGGTAAGAAATCCAGCACTCGCCTTGCAGTCCTGCTTGGCATCTATCCAACTAGCATTCTTAGCGAGGCTCTTGAAATGGTAGCAGTGGTCTCTGTGTAGAATCCAACCAGGCTCACATGCATCTGATCAGCCAAGTAAAATACACAAGTTGAGCAGTTTATGTATAATCAGTATTCAATTTACTAATGAGAATGCTTATTCATATGTACTTACTCGTATGGACTTCTTACCATTTCTTTAGAGGCAAAATATTAGGTTTTCTTGCTCCATGGCCTTCATAATAAATTGTGACTAAATATATTAGTGCAATTCAAAGGATGCTTTGGTATAATGTGGTAAATGTATAGATTAATGATATGATAGATAATACATATTACACGTGACAGAAAGACACCAGGGACGGGATATCATATACACCATAGCTTTCGAGGGTTCAATCCAATGCCATAAACCCCACACTTTTTGAGGTCTGTGATTGGTGGAGGCAGCCAACAGTTGTACAACACAATTCACTTTTATTAGACCAGACATGGTCTACAGCAATGTGTTCAGGAATGGAGTAGTCCATTACCCTTTTCATTAGTATTTCTATTGCATTAGGCTACAAAAAATATTCAAACTTGAATAGTTCCCCCAATTACCACCAGGGTCGCTTCCCTAATTGAAACAAACTCTCGAGTGGGAAAAAGCATCTACTAGGTATATCCATAAGCACGGCCTACACTCATGCAATAGCAATGCAAAAGACTCTCATGTCTAAGTAGGAGGAATGAAATAAGACGAAGACATACTTGTTAATCTTAGTGTTCCTTGGACATGTATGCTACCATAGCTATCGGTTATATCAAAATACAAAAATAACTATCCATAAATGATAAAGAAACATCGCCCGTACCTGAATTGTTAAACCAGGGAGCCAACTTCAATGAGGGTTGATATGTCAACGTATCCCACCTGAGCAGCAGATCGATGGGTTGTTTGGATTGCGCTAGTTCAATTTTTAAAGTATTCCAGCGTGAATTGACAAAAATATTAGAATCATAGTTCAAAGTTAGGCTGTGCACTTGATCCCCTGCTAATGATGAATGTACTTCTTCTATGGTTACTTTACTTAGTTTATTCTGCTCTGGAAATGATACCATTCCTGTCAGTCGTATATATGTGAATGGCTCCACCTTTATTTGGTATTGGTATGTGTGTCTCTTGCCGGAGGTTTCTATTGGAGGCTTGATAAAGCCACAATGAGTATTACACATCAAAACCATCGACTCATCCAACTGTTCACCCGCATAGCAACCGGGACATCCTGCAATAGACAAAGCAAACTTATGAATTAACTTGCATACATATATATATATATATATATATATATATATATATATATATATATATATATATATATATATATATATATATATATATATATATATATATATATATATATATATATATATATATATATATATATATATATATATATATATATATACATATAAATATATATATATATATAAATATATATATATATATATATATAAATATATATATATATATATATATATATATATATATATATATATATAAATATATATATATATATATATATATATATATATATATATATATATATATATATATATATATATATATATATATATATATATATATATATATATATATATACATTTGTGTGCCCCAATAGAATTTGATAATGATATGTTTGTGAAACGTGACTTAGTAGAAATAAATTTCAACACAATATCATTTCTCTGTGTGAAAAGAACGAAGCGTGAAAAGAACGAAAACTAATATGGATTACCTGTGAAATGGTACTCCAAACGAAATCCAGTGGCGTCTGCATGCGCAAGTCGGAAGCATGTTGCCAGTTGAATTACCATGGTGCTCTCGCTACTTATGATAAAAGGTTTGTCTTTAGAGCCATACGGCATTTGCAGTTGTGTACTTGTGCCATTGAGCACGTTGTAGAAGAGCAGCGAGTCAGCGCAGCGTCCTCTCCACTCAGGAGGAATAGGTGGGCCCTTAAATATAAGTTTTCCTTGATAGTTTTGATTTATCATCACATATTCAACTTAAGATACACCAAATTGATGACGTAAATATGTTTATTTTACATGTAAGAACACATTTCTGGCATTATGATGCACTAAAGGATATGCATTTTTGATTATTTTCCATTTCATCCCTATCATAAAGAGTTCGCATTTTATTCCTACAGTAGTAAGCTAAACACCGTACAGATACGATCCAGAGAAATTACGATTTGTCGAATCAAACCCCATTACTAGTATCTGCCATTCCTTTAGAATTAGGGTATACAAGCATATTTATTTCGACTTGTTTGGAAATTAATTAAGCGGTTCTTCCCAGTTGCAGATATGGCGATACTCACGAAATAATATTTATGAGGTAAACAACTCCAAACATTTTTTCTTAATGAAATGGTTTGAATCCCTGGACAGCAAACAGGTCAATTGGTGAAGGGTCGCCCTGACCGGTGAGAAACCTACTAATTATACAACACTTACACCTTATAGGTCAACCTACTATAGTATACTAGGGTATTAATGAACGTAGCAAAAACAAAACGCAAGCAACGGACAAGTATGGTTGTAGATGCAAAGCATCAATAGTCAAAGGGCGGGGCCAAGTTATTTATGAACTTGTGAGGGAACCGGATGTATAAAG
>OZ012695.1:11735480-11803828 GCA_963942565.1 Maea johnstoni
AGGATACAATATACGTTTATCGTCAAAATTAGAATTTCCATGAACTATAAACAAACTGTTACATATATTTACCTTCCTACCTTGACCTTTTAGTTAAGAAAAGTGCTACATTTTGTGAGAAACCCCGCCCGAGCTTTGTTGTTATCCAATCCATTCATTTCAACCTTCATATAATAAGAAACCTACCTTTTACCAATATGTATAAATCCCTTTAAACAAGTGCCAATGGCAATTTGGCCATGAATTGGTTTTGAATACCGTTAATACTCATTTGTCTGCCAAATTCTTTTGCCAAATTGTTACTGGCAAAGTGTGTCAAGCTGAAGGAATCCGAAGACCAGGCTAAACTACCGTTCAGCCCTGATGAGTTAAACGGCAAGTTTCTCACCAGCCCCAAGACGAATTCGGAACTGGTCAGTGGTGAGCGACAGCGAGCAGTCAGCTGAAACACATTAGACCACTCGACTAATAGGGCAGGCCTCAAGTGACTTGGACTAACGTGTGGCGGTTTCTACACACATATCTTACTACTTAGGTAACCGGCAGGTTACCATGCTTTAATGTTAACGCTCTATACGTAGGCGCTACTCAAAAGGTAAAGAAGAACAAGATTTCGCACGTGGTTTACAGAGAGGCAGGACTGACCAATAATGCTGAAGGTGAGGGTAAGTTAAACCAAACATTTCCTCAGAATGATCTCTCACCATTACTGACCTACACCTAAGACCCTAATATGTCACTTTCCTATGTAACCTTTACCTTGTTCTGCGAACTTTACCATTGCTTGTCATGTTGACATTTCGATGTATTTAAGGATCCCGATTGTTTTTTTAAAACCATTTCTTGTATTGAACCTGCGAAACCTTACCTCTTTAAATTGAACTATACATACATATATATATATATATATATATATATATATATATATATATATATATATATATATATATATATATATATATATATATATATATATATGTTATGTGCGTGTGTTGCAGTTCTTGGCCAGAAGGTTGACGATACGCGGAGGCCTGGCGCGAAGGGTGCGGAGGTGGTGGAGTCAGTGGTTAACCTGATCGACGCCGCCTGTATCTTCCCCGAGGACAAGCTCTTCCTGCGACGGCTAGCCTACAAAGAGTCCAGTGATGGCAACGACCCCAAAACCTACCGCGAAAACTACCACGGGGGAATCTGGCAGGTATGAGTTATCCTAATCACCTAGTGAAGTTATCAACACCTCACAAGTTGATAAGTTTAAGCCTTTTGTTCAATGTGATTATCCATTCGAAAAAGATTAAGAAGAGAACCGGCGTTAGCCTCTCGAAAAGTAGTATTTCCCAGTAGTCTGTAAGTGCAAGATTGGATAAAAATTCACACTTACCACGGAGACTAGGCAAAGGTTTTTATTCATTTGTTATAAGAAATTTACTACTTTTGCCAAGGCATGGTTTTTTGACCATCCAGAAAGTTGAATTGATAGTATTTTTGGGCCCAAAAAGGTACGACATTGAGATGGATATTTCAGAAGTGTAGACACAGCCAAATAAAAAGAAAACAAAATAATCTCGAATGGTGCTATAAGCCATTTGTAGTGTTGTCTCATTTTGAGCTAGAACTTCAATCGACTTAAAATGAAAATGAAAATTTCCGGCTAAAGTTGTATGTGGTTTTGTTATATATATACTTTCAAAGTAGCAATGCAGTATTAGCCGCTTTTTGATTCTATAACATTTTTATATGTGTCCTTAAATAATAATAATAATAATTGGAATTTATATAGCGCCTTTTCCATTCATAAAATGTTCAAAAGCGCTGCACATTGTCATAGTTTGAGTAATAGTCCACAACGCCTCAATGGGCGAGCCTGAAAAGGTGTGTTTTGAGACACTTCTTGAAGGCCTGACACGATGTAGAATCCTTCAGGTGTTGTGGAAGCGCATTCCATAATCTCGGTGCACTAATGGAGAAAGCGCGATCTCCAAATTTGAGCCTAGTCCGAGGCTCGTCCAGAAGGCCCTTTGCTTCTGATCGTAGATGGCGTCTGGGTTTATAAGGCACGAGCAGCTCCTTGATGTACTTAGGTGCAAGTCCGTTTAGCGCCTTGTATACCAGCAGTAGGACCTTAAATTGGATGCGGAATTTGATTGGTAGCCAGAGAAGCTTGATGAGAACAGGTGTGATATGTTCATACTTCCTGGTTCTCGATACTATCCTTGCTGCACTGTTTTGTAGTCGCTGCAGCTTTGCAATCAAATCCTGTTGTATTCCAATTAGGAGAGCATTGCAGTAATCCAAGCGAGACATCACCAGTGACTGCATCACTGTTTTTGTGGCATCTTCTGTTAACACACGTCTCGCTTTTCCAATATTTCTCAGGTGAAAGCTAGATTTTTTGACAACACTTTTGACATGGGGTGCCATGATCAGTTGAGAGTCAAACATAGCTCCCAGATTCCGCACAGGCTCAGATGCAACAGACACATCAGTCCCCGCTACAGAGAGTGACTTAATGTTCAGTTCAGCTAGGTGTTTCTTAGAGCCGAATAGAATGATTTCAGTCTTGTCATTGTTGAGTTTCAGTTTGTTCTGAGACATCCAGACACTAATGTCACACAAACATTTCTCAAGATTTAGGATTTCACGTTTGACTATTGCGTTATCACTTGTCTTTTTGAATGATAAGCAGAGCTGGGTGTCATCAGCATAGCCATGATTGTTCAGACCGTAGGATCGGATTAGCTGTGCCAGAGATATCCTTAGATATCTTCTATATCATACCAATCATTATCATCTCGTATTATCTACAATATTTCCATCTAGCGACACAACAGCCTGTTTTTTTACGCATCTCACCTAGTATATTTCCGATGACTTTTGTAGATGGACGAATCCAAATTTGACGAGACGCAGTCGATCCTGTGGAGGGTGTTGCTGTCCCACATCTACGACGGCATCAGGGAGAGCTTCCACATAGACTGGGAGTACATCAAGTGGCAGGACCTCCGCAAGCCGCTCTACTCCGGCATCGCAGCGAGACTCTACTTCTTCATCCACACCGAACCACAGTTCAAGGTAACATATATAAACGAAAACATAAAGGAATGTGCTTAAGGAATACACTGGAAGGCATAGCGGCGATTGCATTGGGATACGAATTATTCTAAGGGAACTTACATTTGTACCTTCTCGTATTTCTCCACCTGAGACTCCTTCCCATAACTTTTCCTTCTCGGCTCCAATATCAACCCTTAACTATTTCCAAAAACATATATCTCTCATACACACAAGCATACCAGTACTTTATGCTCTCATTTTCCCCGCAAAACTGGGTAGATACAAACCAAGGAAGATGCAAAGTGAAGGGAAAAGTAGCACACTAAACGAACCAGTCTCCATATGGAATCCTTTATCATTGAACTGTTTTACGATGAAGCTCTGCTATGTAAAGTCTTTCCATATTTAGTGCTATGAAAATTATCTTCAAAACCCTTATCCTTCTCTCAGTACACTGTGCTCACTTATAACCAGCTGCTTAATATAGCTTTGTTTGTGGTATACAGCAGATGATAGGCCTCAGCGTTGGAATCCCAAGAGCTATTCAAGAACAGGCTAAGATGTGGACGCAGGTCTATAGACCCGAGCGAACTGAAGATGAGTTTATCAGGGCCGTATCTGCTCTTGAACAAGGTATGTTACACATGATAAAAAGCAGTAATCTGTGGTGTATTTAATAAAGCTTACGTTATTGAGGCGAAGCCAGGACACCCCAATGGATATCATGCACGTTATTCGGAACAAATGTCCACAACGACATTACCACAGTTGTCTGCTTTTCTTTGCCTGCGAGAGTGTAGGGTAAATGGCATAAGCTATACTTTTCGAACCTGTGTTCTCTAAGCTGCCTTAATTACTAAGATGTTAGCCAAGAGTATTGATTAGAGTAGGTGCGCAGCCACGCTTTCCTTGGCCTTTGATTGGTGGAAGTGGAAGACATTCAACTGTGGTACAATCTACAAATGCCCCTCGGAAGCTGTGGTGCTTCGCCTAGTAACACCGCGGGTATGTCAAATATACCACAACCTCCTTTAGTTCTGTATAGGACATTCTACATACCTTTCGAGATCTGTGATTGATTAAAGGTAGCTAAAAGTCTTACAGATCTATTCATGTGTATGTTCGCAGCTTTTGGTTACAATATTGTACTATAAGTTATGTCTCCCGATAAGCTATGAGATCTGTTCCTTGAGTAGCGAATATAATTCCTAAGATTTTCCTTTTCGATATTACTACATCTTTCTATGACATTATGGTTAAAGCTCAAATATTATAGAAATTCTAAGTATGAATGAAATCTAGATAAAATGACTGGTGAAAGTTTAATGTTTAAATGTTTTGAAAACTAAACGCAATACAAATCATCTCAAATAGATACCATCGGAATGTTCTCAACATACTAGTAAGTAGTCTCCAGAGAATCATGATAACAATTCATAAATAGTAGAAAGTGTGATAAGTTAATGCTTTATTAATATCTATATTGATACTTCTGTGAAGATGATTGACAGCGCAGAGTATAACATATACATACGTGTTCTTATCAATTCTCTGTGCTCTGGTTCAGGTTGCAAAGGGAAGGCGGTTGATATGATATTCCTATTGGACGGGTCTGGTAGTGTCACCTACACAAACTTCCAGAAGATTCTTAAATTCGCTGCCGACGTCGCTGGCGCTTTTGACATATCCGCAAACCAAAGTCGAGTTGGCGTTCTGACATTCAGCAATGCTGCAAACTTCCAGTTCCATCTAAATAAGTACTTTGACAAGGCGGCCGTGGTGAATGCGATCAAAAGCATCAAGTACCCTCGCGGCGGGACGGCCACGGCGGCTGCTCTCGATCTCGCCAGAACTCAGGGATTCGTGGAGAAAAACGGCGCAAGGCCAAGGTAAGATCATAGGACGGGGAGTAACGACGTTGTTCACAAGTATAAGTATTTTGGATGCTGCTGATGATGATGATGATGATAATGGTGATGGTAATTTTAAAACAATAATGTTAATGACGATAATGATACATAAATGTAAAAATGGTAGCGACATTCGACAGTCGACGGGCGTTGAATAAAACGTCTTTTTATTGGTAACATCATTTATTATTATTGTTATCATCATCATCATAATCATCATCACATCGCTGCATTATCTTTATTGTCATCGTCATTGAGACGAAGATCCCTATCTTTCGTTTATATGACTAACATGAGACAACACTACAAGAAGTTAACCTGCACGCCCTTGATGTGCAGTCATTGAAGGCACTGAAAATACACTTGACATTTTTGTGAAATGGCAAGTGCTATGGGATCGTTAAACTAAGCTTATTATCACCAAATATGAAAATAGCAGGTCAGTAGAATGGGGTCGTCTAGCCGATCTCACTGCCGAATGATGGCGCTGTTCCTTACAGTCGAATCGTCATAAGGGATGTGCAAGATACAGGGTCGGGGTTTACTGTTTCACATGGTTTGACATCACATGTCCATGGATAAACTAAGTGGAACCACATTCAATTTGCTCCAAGCACTGCCAAGTCGGCTCATTATTGCAACTATTTTCTATATGTCTTTTTTCTGTTGCTTATTCAAACGCAAATGAAAACAAACGTGCACATATTGAGTTAATAATAGCGCCATAGATGTGCTAGCAGAGCACTAAGAAGCGACACAAAAACCTACCGGGTACGTCCTGTCACCTTAAGTTCGAGCATCTTTAGTCTTGTGCGTTAGAGAGGGATGCCGACCCCACCTCCTGGTCTTGTTACCACGTTAAGATCGCCCCTCACTGGAATGGTTCCAGGAAAATTCCATCATTCAACTGATTATTGTAACATAAACCGTTATTATATCAATAATGCATACTACATATGATTGTTTTAAGCACACGGAAAATTCTAAAAGTAAAAATATTGCCAAATACAAAACAGTATGGGATATATCCATTTACCATTTCCAGGTCTGCAGGTGTTCCACGAGTAGCCATTGTGCTAACAGACGGCCGCTCTAACTACCCAGAGAAAACACTAGCTGCCGCCAAGAGGTTCCACAACGCAGAAATCGTGGCCTTCGCTGTTGGCGTGGGCCCGAAGATTGACCTGAAGGAACTGGCAAACATCGCCTCTACCCCTGAGTGCCAGCATCTGTCCCTGCTTAGGAACTTTGATGAGATAGATTACCTCAAGTACGCCATAGAGGCCCGTTCCTGCAAAGGTAGGCATTTATATTGCAGCTACATCTGCACTGTATTATACTTCATTGTGTCCTATCTTATTGTATTGTATATATTGGATTCCATTGCATTGTATACCATTATGTTGTATTGTGTTTTGTTTTTGTGTTGTATTGTATTGTATTTATTGTAGTGTGTTGTATTGCATTGTATTGTATTGCAATGCATTATATTGTATTGTGGTGTATTGTACTGTATATAGGTAGTAAAGGGTCCTTCCTGCTTTTCTGTAAAGTAATACACATGAACGTCAAGAAGCCTGTACACCATAATAACCATAATACCTTAGCAATACCCCTAATACAAGTTACAGGAAATGCCAGAGTTAAAGTTTAGTAAACTAAAACTAAAAGAGTATTGTAAAACTAAACGAAATAATCGTAGTGAAACTTAACGAAATATGTCACTTACCTCAACATGGGAGATGGCAATATAAACTTTTAGATCACCAACTGCCACCTCCTAATATGCTATGAATACAAAATAATAAACTACAAGGTAAACCGGAAATTTGTTAATGACTTTATGATTTGTGTAGATGACCAGTAGCCTTATGGCTCTTCACACCCCCCTCCCTCCCCGACTGTTAGGGATTAAGTACATATGTATGACAATACCTAATGTACCGTATTGTTCTGTAGCGCCGATATACATCAACCCTGGTGGCAACTGCACCTACATCCGCGCCAGCGTGAAGAAAGGGGAACAGCGTCCGTGTAGAGTGGTGGTAGGAAGTCGAGGAATCACTGTTAAGGTATGAGAATAGGCTCGATTTGATTATTGAGCTGTAGAATTGACATTGGTTGTGATTCATATAAATATATTATACAAAGTGTGGTTCATATGTCATGTTTTGTTTCAATTTAAAACATTTTGACAGAAGAAGTCAAACGACTAGAGTTAAGTAAGCGAATATCTTAAACGATGTTGCAGAACATTTTATATGAAGCTGAGTATTTCTACACCTTTGCTGGAGTTGTTTTATAGTACGTGGTCTATTAATATCATATTTCGTAAGCTTGTTTTGAGAAGGTTATCTATTTTTGGAGGGGAACTTTTAAGGGCGCAGACCTTACATTTGCTCACTTTTTGTTTTGCCATATACTGAATAAGAGCCATGCAATGCTTTCCCAGTTATTAATGTCAAGATGATATTTTGTAGATGAATCGTCATTGCAACCATCACAAAACATTGAATACACACCCAATTATATTTTTAATTAATTGAAATCGTACATTTTGAAACAGATAAACGCCATGACGGGGAACGTGACCTATTTCCTGTCGTCTGTCAGTCAGCCAAGCCACGCCTTCTATGAGTACCGCGCCAATGCTGTTCCTGGCTCAGGGGGCGTGGTCTACGCCAAGCCCAAGAACACCTCCCAGTCCTGGTTCTGTAATATAATTGGAGAGGCGGCGCCCAGCAGTGACTATGAGCAGGAGGTCTGTGTAGGAGGTAAGAATATGACATATTTACATTATACATACTAAGTGAATATGGATTGAAATGTTTTTAATTATCCCCTCTGTTGACCATGTGGTTTTAGGATATGACCATATCTTTACAAACCATTTACAGTGCAGGGGTGTGAAGTACTAGGGGAAAGCTACCGACCAGCCCCCAGACATCGGCAACTGTCACAAGTCATTAGGGGTAGCCGAACTCGGCAACTCTGTGCAGTGGTGAGACCTGGCGAGCAGTCTAGCCTAAAGCATCTGATCGCTCGGCCATGGGGGCAGCCTTCAATAATTACACTGGCTGACTATAACTAAAATGGCATCATCCTCAGGTTCATGATTCAGTTTCTTTAGATAAATAACTTAGTTGCATATGTTTTCACTTAAGATATGTACAAACATGTATTAATTAAAGATCTTTCCATTATCTCTGTGTTTTTCAATTGACTGTGAAACTCTCATGGAGACAGATTGGCTTTCTGATTATCAACAGGACATATATATCGACAAGAGGTAAATTGATATTTGGTTTCAGAAATGAATTTCAATATCACTTGTTTATCGTAGATCGCAACTGGTGTGCTAAGAAGCCGTGTCAAAATGGCGGAACTTGCCAAGACCTTGGCGCGGACTATGTGTGCCAGTGCCCGCCAGGGTTCACAGGGAGAAACTGTGAACCAAGTGAGTAGGCAATTATATAATACTATTTGCTTAAGACATCATTTCTTACAAGACATTCATTAATGTATGCTGCATTCAGAAGGCTATTTTACAATAAAATATATTTCAATCTACTCAATTGCTAAATAATCCTCTATAGGTATATGTAAAGGACTTATGCAGCACATTCATTTCCTTTCGTTCAGTTATTTTTTCTGTATAATAACTGATGGGATTGTGGATGACAACATCTGCTTGTGCGATATGATTTATCTTAATCACAATGGTTAAGGATGTTTCTTGTATTTCAGGAACATGTTATATAAAGAGTGGTGATTCTCATGTTTTATTTTTCAGTTTTCGACCCGTGCAAGAGCGCACCCTGTAAGAATAATGGGATATGTGTCGCTGTGGGCAACGACTACCAGTGTAAATGCCCACCAGGCTATACTGGCAGGCATTGTGAGAAAGGTACGTCATAATGGCAGAAGCGGAAGTCATGGTTGTCTCAGCACTGGTGATTTTTTGGATAATGGAATAAGCTTTATGGAATGCTATAAAACCAGTTCCGCAGATCCAAGTCATTTACTAAACGGTTGGAAATATATAACTCGACTCATAAATATCGTCCATCCAATCCTACAAAACAGTGTCCCAATTCAATGGTAAATATAACCTTATCAATAGACCGCAGGTCTTCCTATGCAATTGTGATAAAAAGTTGTATCTATTCCTATTGAAACACTGCAAATCATTTACCCTCAAACGTTACGCCTTTTTGTGGAGATTTTGAAAAACTAGAACTGTACATCCAAATAACGAATAGCGGAAACTCTTAATGAGAGTTGTATTTTTATTTCTAGAATGTATATATTTATTTATTTTTAAAGATATTTTTCAAAAGACCTGGATTTTTAGATATATATATATTTCACTCATATAGTCCGCTCCTTCCTGGGACACTGTTTTTATCTATGGTTTATCTAGAAATGCATTTTTTAGTGATCGATCCGTGCAAAAGCAACCCGTGTGGCAAGAATGGTCAGTGTATCTCTGCCGGAACAAACTACACCTGTGTGTGTAACCCAGGCTACACAGGGAAACATTGTGACTCAGGTAAAGTAGCATTTTAAAATCAATATAGTATTCTTATCCTGAAGCATCAAGATATGACATTCAAACCTGCCAGGACGGATTGGTTATGGTGAATAACTCCAATCCTAAGAACAGTTATCTCTCACTCACTCTCATTTTCAATAAAATGGAGCCTTCCCTTCGTTATGTACTAGATCTAGTATAAGTTTCCATACTAGAGCTTACTTTTGACAGACGTGTAGTTTTTATTCACCCAAAAGAGAATGCAGCCATTCCATACTTAAGTCTCTCGCCACTATTTTGCCGCAAACTGGCAGAAATATGTTGATATTTGAATTTCCGAATACATTCACAATCCAACACATAGTGTTCACTTTGATGGGAGCGTACAGCGATGTCAGTGCATAACATGGACACCTACAGGGAATCTTGTGTTATATCAAAGGTAAAATGCACCATGATTCAGTTAATTATGTATATTTTGTGGTTTTATTTTCAGTTATCGATCCTTGCAAGGGAAACCCATGCGGGCTTAATGGCCAATGTATAGCCAATGGCACGAGCTTCTACTGTAAGTGCCGGGAAGGATTCACAGGAAAACTATGCGAAACAGGTAATTTGTAGATACATGGTGGCAAAAGTTATACATGACTTAGTCTGAAGTGTGATGTTTTGCAAGATTTGAATATATTTCTAATTAAACACATGTATACGTGGTTTCCATCCGAATGTACAAAATTCAACACTGAATCAAAAATCCTCAATTTTTCCTAATTGTATCCATTTATTCTTCGCATGGTTCACTTCAGATATCTCAATGATTGTGAGTATATGACAGGTACTCAGTGTTGGTATGTTGACATAGTCAACACAGTGTACTACAGGGCCTACCTCCATGGCCGTTTGAAAATAGTAGTGCACTCTGCCTGTTGCTGTTTGTAATTACTGTCACAGGTGTAGGGCTCTACTGTACACAGAGCTAGAGCAAATACAGATTAATGCAGCTACCAACTCTTATTACCTCTTTCACCATGCGTCCTACCTGTAATTTACCCAATAAGACAAACAGGTAGTCAAAAAATATGTTTGTGTGGCACTTACAAATGTCTATTTTCTCTACCATATATAATGGATACCCGACCGTGCTTCTCATTTGTATTTCAGAGATAAAATATTGTAACCCAGGCCCGTGTGTATTTGGAGAGTGTAACGAAGGGAAGCATGGCCCGGTGTGTTGTTGTTCTCCGGGCTACACCGGGCAGTTCTGCGACACTGGTAACTAAGCAGATTTAGATAAACATACGCAATTGTATTGACCCAACGACTTTTTTAGTCGAAATGCCCTTGTCCATTTATTAGGACACCCTTTATAGTGTTGCCATAACATACGGAGAGGGGAATTGAATATTGCGATCAAGGCTGTAAATCTTGCATTCCATTACAATTCAAGACCGGAAATGTTTGTTAATGACACATACTTAGCGACTAACCGCATGCAAACCCTGACACATATGGTGCTCTTTTATTACTAGAGGCTTCAGGTTTCAAACACAATGTTGTGGGTTTTGAGAATTTCGCACATAGACAACCAATGCGGATAGAGATGTCAGCAATTGAGCTTCATTCACATAATATACATTTGGTGTTCTATGAGATATAGGTAGTTTTTAAGCATGGAATTTTATTTAAGAGTGAGACCCGTCCTGAATCCTGCCTATTTCCAATATGCATACAATAGACCATGCTAAACTATGTAGCAATATGTGGGCTTTATCAAAAGAGGAACCATCAGTGCTTCAACCGCTGAACGTGTGATTGAGCACCAAGTCATGCGCTGACTTCAAGGCACTAACTTTTCCGGTCTTATTTGTTATGGAATGCACATACTTATTTCGGAGTGTCGCTTCAGTATAGTTTCTTGCTTTTCTAATTAAGCCATTGCTTGTATTTCAGAGATAAAGTACTGTAAGCCCGACCCCTGTGTTCACGGTGAATGTCACGAAGGAAAGCATGGCCCTATATGTTGTTGTGAGCCTGGCTACACTGGCGCCCTCTGTGACTCGGGTAAACTAACTCTAGATGAAGACACCCTGCACCCCTTTATACCAAAACCCCCAATCACAAAACAGTTGTTATGACGCATCTACCTCAGCAGAGGCCGCTTGTACCCACCCTCCCAGTGTTTATATGATAGGAACCACACTTATGCAGAATGTCTTTCTTTTGAAAGCATTGTTCGTTTAAAATCTCAAGAATTGAATTTTCATAACGAAAACATAGCATAACCCTTGCCTCAAATATTTTAAGCTTATCCAATGTCGCATTATCATATCACGACAAAAAAAGAAAAAACACGAAGAATTAACGTATATTGTTAAAATCCTATAGTTTGTTGCCTGCATATTTGCGAAATTATTTTAAAAGATTACTTTATTCAAAGTTATCCTAGTGTCAAAAATATGATAATGGTTACAATGAGTTTACTTGTTTCCAAGTTTTAATTTCTTCTAGAAGCCCTTCCATAGTAATATCGCTATGCTGTAAACATAGATGACCACGCCGTCTATTACTTCCGGCATCCTTCTCTCTCTATCACTTATGAGATTCCACAAAGAAGCTTAAGTCAAATCTTAGCTAAGTGTTTGTCTTCAGCAAACGAAAAATCTTACGCCAACGATTATAACCATATAAATCAAATTGGTTTTGACTTAAGATTCTTATGCCCCTGGTAAGCTAAACTGAAAAAAACTCTTTATCACCATAAGATATGACTATAACCATAAGTGCCTGATAGAATAAGGATATTATTAGTTCCTCTATTTTCAGGAATCCCACCCTCGTATGAAGGACCTAGGAGGGTACTTAACTCGACTACGTCACTCGTATTTTATGCATCCTTATATTACCTATCCTCTATTTCTTCACCACAGAGAACCCGTTTTGTTGGCGCACCGTGCTATTTGCCTATCCCGCGGTACCCTTACTGGATCTTAATTTTCCACTGAAATATGGAGAGCTTGTTTTTAGCTTTTTGTAGACAAACCTGCTTGGTCATGTTGATGGAATCCCTCCTCATTTCTCCGCGTCATTCCAAACAACTATACATATAACAGTTGATAAGTTGTTTACTCTCTCATCATATTGTATCGTATTATAGTTGTGTGTGTTTATGCGTAACCTATTTATTGTACAGTAGCCAGCTACATCGTTTAAAAGACTTCCCAAAACTTTCATAAAGCTAATACCAAACGTAGGCGAAAGTGTTTGGTATCAAAGCGTTCGTCTGGTGTTTTCAAATGCCAAACACATTGTGTAATAGTGAGTATTTGTCGTGACCCTGAATACAATATGCAAATATAAAAAAATGCATTTTCCCGATTTCTTGACATCGTTTTGAAGACATTTCACTATATGCTTAACAATTTAATCCCCAATCGTACTACACAAAGTATATAACCACAAGGCTATATACATTTTGAAATCACCATCTATTACTAGTATTTGGTCATGTAAAAACCACTGGCTTGATACAACATTGCAATATTGATAAATCCTCATGGCAACAGTAGCTTATCGCCAGCAAGTTAGAACTCTAGTTCCTGAAGTCATCAGTCATTTGGATCATGATACATACAAAAAAATCAAAATACTAACGCCTCGGCATGTGTTGTATTTTATTTCGTTTTCGTTTTCGATTCGGTTTCGTTCCAAGAAAATTGTTCATATTTCTGTAATATTGGTCATGGTTTCAAAATATACTATCATCATTTCTTGTAGAAATCGACCATTGTGCATCAAAGCCCTGCAAGAACAATGGCACATGTAAAAGCAATAAGGACGGATACGTTTGCATATGCCCGCCAGGATTCACAGGAGAAAACTGCGAGACAGGTCTCTCTCTCTCTCTCTCTCTCTCTCTCTCTCTCTCTCTCTCTCTCTCTCTCTCTCTCTCTCTCTCTCTCTCTCTCTCTCTCTCTCTCTCTCTCTCTCTCTCTCTCTCTCTCTCTCTCTCAGTCAAACCTCTACTAAGCGACCGCTCAAGAGAAATGTGAAAAGTGGTTTCTTAAAGATGTGGTCTCTTAAAAGGGTGGGGGGTCCATTGAGTGAGGTTAGGCAAAAACAAAGAATTTCTAATAATCACAAGTTATTGAAGTTGTTATGTTTAGTTGCGTTTGTTGCAATTTCTTCATTAATATTTTAAGATTAAACAATCCCGAAAAATAAATGTTGAACTCCAGCATTAATTCAGGACCCTCAGATGTGATATTTTCTTTTCAGTTTTACCGATTATTTCATCATATCATTATGCCCTTTCCAATAGACACTGTGTCAAGGAATTCGCGTGATCGTTGAATGAAGGGCCATTTACTTTTAGGGATAAAATATCATGATCGTTGATCGCGTCAAGCAAGTGGTCATTTAAGCAAGGTAAAATATACAGGGAATAGCCTTGGGGGTTTCTGAAAGTATATATATACAAACATTCATTTTACAGAGATTGACCCATGCTCGTCTAACCCATGCCAGCAGGGCTCCTGTGTCCGCAAACCTGGTGGTTACGTGTGTGTTTGTGAGCCTGGTTTCACAGGAAGACATTGTGATATCGGTGAGTTATTCTATCAACCGTTCTTCTTTCGTCTTTTGAAGGATCGTGTGAGTTTGTATGTTTCTTATAATGTAGTTTCAAAATGCATGATATCTTTGCATCATAAATGCATGATTATAGACTGGTGAAGGAATTTCCTATTTCGCATGTAAGCCGTTAGAATAAGGTTATGTTAAAACGACATTGTATCCTTACATACATGTAGAAATGTCCCCCCGTCCATTCTGCCTTCTAAATCTAATCTTATCTAACGCTTCTTTTGAAAGGCTTCAAAGTTGGGAGCACACAGTATCAGCAGTCGACGACGCCTGCTGTCTTTTTATTTCTTAAAATGATTGATCATGGGTAGTTGTAGGTAGGCTAGTTAGTCATTTGCTATTGGTAAGCATACCAGATTAACTATTCTCTTCTAGAGACAGTTAGTTGATTACCCGCTCTCCCCCTATGTATGTACTTAGTATCTTATAGAAAGTATCTTATATCATTGAAGAAAGGAATGTATACTGTATAGTTTCGCTAAACCGAATAGAAACCCCTTCCATTAGTTTTTCATCATAGTGATAAGCAATCACGACAAAAATATATATGATTAACATTGTGTATCCTAATCAACTTATGTCATTTTTCAAACTTATCAAAAGTATTTAAATGAATGCTAATTTCATGATGTATTTCGAGTCGTTATGTTTATTTATGCAAATTGCTAAAATTGCAATAATATGGATTAAAACCGACCGAAAATTCAAATTTCATATGATTGAATTATATTTAGCATTGATAATATTCCGGTAAGCCGCGGTATTTGGCTCTTGATACATTAGAATGACTGTCACAATAGTTGTCTATTAGAGGACATGAAGCTGTTAAATATGGAAAAAGAATATGATATTATGTGTGCTATATTTCAGCAATGGGAAGCCCTTGTGAGTCAAACCCATGTAGGAATGGCGACTGTATAGCAACAGACGGCTATAGCTATGTCTGTCGGTGCTATCAGGGTTATACTGGCCTTCACTGCGAGTCTGGTGGGTTACCATACGAGAATAAGCCCCCTTCCCTTCCCCCACGCCATGACATCAATGTTGTTTGTTGAACGATGTTTACTTTTTACATGCGAAATATATGATTGGTCTGAAATACATAGTCACAGTAATATGAAAACATATATTTGATACAGACCAAACGTGTTAAAAACATGGAAGCATATTAGAATATCATTTTCTTAAGGTGTCTCATCGTATGCAGTTAAATAGAATACATAATTGTAGGAATGTGTGCCATTCATAGATGGGGAGGCGTTTTTCAATTGATAAATGAAGTGTGTTTAAGGTATATTTTGTAGGAGGTTCATGTCAATACTATAGTATCTCGAAAACCATTTTAGTTTCACCTTTTTTAATCAGCATAAACAGCTCACAAACCTCTGCTATAGGTCGTAAAACGAAACCCTAAACATGGGTCAATCATGCGATATAACAAGTTTCTCTACATTGGCAAAAGGAACGTATCGATTACGAAAACATAGTAAAATAGGATAAGCTATAAGGAGTACCCGTCTGTAGGGTTCTATATCAACAAATGAGGCATGTCCCTTATTTACACAATTGGCACTGATTTGAATAGGTACATGTACATGACACAGTGTTTCCTATACATTTACCTAATATAAAGGAAGGAATGATGTGTGAGTGACCCCATGGCAACACCTTCCAACTTCGCTTCTCATGTATATTATAATCAAGCGCCTTGTTCCAAGTGCTTGGCTTTAATTGCTAGAAACAGTATAATACACATGTTGAATAGCGTGGCAAAACGTCTGCAAGTTGCATTATATTAAGCTGTAACTAATCCATCATGTGTATTTTGCAGGTATATTCTAAGTATGTGTCGCAAGAAAATGACTGACACGTTGATAAAAATTTCTTTGGAATCACAAACAGTAATACTATTGGGTATCAATATCTATATTCCATGTAATTACATGTTTCTGCTTGCTTTGTTTTGAAGTAAGTACATCTGCAATGGGGCATTGGATCCTTTCAAAGCTATTATTGGTTAATTAATAAATGCAATCTTTCTCTTTCTTCTTTACTATGACATGCCTTTCTTTAGCTTGGGATATTACAGTGATGTTTACAAACGTCACAAAGGTTTTCGTCATGACGTCACACTGTGTGGTACTGTCCATTGTTTCTGTTATGTAAGGACTTGACATTAGCTCACAAAAGGATAAACAACAAGTAAAGGTAAGTGCACTGATGCCCAAATAACGTAGACATAGTCTGTCTTTTATCATTTCATTTATGATATTTTTGGATGTCATGTTTGCACATGAAAAAGATCTCAACCAGCCCAACTTACTCTAATGTTTTAAAACTGACAATAATCAAATCATCTGATATAAGATATTAGATTAGATCATATGATTTTTAGTGTCTAATGATTGATCATTGCGACCAACACTGCCCCACTTTTAAAATTCAATTTCTTTTGTAAATTAATATCATAAACGGTCTTTTTGAATCTTTTAGACAAACACGTTCAGTGCGGACAGAATAGGATTCATGCAATTGGTTAATATGGCAGAAATAATGATGGTTGATACATTACGGATATTCCAAATGCTTGTATTAATCCTAATTCATCCAGTCAATATATATTCATGCACCCTTTAGTAGGTTTTCAAAGTAAAAGACATATCTAATTTCATACTTTCACACATATCAATTTTTCTCTTTTAGCAATCAACCCTTGTGACAGCGCCCCATGTATCAATGGTAACTGCACTCAAATAGACTACAACAATTACCAGTGTGTATGTGAACCAGGATTCCAAGGCATAAACTGTGAAACAGGTCAGTTTATCATTGAGTAAGCACAACAAATGACTGTATGATAATCCATTTTGTAGAGGAGCTAAACTAGATCTAGTCAGTGTTAAAATACTTAGAGATTATTTACAGTAATGTGTATGTTGCAACCTTTTTGTTGCAACACAATGATGTGGCAAATGTATTCTTCACAGCAAGTGGTTTACTTTTATTAGTTCCTGATTATGATATAAAACAAGTCATGAAGATGCAATGTGACAAAACATAATGCAAAGTAAAGAAATTAGGATTGGAGTATTATGTCGTGGTAGTAATTCATTTGTGAAATATAAGCAGTATTTCCTTTTCATTGGATACAGAATTTATAATCCTTTGTTACATTTAACAAAAATCAATCCTTGTGATAGCGCCCATGCATCAATGGTTTCTGTGTTAAGATCACTTACAACTCTTACCAGTGTAAATGTCAACCAGGATTCACTTGTCAAAACTGTGAAACAGGTGAGTATGTAAGAGCATATTATATAAAATGAAAGACGTCAAATTCCGTTTATAATAAGGTGTTCTATTGCATATCTTCCAGCAGAATGATTTCTAGCATGATCCAATGGTATCATTTCACAACAAATATATGAAATCTTCTTTGACATTTCGAACTTAGGCCTTGTTCAATTCAAGCCAAATGAAGTTGTCTGGACCAATATTGATGTGTAGAAACTGTTGATAACTAGTAGAATTTACAGGCAGTGCTATTATAACTGAGTTTACACAGCGGTATCACTAATAAAGTCATTAAGGTGGCCTTTGGGGTTAATTTGTGAATATAGGGCTATTTTTCATAACTGTACATATATAAATGCCTAAATGCAATTCCTTATAATAAGATAAATTGTGTTTATCTAGGCCACCATTAAACTATCTTCTTTAGTTGAAATTTTCCCCTTTGTGTAAATGATTGATCTTCTGAAGTATCTTTGTGATTGTACAACAGGCTTTACAGGACTAAATTGTGAATCTGGTAAATTAAGTATTTTGTTAAAACTACACTAGATGTTATTTGTTTTTGTGTTGATTGTTCTACATTTATATTTGTACATTTAAATGATTGTATATATAAAAAGATATTTAAAAAGGACAAATACTTTATTTGTATTTATAAGAAATAAAAGTCCGATCACATACTTTGTGTGATTTGCAATTTAGAAATAATATATTAACTGAATTTCATGGTGAAAATGATATACAGAAATACACGGGAATAAAACGTGGAATCAATGCACTCAGGCGTCCTCTTCAATTGAAATCTTCTCTTTCTATTCAATGCTTGTCCCTCCTACAATGGATTACTTCGTTTACCAAATAATGTGGTATTCAGAAATGGATCTGTAATGTAAGTAAGATTGATATTAAACCATGTCTTCTGTACTCCGAAGCATGCGATAATCAAGTATTCACTTTATACCTTTGTAGCAATTGATCCATGTGACAGTAATCCGTGCATCAATGGAGACTGTGTGAAGATAGATCATGATTCTTACAAGTGTGCGTGCCCACCAGAATTCACTGGGACAAACTGTGAAAAAGGTATTCTGATTAGGGCTTTAATAGGAATAATCAACTTGATGTAGATTTGCTTGTATTTGTTTATCTCAAAGCAAAACACAATAAGTCGGTTCAAGTACATTTAAAGATGATGATTGGATTGCACTGTTCATTTGAAAAGATAAGTTCATCTCCTGTACACACTTTCTGTATTTGCAGAACTCATGAAAATACTTTCTTTAATTTCAGAAATTAACCCCTGTGCCAGTGCTCCTTGTGTAAATGGAAACTGTGTCAAGATTGATCATCTGAACTATCGTTGTGATTGTACGACAGGCTTTACAGGACTTAATTGTGAATCTGGTGAATATTGCTTTTTGGTAAAACTACACTAGATGTTATTCGTTTTCGTGTTGATTGTTCTACATTTATATTCGTACATTTAATGATCGTATATATGAAAGTATTTAAAATGGATATATTCATTATTCAAATTCATATGAAATAAAAATCAGCTTGCAATTTTGTGTAATTTGGAATTTAAAAATATATATTAACTAGATTTCATGGTGGAAAGGATTCCAAAGGATACAGAGGAATGAAAAGTTGAATCATTGCACTAACGTGTCCCCTCGAATGAAAATCCCCTCTTTCTATTCAATGCTTGTCCCTTCAAAAATGGATTACTTTGCCATATAATGTAGTATTAAGAAATAGATCTATAATATATTTAACATTAAATTTAAATTAACATGTATTACTCCAATAGTCAATTCACAGTTCTTTCTTCGAGATCAAGGTAAACCATGTCATTTGTAGTCCATAGCATGCAATGAGAAAGTATTCACTTTATACCTTTCTAGCAATCGATCCATGTGACAGTAATCCCTGCATCAATGGAGACTGTGTAAAGATAGATCATGATACCTACAAGTGTACCTGCCCACCAGAATTCACTGGGACAAACTGTGAAAAAGGTACATTGAGATCAGGGTTATAACAGGAATAAACAACTAACTGATGTACATTTGGCTGTAGTTATATATCTCAAAGCAAAACACAATTAGTCAGTTCAAGTACATTTTAAAATGATGATTGAGTAGATTATCTGTATGCCTTTTCACAATATACAGATTTGTATATAGTTGACATTAACATGTCTTCAAATCACAGTTCATAAAAGTTTTTTTTTTCATTTCAGAAATTAACCCCTGTGACAGTGCTCCCTGTGTAAATGGTAACTGCGTCAAGATTGATCATCTGAACTATCGGTGTGATTGTACATCAGGCTTTACAGGACTAAATTGTGAATCTGGTAAATCAAGCTTTCTGTTAAAACTACACTAGATGTTCTCTTTGTTTTGATTGTTCTACATTTGTATTTGTACATTTAATGATCGTATATATGAAAAGATATTTTTAAAGGACATATACATTATTTGTATTTGTATGAAATAGATATCTAATTACACTCCTGCGTAATTTGGAATTTAAAAAAAAAATCATAAACTCAGTTTTATTATGAAAATGATACAAAAAGATACAGCAGAATGAAAAGTGGAATTATTGCCCTCAGATGTCGTCTTGAATTGAAATCTTTCTTTATTCAATGGTTGTCCCTCCTAAAATGGATTACTTTGTTTACCATATAGTGCAGTATTCAGAAATGGATGTATAATATATTTAACATTAGTATTAAATTAACATATATTACTCTAATAGTAAATCCAAAGTTCTTCCTTCGAGATCAGATGTAAGCCATGTAAATTGAAGTGCACAGCATGTGATGATTAAATATTCATTTTATACCTTTGTAGCAATTGATCCATGTGACAGTAATCCCTGCATCAATGGAGACTGTGTGAAGATAGATCATGATACCTACAAGTGTACGTGCCCACCAGAATTCACTGGGACAAACTGTGAAACAGGTACATTAAGATTAGGGTTATAATTGAAATAAACAACCTATTGATGTAGATGTAGATATAATCATTTACCTTAAAGTTAAACACAATTAGTATGTTCACGTATATTTTGAGATGATGATTAAGTAGATAATGTGCATGCCTTCTAACAATATATAGAAGTATAGGTAGTTGACATCAATTTGTCTTCAAAATCACAATTCGTAAAAACCACAACTTAATGTTATTTGGTATTTTTTGATTGTTCCCCATTTTATATTGTACTTAAGGGTCGTATATATGAGATGGTGCTTCTAAACGATATATACATAACTTGAGTTTACATGGAATAAAAATCGAATTTTAATTACAACTGATATCAAATAGATTTATAGTTCACCAATAATTAACCCACAGTTCATGCTTTGACAATAGCGGCAAACCATGTCATTTGTTCTATATTTGCACTTAATAAGTAAGCATTCACTTTATACCTTTGTAGCAATTGATCCATGTGACAGTAATCCCTGCATCAATGGAGACTGTGTGAAGATAGATCATGATTCTTACAAGTGTGCGTGCCCACCAGAATTCACTGGGACAAACTGTGAAAAAGGTATTCTGATTAGGGCTTTAATAGGAATAATCAACTTGATGTAGATTTGCTTGTATTTGTTTATCTCAAAGCAAAACACAATAAGTCGGTTCAAGTACATTTAAAGATGATGATTGGATTGCACTGTTCATTTGAAAAGATAAGTTCATCTCCTGTACACATTTTCTGTATTTGCAACACTCATGAAAATACATTCTTTAATTTCAGAAATTAATCCCTGTGATAGTGCTCCTTGTGTAAATGGAAACTGTGTCAAGATTGATCATCTGAACTATCGTTGTGATTGTACGACAGGCTTTACAGGACTTAATTGTGAATCTGGTGAATATTGCATTTTGGTAAAACTACACTAGATGTTATTCGTTTTTGTGTTGATTGTTCTACATTTATATTCGTACATTTAATGATCGTATATATGAAAAGTATTTCAAGAGGATATATTCATTATTCAAATTCATATGAAATAAAAATCAGCTTGCAATTTTGTGTAATCTGGAATTTAAAAATATATATTAACTAGATTTCATGGTGAAAAGGATTTACAAGGATACAGAGGAATGAAAAGTTGAATCATTGCACTAACGTGTCCCCTAGAATGAAAATCCCCTCTTTCTATTCAATGCTTGTCCCTTCTAAAATGGATTACTTTGCCATATAATGTAATATAAAGAAATAGATCTATGACATATTCAACATTAAATTTAAATTAACATGTATTACTCCAATAGTCAATTCACAGTTCTTCCTTCGAGATCAAGGTAAACCATGTCATTTGTAGTCCATAGCATGCAATGAGAAAGTATTCACTTCATACCTTTCTAGCAATCGATCCATGTGACAGTAATCCGTGCATCAATGGAGACTGTGTTAAGATAGATCATGATACCTACAAGTGTACGTGCCCACCAGAATTCACTGGGACAAACTGCGAGAAAGGTACGTTAAGATTAGGGTTATAAAAGGAATGAACAACTAACTGATGTAGATTTGGCTGTAGTTATTTATCTCAAAGCAAAACTCAATTAATCAGTTCAAGTACATTCTAAGATGATGATTAAATAGATGCCTTCTGACAATACACAGATGTCTATATAGTTCACATTAACATGTCTTCAAATCACAATTCGTAAATGTTTTTTTTTCATTTCAGAAATTAACCCCTGTGACAGTGCTCCCTGTGTAAATGGTAACTGCGTCAAGATTGATCATCTGAAGTATCGTTGTGATTGTACAACAGGCTTTACAGGACTGAATTGTGAATCTGGTAAGTTAGGTATTTTGATAAAACTATAACTTAATGTTATTTGGTTTTGTGTTGATAGTTCTACATTTGTACTTGTAGTTAATGGCCATATATGAGATGATATTTATAGATGATATATACATTAGTTGAATTTATATGTAATGGAAATCTGATTTTAATTGCAATTGTTATTAAACTGATATATTGTATACAAAAAGTTAACCCATAGTTCATGCTTCAACATTAACGGCAAATCACGCCATTTGTCCTACGTTTGCATGCGGTAAGTGAGCATTGACTTTATACCTTTGTAGCAATCCATCCATGTGACAGTAATCCCTGCATCAATGGAGACTGTGTAAAGATAGATCATGATACCTACAAGTGTACGTGCCCACCAGAATTCACTGGGACAAACTGCGAAAAAGGTACATTAAGATCAGGGTTATAATAGGAATGAACAACTCATTGATGTAGTTTTGGCTGAGGTTATTCATCTCAAAGCAAAACCCAATTTGTCGGTTCAAGTGCATTTTAAGATGATGATTTAATAGATTATCTATATGCCTTCTGACAATACACAGATGTGTATATAGTTCACATTAACATGTCTTCAAATCACAATTCGTAAAAGTTTTTTTTTTCATTTCAGAAATTAACCCCTGTGACAGTGCTCCCTGTGTAAATGGTAACTGCGTCAAGATTGATCATCTGAAGTATCGTTGTGATTGTACAACAGGCTTTACAGGACTGAATTGTGAATCTGGTAAGTTAGGTATTTTGATAAAACTACTACTGAATGTTATTTGGTTTTGTGTTGATAGTTCTACATTTGTACTTGTAGTTGATGGCCATATATGAGATGATATTTATAGATGATATATACATTAGTGGAATTTATATGGAATACAAATCTGCTTTTAATTGCAATTGATTTTATATTGATATATCATATACAAATAGTTAACCCATAGTTCATGCTTCAACATTAACGGCAAATCACGCCATTTGTCTTAGGTTTGCATGCGGTAAGTAATCATTGACTTTATACCTTTGTAGCAATTGATCCATGTGACAGTAATCCCTGCATCAATGGAGACTGTGTGAAGATAGATCATGATACCTACAAGTGTACGTGCCCACCAGAATTCACTGGGACAAACTGCGAAAAAGGTACGTTAAGATCAGGGTTATAATAGGAATTAACAACTAATTAATGTAGATTTGGCTGTAGTTTTATCTCAAAGCAAAACACAATTAGTCAGTTCAAACAAATTTTCAGATGATGTTTGAGTAGATTATCTGTAACCCTGTTCATAACAAACAGATGTGTATGTAGTTGACATTAACATATCTTTAAATCATAAATGCCAAATAGGAATATTGGACAATAATGACATGGTACATCACATGATGTCAATCTTTCAATTCTGTTTGATTTTAGAGATAGACCCTTGTGAGAGTGCCCCTTGTGTGAATGGGAACTGTGTGAAGACAGATCACCTTAACTACCATTGCAAGTGTACTCCAGGATTCACCGGAACCAATTGTGAAACTGGTATGTTGGACTGAATTATCACTTTTCAATTAAAAGATGAATAGTCCTTGATTCTTAACAACTATAGTCATATGTGCTTCCCCTCATAACTACTTAGAATAAAATGTGTCTGTTTTTATTTCATTTCTAAACATCCGGTACAACAACGGGATATTTTTAAATAATGGGTGATGAAATATTTTTGATTTTTACCATGCTATTGTCATATCTGAAATTAAGAAGTACAAACCAATGTCATTCATCTCAGCTTTAGTCAAGGTGTTTCATAGAGCTATATGGTACAAACATAGACAGAACCTGATATTTACGAATTGGGTTATATTTCAGAAATTTATCTGTGTGACAGTGGTACAGAGACACAGAGGAAAGAAAAGTGGAATCATTGCACTCAGACGTCCTCATGAATTCAAATCCTCCCATTGCATTCAATGCTTGTCCCTTCTAAAAAGGATTATTTTACTGTATAATGTAGTATCTAAAAATATATATATAATATATTTGACATTAATATCAAATCAACATTTATTACTCCAATTGTTAATCCGCAGTTCTTCCTTCAAGATCAAGGGTAAACCATGTCATTTGTACTCCACAGCATGCACTAATTAGGCATTAACTTTAAACCTTTGTAGCAATTGATCCATGTGACAGTAATCCCTGCATCAATGGAGACTGTGTGAAGATAGATCATGATACCTATCTCAAAGCAAAACTCAATCATTCAGTTTAAGTACATTTTAAAATGATGACTAAATAGATTATCTGGATGCCTTTTCACAATATACTGATTTGTAGGTAGTTTATATTAACATGTCTTAAAATCACAATTCGTAATATAAAATTATTTCTAATTTCAGAAATTAACCCCTGTGCCAGTGCTCCTTGTGTAAATGGAAACTGTGTCAAGATTGATCATCTGAACTATCGTTGTGATTGTACGACAGGCTTTACAGGACTTAATTGTGAATCTGGTGAATATTGCTTTTTGTTAAAACTACACTTGATGTTATTCGTTTTTGTATTGATTGTTCTACATTTATATTCGTACATTTAATGATCGTATATATGAAAAGTATTTAAAATGGATATATTCATTATTCAAATTCATATGAAATAAAAATCAGCTTGCAATTTTGTGTAATTTGGAATTTAAAAATATATATTAACTAGATTTCATGGTGGAAAGGATTCCAAAGGATACAGAGGAATGAAAAGTTGAATCATTGCACTAACGTGTCCCCTCGAATGAAAATCCCCTCTTTCTATTCAATGCTTGTCCCTTCAAAAATGGATTACTTTGCCATATAATGTAGTATTAAGAAATAGATCTATAATATATTTAACATTAAATTTAAATTAACATGTATTACTCCAATAGTCAATTCACAGTTCTTCCTTCGAGATCAAGGTAAACCATGTCATTTGTAGTCCATAGCATGCAATGAGAAAGTATTCACTTTATACCTTTCTAGCAATCGATCCATGTGACAGTAATCCCTGCATCAATGGAGACTGTGTAAAGATAGATCATGATACCTACAAGTGTACGTGCCCACCAGAATTCACTGGGACAAACTGCGACGCAGGTTGGTTCTTATTCCTGTTTTGTTTACATGATGAGGTACATATTTTACATTTTAGTTTTTTCACAGACATACTACATTACCAAAAGAGCAGTATTGTAATGTATATAGATTCACCACATGATATGAGCGTATCTAATCACATTACCATTAAGGTCAATTTATATCATCATTTGATAGCAAATAGAGCCATGCAATATTAGGAGATTCTACTGTTATTCTTAGAAAGAAATTATGACACTCAAGTTATTCAATGTTTTTATCATTACATTTTCAGCCATATCTAGGCTAAACCTAACTTCCCAGTTATAAATGGTAGGGGGAACCGGCATGCCCAGCAAAATCACCATCCAACTCAAATCACTGGCATTTGTTGGCACATGCCCTAAGCAGGATTACAATCCTGGCAGTGGATTAAAGTTATTTAAATGAGATTTATACAAAGATAAAGCAATCTGACTAAACTTGTGAGTTTCATCTTTTTCTAGGAATAGATCCATGTGAATCTGCCCTGTGTAACCAGGATTTAGTGGAACAAACTGTGAATCAGGTCAATTCCAATTAAGAGACAATATCAAACAGAATTACATTTTATATGAATAAGGAATAAACTAATTTCATAATTTACCTTAATAACATAAGCTGTTGATAAGATTTGTCCGGGACAATTATTACTTATCTAAGACTTGAAGTCTAATATGTTTGTCTAGAGAGTGTGGATTTATGTTTTGAGTTGTTCTTTACTGCATAAAAGATTGTATGAACATATTTGAATTAAAAACCTTTTTTAGACAATGTGATATGATTATCAGAGGATCAATATCAAAAAGGTATTTTAACACTTTTTTGTTTTGTCTCAGCAATCAACCCCTGTGACAGCAACCCTTGCATCAATGGTGAGTGTGCGCGCATCCACTATGAAGCTTACCAATGCACATGTCAGCCAGGATTTACTGGAACAAATTGTGAAACAGGTAGGTTCAAGCGATTACTGACTGTCAATTTAATTGCCTTACATTATGAGCGTGTTTACAAAAGCAAGCCAGCAAGCAAGATCTCTATCATAGAAGGAGATTTTATATCACTGGTTGCAGAATCACATATTACATGGTAATGATTTATCTGATCTAATGGATAAGCCAGTATAAGAGATATACATATGGAAAAATGAATTTTTGTAGTTGCTTAGCAACTTTAATAGTATGCTTCTATTCATTTCTAGCTATCGACCCCTGTGACAGTTCCCCTTGCATCAATGGTGAATGTGTGAAGATTGATCATATTAATTACCAGTGCAATTGTCACCAAGGATTCACAGGTGCAAATTGTGAAACAGGTGAGTTCTTCCTACAACGAGGTCAAATTCTTAATGTTACTTGGATTTGTGTGGTTTGTTCTATGTTTGTATTTCTACTAAAGGATTGTATATATGATATGATATTTATAAATTCTACATACTACATTGTTCGAATTTATATGAAATAAAAACCATATTACAGCCTACGTCTTATGTAATTTTAAATTTCGATAAATAAATTATCAACTTAATTTATTGATGAAAATGACGTATATAATTTCAGAGCCATTGAATGAAAAGGGTTATCACATTGAACTCAGACGTCCTCTTCAATTGATTTTTTCTCATTTTATTCAATGCCTGTCACTTCTAAAAGCGATTACTCCGTTTATATCATAATGCAGCATTTAGCTGAAGAAGCGGTGACGTTTAACCGGTGATGTCTGATTTACCATCATTTTGTATTTATCATTATCATCATCATTATTAATTCTAGTAGTAGTAGTAGTAGTAGTAGTAGTAGTAGTAGTAGTAGTAGTAGTAGTAGTAGTAGTAGTATAAGAATTACCATTACTAATCATTTGTATTACTATTTCTATTATTATTATAATTATCATTATTATTATTATTATTATTATTATTGTTATTATTATTTTCATTATTAGTATTATTATCATTAGCATTAGATAGCAATAACATTAGTATTATTTGTTTTACAGAAATAAACCCCTGTGATTCCTATGTCTGTCTCAATGGTGGTGAGTGTAACCGGCATGGACCAAACTACAACTGCACATGTAAAGATGGTTTCACTGGAAAGCACTGCGAAATAGGTAAATCAATATAGCCAATTTCAATACAGTCATATCCATTACATTGTCTTAGTTGAATATCCATAGACATTTATCCTATGTGAATAATGTCAACAGTACGGTAAGGCTAGGTTAGGATTTGGCAAATGTACAGCTAATCATTGTCAGTGTAAATGGGGTAATTTGCTGGAAGAGAAAGGATGTCGGACATATTTTTCTTTGTGATCTAAAAGAGTTTTATACATCAATATATCAAGTTGAAAATATAAATGATCTGGTGCGTGGTTAAGATAACGAGGTACGCGTATTCACTGCTTATAAATGCACACGGTCTTGTAGAATACTTGGTCTGTCTGCAAATCATTTAGTGCACCAATAACGTGCTTTTACTGTATATATTTTTACTTCGATATACACGGATTCCTCATGCGTCCTCGGAAAATCCAGTCTCTTTTTGGCAAAAGTACGTAGTTCTTCAGCATCAATACCTGGCAAATCACGAATTGTGACTATAGTGGTTGAAATCAAATGTGGCGAATATCATTTTAGTCCTCCTTATGTATAACTTAACATTAACACGATATAAACAGAAATAAATGTATATGTATATATCTATCTATCTATATATATAAATATATATATATATATATATATATATATATATATATATACATATATATATATATATATATATATATATATATATATATGTATATATATATATATAATATATATATATGTATATATATATATATATATATATATATATATATATATATATATATATATATATATATATATATATGTATGTGTGTGTGTGTGTGTGTGTATGTATTTATTCATATACATGTACGTATGTACATTGTATGTATGTATAATTCTAGTAGTAGTAGTACATATACATATATATATATATATATATATATATATATATATATATATATATATATATATATATATATATATATATATTGTGTTATCTTTGCATCTTCCTATTTCAGCCCCGAACCCCTGTGTTCCTAACCCATGTGGTAATGGCGGTCATTGTGTGGTAAATGGTACTGGATATACATGTTTCTGTAAAGGCGGCTTTTTCGGACCCCAGTGCGATGAAGGTAAGTAGGAATAATTACAGGAACGGCTTTAGGAAATTGCATGCACTCGTTAGTTCTTTGTAAATCCTTCCCATCATTCTTAATGCTTTTCAAAAAGCCTGTTTGCCTATCTCCACTCATCTCCTCTCATAGTTTTTGATTGATGAATATTTATCCGGTACTTTAGAAGAGGTATGGTTAACCACATATGTTTGTGCGTTCACTATAGTTCAATAGCTGTGTCTTAGTAATTTAGATTTTTCGCTCATTATTTCAGTCCCAGCTTTATTACTAAGAACTGGCATCATAAGTGAACAAATAACAGGCCATACTTATTTTCTTTAATTGATTTCATTTGTTCTCATAACTATTTTTCTATCCATTGATTTGTCCAAATTAATAGAAATCCTACAGACATGCATTGCTTACTTTAGAATTATATAATTTTCTCACAATATACATATATGATCTAGCGCATCTATTCTTATATCATCTCTAGTTAGCATACATTCTTTTAATGGCAGGTTGTGAAACCCCTTTTGAGATGGACGGAAGCCCGGACGAGCCATTCAACCTTCGAGTTTCAAGTTTCTCAGAGGACAAAAATACACCCATGGCTTACAACACAGATATATTCTGGAGGCCCCGTCCACAGGACCAGAACCCGTGGGCACGCTTCAAAGTCAAGGTCACTGGTGATGTCTACATGATAAGTTTTGTCCTAAAATCATTGTATGCCAAAAGTATCATCTACCAGTTACTGTCGGATGACCGGAAAGTAGTGCTTTATGAAGGGGTAAGTGATTATACGAATAGAACTATTAGAACAACAGGTTATCACTAAAACTACCATGAATGATTTGTCCAATGTGTAATCTGAAACAAGATATACATTTCCAAACGGCAATATACTAAGAAAGTTATTTCAGTCATATATTCACAAAACTAGACGTAAGGTCCAGAAGCAATAGTTGTACGATATTTCATAATTCAACTTCCGAATTCTTTTCTTTTTATTTGTTCAGTTCAGTTCGATTTCTAACTAGCCAATTACACCACTATCCTTACAAAGATACGTCATGACTTCTATTTAACATATGTACAGGTGTTGTTGATGTACTGTCTGTCGATAAGCCTACACATATATGGCAGTTTACTGCACATGCGTTTCACTGGTCTTTTAGACACTGAGCATTGCGAACTCACGAGTGATCTCCAATGTGAGTGTAGACTTTGATGGGAGGACCCTGTCTCGCTTCCTCAGGCTCTATCCTATAATGGATGACAGTGATGGCAATCGACAAATGCCCCAGTTGAATTGGATGGTGGTCACTGCTTGCTACGAACAGGGTAAGTTCTGCTTTGTAAATACACGTTTGTATTGCGCAGAAATGAAACACGTCGTAAAATTGAAGGGCAATTTCCAAATGTGACTATCCATCTAAAGTAAATAATCAATTGATAAAAAAGAAAGGCTTAAGCATAAGCTTATTCCCTCTAATCCTAATGCCTAAGCCTCATAGGTATATGTCCGTGTGTAGGATCACTAACGTAGAAAGCCATCCACACATAAATGTGTGCAAAATGATCAAATTCATATTAAGAATGGATTGGCTTGCACAATCTTAAGTGACCTCCGAAAATGCTTAAAGGTGATGAAATACCATTGCAAGCTAGATAAAAGACCCGTCCAAAAAACACCTCATAGTAGCATTATCATAGAACAAGGTGTACCTGCAGGTTCCTGAGTGTTAACAGGTAGATTATATCATAGCTCACAGTCCTTATTCAACCCATATTCCATTTCATTTCAATATCTACAACTTTTCACTCACATGACATAATCGCATTACTTACGCAAGTGATGGTCACTACAAGTTCACAGATGCCTTAGGGATGTCACTGGCTATGCCCAATAAAAAGTAATTTTTTGATTCTTTACTGCTGAAGATTTTTACGGGCCAAAACATTTGAAAGTGTTAGTGAGATACCCGGGAGGGGGCACCTGGGTATTTAGGGGGGCGCATACGTTCGTTATCAAAATTAAAAAAATACCCCTAAAGCACTGATTTCTGATAAAAAAGCACCCTTATTTTACTAAAACGCTGATTGTTTCCACTAAATAAACACACCTTCTTTTATCAAAACACTGACATTGGATGAACGGGAACACGTATTTTAAATTAAGATTTTATAATCCTCTGCATGTTTAGCAGCAGCAAGTGGCGGCAGCAGACTCGAACGCCCAGTCACTTCGGGAGTCACTCGGCGTCAGAGCCGTGGATTGTACGGGGATTTTGACCCCCATACTTCGTACCTCGGTACAAAAAAGTACCCTTCTTTTGCAAAATCGCGGACATGCGGAGGTCTTAAAAAAAGACCCCTTCTTCCGCGAAATACGTAACTCAGGTGCAGCCCGCCTCTGTACCTGAGTGTAAAAAGTCTTCAGCAGTAAAAAATCAAATAATTACTTCTTATTGGGCATTAAAGTCAATGATATCCCTAAAGTAACTCTGAACCTGCAGTAACCATCACCTGCGTAAGTAATGAGATTATGTCATTTGAAAGAAAAGTTGTAAATTTAGAAATAAAACAGAATATTGTTTGAATAATGACATTTGACGATGATATTCTCTACCTGATACCACTCAGGAACCTATAGATACACCTTGTTAAATGATTATGCTGCTGTGAGGTGTGTTTTGGGATGAGGCTTTTAACTGGCTTGCAATGGTACTCATCACCTTAAAAAAAGCTTATGTGCTGTCAGAATAATACCCTCAATTGAAGGTTTGTTTCAATATGCCAAATGACTATGGAAGACCAAATTCTATTGTCATGATAATGAAACATAATCAACCTAAGTAGTCGATTTTGACCCATGCACTATTACAACTTAGCATCAAAGATTTCTGAGCAAAATTACGAAGTGGCTTCACAAGGTTTTTTCATAGATGTCTCAATACATTAGTGTCTATTTCGTCATTGACGTTTTCTGGTTTGTATTTGTTATTCAGTGTGTGCTAGAGAAATTGGTTTTCACAAGGTAATTGCTTGCTCTGGCAAAACGTGTTTAATCCGTTAAAAGATTATTGCTTACTATTGTAATGAATATGGTTGTGTTAAAATGTTCATTTTTATCGAAGAAAATGATTATTTGAAGTGAAATTTATTCTTTTCCTTCAGATGATCCCTGCGACTCGGACCCGTGTCAAAACTCCGGTAATTGCACAAGAATAGATGATACGACGTTCACGTGTACCTGTACCCCTGGTTATACTGGGACGGTGTGCGAATCAGGTAACCATTCATCTTCAACACTCCACTATGGTCAAACAGATACACTAAAAAGTTAAAATCAACTTACTCGTAGTTGCTACGTGTGATGAGATATGTTTGTAGGTTGGGTGTGTATGTGCTCCGCACCTGTGCAACAGATGAACCCACTGATATGAGATACACATAGGCTGTATTCTAGGGATGTCGTTCCTACCCAAGCACAATAGGATATACTGGCTAGCCGCTTTCCTTTTGGTTACTTATTCAGATGGCTTTAAATTGAAACTTATTGATAAAATTCCATTTAGAGTCGATGTCACCATTCCATTCTCTTACAATATGCTTTAATTGCCAGTGGCCACTGAAAACCATTCGCGGGTCAAGAATCCCTGTGCTTCGAGCCCATGCACACATGGTACCTGTGAGAGGACAGGTTCCTCCAACTACACATGTCGGTGTCAAAGTGGGTATGCTGGTCGACGATGCGATTCAGGTAGGGGAAAATGGCTGTTTTCAGGGAGATGTTGATACAAATAAATACCATATGACAAGTAGCAATGTCAGTCTTTACATTCTATTTTTTTTGTTGGGCTTATATCAAGTGAATCTTGATCTTGGGGTTGCTAGGTCGCTATATAAACACGCACCATTGTTTAGGGCTGCCCGTGACACACGTCTTTAAAGCTGAAAGGTCTGTTTTAAATCGTTTGTGAACAGGAGGTACGTTTATCCATGTCAAGGATATTGACTCCTTTAATGAGGAGCGAGTCAATTTAATGATCGAATTAAATCAAATTAAATTAATTTTTTCGCATGTCCAATAGCATACATTGCATAAGTGTATGCATCTGATTATATCAACAATTGTATTTCAACAACACTATTTCATCCATACATTATTCACGATAATATTTGGAATCTTACACTCTCAAGTTGAACAGAAAACCTTTCTTATGAAATCTTACTTGTGTAGTATTAGAAGTTAATTGGCAATATCGTTATGATATGTAATTTCAGGATGCGGGGGATGATAAGGACATCGCGTGGTGGAGGCATGGAGGAGATACTGCACAGAATTCCCGGAAAAATATTTTCTCAAAGTAGATGATCAGCTCTGATGCGAATATTTGTAAATATATTGTGACGAAATTGTTGATATGATACCAATACAAGATGACTGACATGTTACAATGTTGGTTCTAATTGATAGTCATATTGATATGCACATGATTTTAAAGCCTTAATTCATTGCTAATTGAGATTTATAAGTGTAATGAATATTTTCTCTCTGTACAGATTGTAAATAGGTCAGCGTGTGTACTCGGATGCATGCACGGAAATCGCCTAACCGTATTCTGTATTTCATCCCTGTTTTATTCTCACTTCTCACTGCATTACTTTTCTACGGGACAGCCTTTCATACTGATATGTATAACTTTCATTTACAGACGTCCTTGATAATGAAGTGGAATTCATAATGACATTTTCATTGCATGTAGTTCAGTGTATGTCGTTTCATTTTATTGCATGTCGTTCATGTCATTTTAGTGCTTGTCGTTATTATATGCACAAATGTTTTAAACTGTTGTGGCATTACTCATTTGCAGGATATATTGTTTACAATCACACATGGTAAGTGTGTGAGACTTATGACATGACGTACCCATATTACATAGCAGTATGTTAGAACTAGTGAGGATAACACCTGTACAGGTTGAAAGGCCTTACTGTTGGATAGCGCTAGATTGCACTTCCCACTTTAAAGATATATATGAGCGCCGTCTCTGAGTTGACTTTCCTTTTGTATTGAATATACATTTGTCTTTAGTATATGTGTGGTCAAAGTATGCAGTCTGTTATACTAAGCATGTTATTTTACAAAGTAAACAAGTACCGGGTACAACATTAACTAGGGACCAGAAGTGAATTTCAGGATTTTTCTATCATGTATATAACCACTAGAAAAAGGTATGTAGGCATCTATCAGTATTTAAATATAGGTTAAGTAGAATATCTTTAAGCTTTTGTGTTTGCTAGAAACGTAGAATGCATTACTTTCCCATGCTTTATATTATTTTCAAGGGCAAACATTGCTAATTGGAGTGACATGTAACTTGCATTAAGAATGGCACTGAAAACAATGCAATCTGGTAGACGTGTTTATGTACAGGCTGAAGGAAAATGGCAAAGCGTTGGGTCAAACCCTTAGCCACGGTTAGAGCTTTTGGCTATAACTTTTCGGTTGTCTTTTATGGAATACATCAAACAGAAAATGTTGTGATTGGCATGGGTAATAAAACTTAAAATTCAATCTTAATGGATTTGGCAATCACCAAAAGGGGTTTATCTGAAATATTCTTATCATTTCGAATCAAATTATGATAACATTTTGAAAAGTACTACCATTTTAGAAGCATGAGTTGAAACAGAGCAGTTAATCATCTTATTTGTCCAATATGAGTGTTTGCCGACTTATATATTGGAAAATGTGCTTCCCAACATAATGTTCATTGAGTTCGAGCATTCATCAAAATAAAATATCTAACTGGAAGAACGAATTGTTGATTAAATGATCGTTCAAGTTTAAAAAGAAAAAAAACTGATATTGCGTAGATTACACTTCGGGGATAGTTATTCAAGGACAAGCATCGGGCTGCCACTGGTCTAGCACTAGCCATCAGTCTGCCACTGGTCTAGCACTAGCCATCGGTCTGCCACTGGTCTAGCACTAGCCATCGGTCTGCCACTGGTCTAGCACTAGCCATCGGTCTGCCACTGGTCTAGCACTAGCCATCGGTCTGCCACTGGTCTAGCACTAGCCATCGGTCTGCCACTGGTCTAGCACTAGCCATTGGTCTGCCACTGGTCTAGCACTAGCCATCGGTCTGCCACTGGTCTAGCACTAGCCATCGGTCTGCCACTGGTCTAGCACTAGCCATCGGTCAGCCACTGGTCTAGCACTAGCCATCCGTCTGCCACTGGTCTAGCACTAGCCATCCGTCTGCCACTGGTCTAGCACTAGCCATCGGTCTGCCACTGGTCTAGCACTAGCCATCGGTCAGCCACTGGTCTAGCACTAGCCATCCGTCTGCCACTGGTCTAGAACTAGCCATCCGTCTGCCACTGGTCTAGCACTAAATATCCGTCTGCCACTGGTCTAGAACTAGCCATCGGTCTGCCACTGGTCTAGAACTAGCCATCGGTCTGCCACTGGTCTAGCACTAGCCATCGGTCTGCCACTGGTCTAGCACTAGCCATCGGTCAGCCACTGGTCTAGCACTAGCCATCCGTCTGCCACTGGTCTAGAACTAGCCATCCGTCTGCCACTGGTCTAGCACTAAATATCCGTCTGCCACTGGTCTAGAACTAGCCATCGGTCTGCCACTGGTCTAGAACTAGCCATCGGTCTGCCACTGGTCTAGCACTAGCCATCGGTCTGCCACTGGTCTAGAACTAGCCATCCGTCTGCCACTGGTCTAGCACTAGCCATCGGTCTGCCACTGGTCTAGCACTAGCAATCGGTCTGCCACTGGTCTAGCACTAGCCATCCGTCTGCCACTGGTCTAGCACTAGCCATCCGTCTGCCACTGGTCTAGCACTAGCCATCCGTCTGCCATCAGTCTAGCACTAGCCATCCGTCTGCCACTGGTCTAGCACTAGCCATCAGTCTGCCACTGGTCTAGCACTAGTCATCGGTCTGCCACTGGTCTAGCACTAGCCATCCGTCTGCCACTGGTCTAGCACTAGCCATCGGTCTGCCAATGGCCAATGGTCTACCACCTGTCTACCACCGGTCTGTCACTGGTCTACCATCAGTCTGCCAATGCTCTACCACTGGCCATTGGTCACAGCGTGGAGACTGAACCATTAGTTTGTATCTCCTTGTGGGACTAGTGTTCAGACCGTGCCATGCGAGGGGTTAAACGTGGTGTTTAAGGGATATTGGGCTCTTCACAGGTACAGAAAGCTGTGACCGGAAATGCACGGCATCGTCTGATTACTTGATTCGTCGAGGAAATTATTCCATTAAGTAGACACCATTTTCATATATCAATTTAGTTGCTAAATACTATCATGTAATGTTCAGAAATCAGTCCAAATAGCAATGTTTGCCTGAGAATCGAGAACGTGTGAAACAGTGTGTGGGTGAATGGAACTTATTCATTACGTGCGTTGTTCGCAATATATTTTGTATCTTTACCCATTTCTCCATTTCCTTTCATATTCAAAAGCATTATATCTCAAACGTTAAGGTTTAGTTATGAACGTAGTAGAAATATGAGCAGATTACGAAATACGAAAATAATATTGATGTTTGGAATTTTGTCTATAGAAATGAATTTTTAAAATTTGCTTTAATATTAACTGCGAATATTCTGCATATTAAGTGGAATGGATTCAAGGATAATCTTCAATTTGTATGGACATTCATGTCCTATTTCGAGTATTTGTGTTCATGTGATTGATTTTTAACCAGAAATTGATCCGTGCCAGTCCAACCCATGCAAGGCCGGTTCCTGTGTTGCGACCAGTATTGGCAACGGTTACACGTGCATCTGTCCTCCGGGATACACAGGAAAACAGTGCGAAACAGGTGATTATACTGTATACGAACATCATCATAATATATTCAACAAGTTAACCGACATTGCATTTTATTTGCACTTATTCCCCTCACACTACATGTAGATAATGAAACTATTCCAGACAATATAATAAGACATATGATATATTTCTTTGTTTCATGTATATACACACCATCTCACACTTTAAGGCTAGAAGTGTGATTTTTCTTGTTTTGTTATATTCATAAAGTTCACAGCCAGTACACATTTATTGGAACTGTTGTGTTGTGTTGTCACTTTTGGGCGTTATAAAAAGACACGCTAAGCAGTTAAACATATCTCTGTTATTTACTTGAACCGACTCGAACTAATAATGATAATTGCTGAAACGGCACTTATTGACAACATCCCTGTGTACTGTACTGGTGGCATCGCGTGTCTTTCAGTCATTGATCCCTGTAAGTCCAACCCATGTGACAGGGGGTCCTGCGTGGCCGCCTTCCCTGATGAGACACAGTTCATCTGCATCTGTCCCCCTGGCTATACGGGACCCAGGTGTGAAGAAGGTATGTTAAAAAATATACTCCGGCTTCATGGAAGAACATGCACCAAAAACAGGGACCAGCCCCAATAGCCGAGTGGTCTAAGGTGTTGCAGCAGACATCTCACCGCTATGCAGGGTGAAGATCCATTTGCCATGTTTTT
This sequence comes from Maea johnstoni, assembly GCA_963942565.1. Lineage (NCBI taxonomy): Eukaryota > Metazoa > Annelida > Polychaeta > Spionida > Magelonidae > Maea > Maea johnstoni. The sequence goes on from OZ012695.1 coordinate 11,772,614, forward strand.
GTACTGATAACAAGTGGCTAGGCTAGTCACAATTTTATTGTTGATATGACAAAAAGGCAACGATAAGCAAAATGAAACGACACTTTCTAACCGGGCGTAACAAATTTTCAGCTACTTCCATGATAAGAAACATATCAAAAACTTCACATTGCTGTCGTCAAGGTGATATCGACCAAGGCTACGCCCTAAGGTGTGGTTTCGAATTCAGATGTTCGCTTTTGCATTTTCTTAGTTGGTTATCGCTTTATTTCTGACAACTATTGACCAATCAGCATTGAGAATCACAACAAGACTTGACCTAGCGTCGTAGGTAAAATTCTATAAAAAATGTATTCTCGCGTATTATATTTTTACACCATTTTGGTTACTGTAAACATACGTAGTTTATTATTTATAATTACAGAAATTGACCCATGTCTATCAAACCCTTGCAATGAAGGAACATGTACATCAACTTTCCCAAATGAAAATGGCTACGTATGCATTTGCCCTCCTGGCTATACTGGCAAGAACTGCGAAACCGGTAATTCCTATAACTGTATTGTTATCCTTTGCGATTCTTTCTGACTACGCCTACGATATATTTACTGGCAAAATAAGGGATTGAACTTAATTCGTTAACGATACATATGGAACTAGGCACGTATAAAGCAATGAAAAGGCAAAAGGAAAGCTGCCATGTATAATTATTCATTCATTTATATAATGATTTATTCTTGATATCTTTTATCATGTATATCAATTATATATGCCAATTGAAAGTTATCGTCCATAGTATGAAAGACATAGGCCCCTTCATAGACACCTATCTGTTCCAGTGATCGACCCATGCAAGTCCAATCCCTGTAAGAGAGGGGAGTGTGTGTCTGCTCGCCCAGATCCCACTCAGTACATATGTATCTGCCCACCTGGCTATACTGGCAAACAATGCGAAACAGGTGAGCTCTTTGACATAGACTATCTTAATACGCATTTGATGCTTTTAATTGGCACTGTTATAAGTTCGATCGACCGAGTTATCGGCAAATGGAATAAAGTGAATGAAATGAAATAAGGATAAAATAGAATAGAATAAAAAGGCATGAAAATTACTTTTGAATGAGTTATAAACTTGTTTGGTAATTGGTAGAAAATATGGGATGTCCTTCAGATGAATAATTCTGTGATGCATTTTCTCGTCCGCATGGTGGCATTATAAATTATTTTCTCAGTGCTGAGATGCTGTATCATTTCCGACAACATACATCATTGATAATATAGTTACACAAACATCATTGATAATATAGTCTCAACAATCATTACCTTCCAATGGAATACTTCACTAGGTTTCACATGTTTCAATTATTCACCCACGTGCATTAACGATTTAAGATTCTCCTTTTCCCAAATTGTGTATGTGATTCTAAACACGCTCCTTCTTGCCCTGTGACAAATCTTATGTTTCTTACTCATTCTAGTGATCGACCCCTGTACCTCCAACCCCTGTGCCCGTGGTTCGTGCGTGGCCACCACCGGGGGGTATATGTGTATCTGCCCACCAGGCTACACTGGTCTACACTGCCAAACAGGTAAGCAACAGCAATCTTGCGTCACCTTAAAACACAACTATATAGTGCTTCACATCGTGTTATCAACGCCTCAATGACTGAAGGCATCCTGGCCGGACGGCGAGGGCCCTAGGTCTGGTCAGGATGCCTGAATGTGATTTAATTGATAGTATATTGTAATTAGTAGTGTACCGACTCACAATGAGAACTATTAATATGTGTGACAGAAAACGTCCCAGTTCTCTATTAATGTCATCCCATGCATAGCATCTCCGGTCAATAAATGTACCAATAAAAATAAAAACGGGAATTTCGTTATTGTTATTCATACTTTTTTTTCAGAAATTGATCCATGTAGTTCTAATCCCTGTAAGCGAGGTTCATGTGTGGGCACTACAGGAGGCTATATGTGTGTGTGTCCACCTGGGTATACAGGTCTCAACTGCGAGCAAGGTAAGTAACTGTTAAAACACAATTCATATAAGAATGTATAAGATGTATGTATGTATTTAGAAAATATATACTATCAAGTAGAATGATTACACAATATTGCATTCACATTTTCGTCAAAGCGTGTAAAGGAAGTATAGATAATGGTACCGAGTTCAATAGTAATTAGCATGTGTCTCTATTTACTCATACCGTACGTTTCCTAGTTTCGTACAAGACGGTAAGACGTATTTATGTATTCATAAAATAAATCGTATCTTGTATATGCCATTACACTATCATGGGTTTGCATTTTCCTCAAAAAGTGTAAAGGAAGTATAGATAGAGGCCAATTTCAAAACGCACACCGAGTTCAATAGTCATTAGCATGTGTCTCTTTATATTCATACCGTACGTTCCCGTAGCTTTCGCAGGTACACATCATATCAATAAGCTAAACACGTCCAATGGGAAAGATCGCAAGCAGATTGGTTCGTTTCAATAATCATTACTGTGTAATTTCTCACGCCAGATGAATTGGAATGTCAAAACAGATTCACATACGCAATATCGTATAATGTTGTCCTTAACCAAAATCGACTCTATAAAATGATAGTATAATGCCATATCGTATATTCTAATAAACATGTCTCAATTTTAGCAATTGACCCCTGTCAATCCAACCCTTGCTCGCGCGGAAAGTGTGTGGGCACGACTGAAGGAGGCTATATATGTGTATGTCCACCAGGATACACTGGCAAACGGTGCGAGACAGGTAAGTATATTGCACCAAAAACAGTACTAGACACATACAGGTATGCATACGACCAGCACCCACCTATTGGGATAGGCCGACTAGTGTATTTGATTAATGTACAATGCATGGTAGTGCAAGCACGACCGAGAAACCTAAGGTGCTAAAGAAAAGAGAGATTCACTGAAAACACGTGACAATAATAGAAGCACATGTATTGTTATCCAGTATATAATATTATGTAAAGTTCCTATGCAGTCAGGTAGATTAAAACAACTGAAAGCGTAAATGGTATACCATATTCTTGTAAGGTCATTTAGTATATAGGATCTAGTTGTAAAGGTGTGTACGCTGTCGAAGAAGTTGATAGTAATGTTTTACCTTTTTACATTTTGAAGTGCTTGACCCGTGCAAAAGCAACCCATGTGTACGAGGGACGTGTACAGCAGTATCACCAGGAAACAGCTATATGTGCGTCTGTCCCCCGGGCTACACAGGAAAGCACTGCGAAACAGGTATGGACCCCTTGCCTTTATCATACTGATAACATTTTTGGACACTTTCTTATTTAAGTATTATACTGATGTTTTTTATTTATTCGGATTGCGTTTGAGAGTTTTGTCTAGTATATGTAGGCACCTTATATTATCATTTTTGACCGCAATGAAATTCAAATGTATTGACTATCCTACATGTACAAATGTAGTAGCCAATAAAAAGCCGTTGGTGGTTCTTCAATGAATGTGTGTCTGCTATATATGTTTGGGTTATGCATACAGTCTATCTCATACTGAAAGGCTGAGCATTGCATAAGGGGACGTATATGGTGTATAATATCTTTACTTTTATTCTACATCGCGTTCTGTCACTATTAAACGTTACAAATCAAACAGTTTATGAACTACATTGTCAAACATTTACCGTAGCATAGTGAATACGGAGAGGAGTTTCTTAATCAATGAAAGTTGAATATTGAACTCTGTGATATATCTGTAAAAAATCGCTACTGTAGTATTAAAGGTATCTAATGTATTGTATATTGTAGCCATCGACCCGTGTCAGTCTAACCCCTGTAAGCGAGGCTCCTGCGCCAGTGCTTGGCCCAACCACTTTGACTATATCTGTATCTGCCCACCTGGCTATACAGGGAAGAACTGTGAGACAGGTAGGTGCACTGTGTGTTCAGGTATACCCTCATGTCCGTAGAGTAATGCATAAACTTCTGTTCACTTATCACGTAAGTTATTAGTGGTAATTAATAAAAGCAAAGGAATCTAAAAAGGTGTTACAATTTGAAACGTTGACGATACATTGTTGATAGGGGCTCTCTTACATTACTTGATCTACAAACAATACAAAGATATTATCTTACTTTCGAATTATTTGCTTTAATTTGTACAACATTATTATAATACTAATGGTTCTCAAACATTGCATTAGTTTGCCGTGTGTATGGATAGCTTCACTGCATCTTCACGTTTTTTTCTTCTTGAATGTAGAATTGCTTTAAATGATATGAAGCTTCAATGTAGAGTTGACATCTTATATGTGTGATCTGTTAAAATTTCACTTATATCCTCAGAAATCGACCCCTGTAAGTCAAACCCCTGTGCACGTGGCTCCTGTACCAGTACGTCCCAAGATCCCGGTAACTACCTCTGTATCTGTCCACCTGGCTACACCGGACAACGCTGCGAATCAGGTACGACCCTAGAATTTCAAGATATGGTGCCACTCAGGGGACAAAGTCTCATATGTTTTTATTTTCGGATAAAATCATGTCAGTAGATTATAAATTTGGGTGCTAGCCCTGCATAGCAAGTATCTTTCATCTTTTTTCAGCCAAGAAATTGTTGAATGGTCTGAAGAATTCCTGAAACTAATTTTAAGAGTAAAATTATTTGCATAACTTCCCATATAGTAGTCCTGGATGGACTCTAGGATATGGTGTGAATAATACCATGTATAGAGTATAGTAATATCAATATCGCTCCATCGTTTTCAATACAAACGTAGTAATGAATTGTAAAACTATCAGCTGATTTCACTCTCTGTTATAATAAGAATATGTTTCATGCTACGTTTTCTGCTACTGGGTTGGTGAGTTTAGTTTGCTCCTCCATGTCTTATGAAGCGATATGCAAAAACAAGGCTGCTATAACTACAAGGTGTTTGTTTCCATTGCGATTTCATTGGTGAAATAATCAGACTATGGATAGTTTCAGGAGTAACCATCTGTCTTTTTTACAAAACGCACTGTCAGCGTTAGTTATTATCCTAACTGATGTTTCCCTGAATAATTTAAAGAGAATGACTTCCCCCTTTTCAAAAACACATTTTGATATCACTTTCCCTCCTCGGCCCAAATTGTTTAAATGTGTAAGTTTATCTATCCAAGAATTGGTAAAATATATTTTCCATGTTCTTAGCCAATTTCTCTCGATGTGTGTATATTGCTAATCACTTGAATTCCATTCTTTTCAGCCATTGACCCCTGCAAGTCCAACCCTTGCACCCATGGAACATGTTCCAGTGCCTGGCCTGATAATGACTATATCTGTGTCTGCCCACCTGGATATACGGGAAGGAAATGCGAAACAGGTGGGTTAAGGATATATTGCAATTTGGATTACAGCTCCTAGCTTATAGATTGATTGAATAATGTCTTTCACCGTTCCCTATCTTTTGCTGAACATGTAGGTGTTAGTTTCGATGGCGCCAAGGATCGTCAACACAATCAGCTATAACAGGAAATATATCACTGTGGCCATCTAATGCTCAATCTCTGAACAAAATAAGGGTACATGTAGACCCAGTATTGAGATGGTATATATTTCAGGCTAGATATGAAAATAAATAAAATGTGTGCCCTAAAGCTAGACTAGGATTCTTGCTTCAGCTATTTCACATAGCATTATTCAGTTTTAAAACTATTAACATATTTTGGAAGGATGCAGATATGCAGCGTACACATGTGAAAATGGAAAATTTTCTTATTAATGCATATTGGGAATGGGGTGTGAGTATACTATCTACCTTTCTCTTCTCTTTCAGCTATAAACCCATGTAACTCTAACCCGTGTTACCGTGGCTCCTGCCAGTCCATGTGGCCTAACCCAAATGACTACGTGTGCGTCTGTCCTCCAGGCTATACGGGCAAAAGATGCGAATCAGGTAAGCTATTTGCCATTGCTCACCAAGAAACAGTCAACGTATTGCATTTCCCACTTATCGAATGTACATACTGAATACCTGGCAGACATATACACTCACTCATAAGTAACTCCAAAAATATCTCTCACAGTCATTTCAGCTAAACGACAGAATGACTTTGAATAGAATCCATTTATATATACTATAACCAGAAAACCAATCCAATACAATCTGGTACCAAAACATGGTAACTTGTCCACATAATCAAGCTTTACACGCTGAGAAAATGACTTCATTTAAAAACTCTATGAATGAACATTCCTTAAAGAGTTTATATACATACTTGATCGGATACACTAGTATGTACTTTATGAAGTTTAGTATCGACAATCTTCTCGTTCAATGTGTTTCGTTGGATGCAATGCTTTCTCATGATTTGTTAGTTTTGGAATCCTCCATCAATGCTCTGCCATCATTAAATACATGTATCCCACTTGCCCACGCTATGAACCTGTGATATCTTTACCCTCAGGTATCGACCCCTGCAAGTCCAACCCTTGTACACGAGGCACGTGTCAAAGTGTGTGGCCTGATATCAAGGGTTACATCTGTGTATGTCCACCGGGATTCACAGGCAGAAACTGCGAAGAAAGTAAGTAACTCATCAGCCAGATTATGATTTTAATGGTACCTTAAGTTAGTACTGAATGAAAATTATCTCTGGTTAGATGGTATGCTTAACGCCTGACCATACATTGAATACCCAGGTAATGCATATGCATGCATATAAGCATCTAGGTAGTTATTTATAGGAATGATATTAAGTGTATCATCGAAGTATTATAATAATAACTACTAGTATCAAGTAGACGTGTGTCGTTTCAATTTACATTTCTTTATATATGCCATGGTGGGATTGGCACGACTGAATAATAAATCCACACATGAAATGAAACTATATATTGGTTTTTCATTGTAGAGATCGACCCCTGTAAGTCTAACCCATGTGTGCGCGGCTCGTGCCAGTCCGTGTGGCCAGGCAACACGTATGTCTGCGCCTGCCCACCAGGGTATACTGGAGCCAGGTGTGAGACAGGTAAGCCATACTTTACCAGTTTACAGATAACGTTTCCTCTTCCCAGTTAACTAGGATTATGTATCACTAGCTCTAATTATAGATCATGGAAGACAGAATCGAATATCTTGACAGACGAATCGATCATTTTAATGGCATGGTAGAGAAAGGCATGCGGCAAAATATATCGATATGCTACTTTAAATTTGTAAACTAGAATTAATGTCAATGGACATACATGAAATTCAAACTCGTTAATTCATTCAGTCACAGTATATTGATGTCCTTGAATGATAACACTTGAATCATTCCAGTATAGTTTTTAACAGTCTTGCTAACAACACCAGTTACTAGTACTTCTCATTAAATAGAATCGGCTAAGAAACAACAACTGCTTATATTTCCAGAGATCGATCCATGCCAGTCTAACCCATGTACAAACGATGGTTCGTGTGTCCGTGTGTTCCCGGCATCCAGTGAATATATCTGTATCTGTCGGCCAGGCTTCACTGGACAGCACTGTGAAGTAGGTGAGTAGATTATAGTGTTCATCACAAATCTCTTTTGGTGTCCTAATGTCCTAATGCCTATTTCTACAAGAGAGCCTCAATTTTGCCTAAAAATCTTCATCAAAGTATCCTTATTCTCAAAACATTCTTACTGCAATCTCAGGCATATTGCATGCATCGTATGCCTTTCATTTAACTCGCAAACTAGGCAATGATTAACTGTTGAATTAAGGGAATGATAGTAGTGCGGCTTGCCTATGAGCACATAATCAACCCTAACTGCAAAAATACGAAGTATATTTTATCACGTTTAGGTAGATGTCGAAACCTCCTCTGAGCAATATGGAGATTGCTCCCCTTCTTTAAGTTATATCATATAAACACTTTTATCTACCTATCTTATTGAAGAAATCGATCCATGCAAATCCAACCCATGTAAACATGGCTCGTGCGTCAGATCCAGCCTTGCTCCCGAGGATTACATGTGCGTCTGCGAACCAGGATACACAGGACAGAATTGTGAAACAAGTATGTAGAGTTGCCATTTCCTGTACTTATTCCCATTTGCACAGTGAATTTCTGTTTACTGTGGATTTTTACGAGTGTGAGTGCCTGCCTGATTCTGAGAGAGCCCTAACCTATTAGAAGCACTTCACTGATTTATAGGAATCTGGCAGATTTACATTTGATGACCCATATGTTACATTCAGTATTATGTTATTTTCTCCATTCTTTGTCTGACTTTAACTTACTGAAGTTTTAGGCATAACATGTTTTGATACATCGTGACAATTCATTGCAATGATGAGTACGCTATTGCAAACATTTATCACAATCCATAATCTTTTACAGTTTTTACATATAAATAAAGTTAGAATGTAATGTATTTGTTGTGGCTTCCCTTTTCATTTAGTCAACATAATCAGAGGCGGAGTACCTTTCTAATATAACACGGGTCTTCTCTGGTCCAATAAACTATGCGTGCTCTTTCAGAAATCGATCCCTGCAAGTCTAACCCATGTGTGCGCGGAACATGTACCAACCTGTGGCCAAGTCCGGACGAATATATGTGCATATGTCCTTCGGGATATACTGGCAAAAGATGCGAATCGGGTATGTGCGCCTACAGGTCATTGTTTCCCAATTTCCATTGCACGTTTCCCAGTTGTATAACCCTCCTTAGTCCAGATTCAATTGTTTGCAAATGTAAGGTGCCAGACCACAACAATACGAACTCAATGAAATAACAGTTTTATATTTCAGTTTTCATTCCTTTTCATTTTCAAATTACCAAGTCCTCAGTCATATGCTGGCTGTTTTTAGTTATGGGGTTATAGTATTGAAAATATACTTGCAAATGGTATTAGGGTTGTCATAGAGTGACTTTTTTATTTACTTGTTTATTCTTTAATGTACATGCATAATACGGCCATCTAAGTGGAGCAATCGACCCCTTCCAAATTGAGTCAACCAGCTATGTGCACCTGTCCCCCCCCACCATAAAAGCGCAGGTGCAGTTGTCCCAAAAAAAACTCTGACAATCTCTAATGCAATGCTAGAACTGTAGAGATCAATATGATCAACCTCGTGAGGCAATCCATCTCCTAGCAACAACACTTGATGCAACTATACATCTGATGGAAAACAACTATTCACTACTCTTGCTTGACTCAATAACGGCAATTATTACATTCCCGCCTTAGATTAATGGCATCTATGTATCTCACACCAAAAACCTTCTTAATACAATCCATTACAATCATCCCAAAAACGCTCCATACCTTTTCCCAATATTTGAATACACTGTAAGTACACAAATTGAACTATGAAGTTAAAGAAAAATAATCTCCAGAAGTAAAAGGAATGGAAAGTACACAGTCATTTAATCATAAAGCAAAAATAGAACAGTAGAAAATATAGTATTAGCCATTTCTTTTGCGATGATGTGGAGATTGTCATTTCAGGTTGCATTCATCTGAGAAATTCTGTAGAAAAAGTGTATCTTTCTATGTTTCTTTAGTAGTATTCTTATCAGTAGGAACCCTAGTTTTCATTTCAGGTTTTGAAGTGACCTTGTCTTCCCTACATTAGTACCCTCTGCTGCTGTATCCTAGCGACTATCCTCTCCTCCTCCATGCCTCCACCATCCGTATCCGCATCCTCCGGACCCTGCCTCCCACGCATCCTGACATAGGTCTGCCCTAGGTGTGCCATAGGTGTGCCATAGGTCTGCAATAGGTGTGCCATAGGTCTGCCATAGGTCTGCCATAGGTGTGCCATAGGTGTGCCATAGGTGTGCCATAGGTGTGCCATAGGTGTGCCATAGGTGTGCCATGAGTACAGCAGGTATACCTGTACACTTCATGCATACCTCTAACACACAGTTCATACGGTAAGGTATTTAGGGTTGGACCATAAACAGGCCAACTTCCAATCCAGAACCACGTATAAGATTGAGAAAAGCAGGTATGCCTGTTGTTACCAAGTTTGCTTCTATCACACTTTTCAGACGGTAATGTATATAAAATAGAATTCAATACAGTAAAACGTGCCAAGGACCACCAACAATGAGACACATTGATTACTTTCTAATCTCAGAAAACTTTCTTTGCATGAACCCAAAAGCTGAAACACTACCTGCTTACAAAAGTGACCACAGCCATTCTTTAACCTTCAAATAAAGCAGATAACCTAGAGGCAAAAGTACATGGAGATTTAATTTACTTAATAATACTGATTTTGTCGACATGGTGCGAACGGAAATAAACTGCATGTATATTCTACACAATTCATTAAAATGGATGAAGGTCGCACTTTAAATTTATAAAAAATAATGAGGCACATTGAAAGAATTGAAAAGAAGGTATACCAATAACCACCATGTATACTACTATCGCAAATTTCATTAGACGTCTATAAGACAAAGTGGAACGATTTTTGGAGGCACATGCCTTTTACAAAAAGTAAATAGACAAAAGATCTCATTATATTTTCTTATCCACTCAATATTTTACAATCGATTTCAGTCCTTGCTCAAGAACGGGGCTATAAAAGCGCAGTGGGTTTTCCTTCACATTCTGTGTTTCTTAGATTAGTTTATTTTCATTTTTCCATGATGGGAGATATGTACATGAGGTATTTCTTGACATATGATCACTAGATAAGGTTTCAGTGTACTTTGAACGTGCACTTCAAAAACATACGTGATGAAGTAGGTTAGTATCTGATCTATATCGCTGTGATAGACTCTTTAACATATATAAATAATATGAATATCATACCATTGATATATGTGTATGTTGACCATGTTGCAATTTCGCCTCTTATTGTACCACATACTACTTTTCTGGTCTATACGTGTACACACATTTACGGTCTTACAAACAGTGCTTGAAGGCTCTCAAACCTACCAATTGAACAGGTATTGATGGCCATCGCACGTGTGCATTGTTGCATATACAAATCACAATGTTATTGACCTGCGTTTTTTTTTCAGAAATTGACCCGTGTCAGTCTAACCCGTGTGTTAGAGGCAAGTGTGTGACGGTCTGGCCTAAGACCAGCCACTATGTGTGTGTATGCCCGCCTGGCTACACGGGCATCAGGTGCGAACAAGGTAAGGTCTACACTACATTGGGAAATCATTTCTAGGGAAATCTCTTATCTTTGACTATATGAACTAATAACCTCTGTTCATAGACAGTTTACAGGGCTCTTTTAACCATTATATGTTTAAAATACATATTGATATTATTATCATTATTATTATTATTGTTATTATTATTATTTTTATTATTATCATTATTTTTTATTGTTGGTATTATTATCATTATTATTATTATTATCATTATTATCATTATTATTATTATTTTTATCATTATTTTCATCGCTGTTATTATTAGTATTATCATTATTATTATTATTATTATTATTATAATTATTATTATTATTATTATTATTATTATATGCCATATAGGCACTATTTGACAATTCTATTTTTACCACAGAGATTGATCCTTGCGCGTCTCAGCCGTGTAGGAATGGCGTATGTAAGAAGACAGGGCCAGAGGACTATGTCTGTATCTGTAAACCCGGATACACTGGCAAATTCTGTGAAATAGGTAAACGTCGTTTACAGCTTATATTTCTTTACATAGTTATAATATCAATTCAAATATTCGATCTTTAAAATAAAGTAGACATGTATATGGTCACTTTGCTTTACAGGTTTTTGTTTATCGCAAAGAGATATGTATGAACATTAGAAGATTTCCTATTTGCTATCTACTTGAGCTACGCTAAGGATGTTTACTTGACCGGGACCAAATCCACATTCAGAAAAAATATTCCAAGATAAGGACTACATGGTACTTGATGCTCTGTGTGCCTTTGTGGAAAAAGCCGGGCTGCCCAGCAAAATAATATTGAATTACTCAAATGCTCCTGAAAACGTCCACACATGATTTATACGAGATTCATAGCCTACACCTTATGCACATTGTAAGACCTAAACTGTGATGCTTATAATACTGTCATACTCCGTTTGAATTGAAACACATGCATTCCAGTTGGTATGTGTTTGATATGACTTGCCTTTGTTGCAGAGATCGACCCTTGTGTGTCTAACCCCTGTAAGAATGGTGTCTGTAAGAAAACTGGCCCTGGTCGATACCAGTGTATTTGCAAACCTGGATTTACTGGAAAGAACTGCGAGACAGGTGAGTATTCAACTCGTGATTCCAATCTGTGTACCTAATGACTAGATAGAACTCAGCATATTGACTTCAAATGTACATGGTACGTCAAGTTATGAAATTTGTATTTTGGTAAACATTTTTGGAGTTATCGTGTTGTCTTCCCAAAGGTTCTGTTATTAGAACAAAGTGCTAGGAATAAAATCAATTTCACATTTCTTTTTAAGGTCATTTAGGTGACATTTCCTGTAAGATTCACGATATTGGAATCGCCATACATTGGTCACTTACAGTGCCTAATCAGTATTGAGTGTAATTGGTGCATCACCATACTTTGATGTTTGAATGTGATGATAACCAACCACCTATGCATATATTAGATGCAAATAAACAATATGCAGTCCATCTTGCGACAGAGATTGACTATTAATCAGGAACGCACCATGGTTGTTGTGTCGGTTAATTTTCGCTAAATCATTGTTGGGTGTACAACTGAGGAAAGGAACCCCTTCTCGACCACTTATAGTGTCCAAGCAGGGTTTGTCATACAAAACTCACTATCATCTGAGTTCTACTATACATGATCTGAGACATACGTGAATATTTCAAAGCATTGCCACTTATAAAGATATTTGAATGTAAGATGTCAGTCTTATTGGTTTAATTAATACCTCTATTTTTAAAAAATATTAGAAGAATTGACGCACATTTTTTTAAGTTGTCAGACCTTGACTCCAGACTCAAATTAGTTATAAAGTTATTTGATTCTTATTTTCATGCTCCCATGTTTTCAGAAATTGACCCGTGTGCGTCTAACCCGTGCCTGAATGGAAGGTGTACCTCTGGGAAGCACCATGGCTGGGTCTGCTGCTGCGACGACGGCTTCACAGGGGAGCGCTGCGAGACTAGTGAGTCATAATGTTTCCTTATTCAGACACATTGTCGACATAGGATTCCTCCATTAAATGCCTGGATATGCCCGAACACCAAATACAACCGCATGCATAATGGTCTCCTGATTGTGAAAATAATATTTCATCTGTGGCATGGAATAAGCATTATTTCTTACTGGAGAGGTCCAGTAATAAAGAAATCGAAATACAATTAAAGAAGATAACGAGAAATATGATAATGAGCTATGACAAAAAGTTATCCAAATTTTGTAACGAGGGTATATGATATTCCATTCCCTCTTCTAGGAGCCAGTGCGGATTCCACCTTTCCCTGATCCAGTTATGGATATCAACACCACTAAGATGTATCTCTAATGTGTTGAACATATGTCTTACGCGATCCTCTCCATCATGCAATATATGACATGGTGCGCCAATTCCTTAATGTCGCATTTCTGAAGTCGTAAACCTTTTCATTTCTCATCTTCTGCTGCATAGTTCCACTAACCCTCTTTATTTTTTTACAGAAATCAACTTCTGCCAATCCAACCCATGTGTTCGTGGAAAATGTGTTCCGAAACTGAACGGTTACCTGTGTAAATGCCCACCTGGCTATACAGGCCAACACTGCGAGACAAGTAAGCAAATGTCCATGGTTCTTTCTGAATAATGCCTTAAACGTAGGTAAACAATACGAAGATCAACATTGTTTTGCGATTGAGAATTATCTTAAACGAAAATGCCTGCATTTCCGTTTTGTTCTCATTGGTGGTACATGTAGATGTCCGTCCACCATATCATAGATTAATTTCCAGGTTATTTGAAGGTATTTACTTGCGGTGGTACAAAAATGTCATCATTTTGGTTTACTGAACCAGTCTTTTCAATTTTGTAAGACTATCAAAGCTCACTTTCTCTTATCTTAAGATGATTTGAATAATTCAATGACCTAATATTAGTTATTTGACTACTAGTATGATGTTTTACGAACACATTTTGTTAAAAACGATGTAGATTGCGCACTACTAATGTTGTTTTTACTTTACAGAAATTAATCCCTGCTCGTCGAATCCTTGTAAAAACGGTGCATGTATACCAAAACGAAACCGCTTTGTATGTAACTGCTTGCCAGGTTATACTGGATTGTTCTGTGACTCACGTGAGTAAACCTTTATCTACAAAAAACATTCAGAAATACAATCTCAAGAATGTACGCCATTCTATTTTCTCGTCTACATGCTTTTGATGTATATCGGATGAGATGGGCAATGGTATGATCATTTTTTATAGTATACATAAAGATTTCTTGTTTCACGATGGCGTCGTGAAATAATCTCAAATTAATTCAAATATATAGTTAATGCATTTCGGTACATCTAAGACTTAATGTTTTAATGATTCATTAAGATATTGAATATATGATAAAAAAAAACAGGTTTTATGCCAACTAAAGATAAACAGCATCAGAAACCAATGGATATACGTTGTTATACTTAAGATAGTACGTAATACATATGTTATGCGCTAGGAGGTGAAATGTTAACTAGTTATGTATATCTCGATGGAGGATTATAGTATCAATGACAGAAAAAATAATAACGATGACGATGAAGAAGACAATGATGATAATAGTTATTTTAATATTAATGATAATAATAATAAACATAATGATAATAATAATAACAATAATAATAATAATGATAATAATAATAGTAATAATAATGATGATGGTGATAACATAATAATGATAATAAATAATAATAATAATAATAATAATAATGATAATAATAAAAGTAATGATAGTAATGATAATAATAATAATAATGATAATAGTAATAATAATAGTAACAATAATAATAATAATAATAATAATAATAATAATAATAATAATAATAATAGTAATGATGTTAATGATAATAATAATAATAATAATAATAATAATAATAATAATAATAATAATGATAATGATAAAATAAAAAATGATGATGATGATATAAATTATAAATACAAACTTTTTCAGGAATACCGACAACTCCCAAACCTACAAAACCACCGACCACCAAAAGGCCGACAACACCCAGTACAACTCAGAGACCAACAAAACCCTCAACTCAGCGCCCTACAAAACCTCCAACAACCCAACGTCCAACAAGACCTCCGACAACGACCGCTAGACCAACTCAACCAGTTTCCAAAACAACACCCCCGAGGCCAACAACAGGCCTGGCCAACCCTTGCACCCCGGAAAATATCAGCAACGGGTTATTCTACCACCCTCATCCAGACCCTACCAAGTTCATCCAGTGTGATCAGATAGGGCGCATGTTTGTCATGTCCTGTCCAAAAGGCACTCGCTGGAACCAGAACATACTGACATGTGACCACGCACGTGGTTAGATCAAAACATACTCGTTACAAATTCTATCATTCTTTGTATGAGTTGTCACTAATCAGATGGAAGATAATACCATTTTGGTCCCAACCATAACATTCAGCCTTTATGGAGCAATACGAACATTACACATCGATTTCAAACAGTCATGCTCAGGAATCTACCAACAACCAGGACCTTATAAGGGTTTGAAAACTTATGTTAAAATATCAATCAAGACGCCACTTTTTGAATTATATATGGAGGAAATGTTCATTGGTCATAACGAATCAGAAAATGAATTGCAGTGGAAGCAGTGAGACAAGACCTTTATGTCTACACAATAATTGAAATTGAACTCTGTGATGGTATTCCAATATATATATATATATATATATATATATATATATATATATATATATATATATATATATATATATACATATATATATATATATATACATATATATATATACATATATATATATATATATATATATATATATATATATATATATATATATATATATATATATATACAGTATATGTATATATATATATGAGAAGGTCACGTCATCTGCAAGAGGTTAAATCTATATTGAGAAAAACACTTGCCTCCTTGGACGATGGCTGCTATAGATATAATGATAACTAGATACACAAAATAAGTACAGGGAAAGTTTTCTAATACCGAAATGTTCATCGTGCTGCCCTTGAAACGCCTGTACTACTGTGCCGCTGCCGAACAAATAAATCAATGGTATTCATACTAGACTTCAACGTTCACTCTCTCTCTCTCTCTCTCTCTCTCTCTCTCTCTCTCTCTCTCTCTCTCTCTCTCTCTCTCTCTCTCATCAGAGTCTACGGCATAAGATAGTTAACAACAAAACATGTAAAGACATCTAATTTGTGCTCAGTTTAAAGAAAATTAACAATTTCTACAGGTGCTTTTGACAAAGATGTGAAGAAGCTTTTACACTTAAATTGAACAACCTCGGAACAATCAGAATTGGAACAAATGTAATGCTTTCTCCTCTGCAATATTTGCACCAAAATATGTTTGTAATTGATGTCTAAAACGCTTGTTTGAAGAAGTAATAGTTAAATAGTGGTGATATTCCATTTGCGAGAAGAACTCAACTCTACCTTGTTTGTCTTTAAGCCTGTCTAATATTTGATAGTAGGTCTCTTATTCTGCTAATTTCCGTTCTATAACAGACAGTTCGTCTGATAATGACGAAAAAGTGGTATGCTTTAACATATCAAAATAAAAGATTTTTAAAAAACATATTCTCGAATTAACCAATAAGCCACCCTAAATTGTACATGTAATTAACATCGCAATGGATACTCCATCGAGACTTGGACCTCCTTTTTGTGTATTCAATCTTGCATTATGAGTCATTCTAAGATGTGAAGAAGGTGAAGAAGAAGAAGAAGAAGAAGAAGAACGACAACAACATCAACAACAAAACCAATAACAACAGCAAAAATAGAAACACCACCTGTGCAAAGAGAATCATAATGAAAGCTCACCATAACCCACCTAGTGGTTACTATTGAGCTGGCAGTTTGGTTTGCCCCCCCCCCCCCCCCCTAGCGCCACAGGGTCTTAGAGGGTCGGACTCGCGGGGTACCCTTCTAAAATTGATCCCCACACCAAATTATATACCTGTACCAAGTTTGAATCTTTTACCAAAAAGTGCACGATTCAATCACAATCACAGAAATTTCATCTACTAAAGTCATATATGTGGTAGCGCCACCTACCTTCAAACTATAAAACTAATATACTCCGTTTTCATCCTTACCATAAGGGCTATCAATTAGCTTTATAGATATGAAAACAGAATCAAAATATCTTCGTTGGTGACTAAGTTATGGTCGTTTTTTGGCTGGACTGTCGAGACCTGTAAATCTACTGGCCACTAGGTGGCGCCACAAGGTTTTAGAGGGGTCGAATTCGCGGGGTACCCTTCTAGAATTGATCCCCACAACAAATTACATACCTCTACCATGTTTGAATCTTTTATCAAAAAGTGCACGATTCACTTTTATTTTGTTATATATCTGCTGGTCTAGCAGAGGTTTCCTGAAATTCAACGAGATCAACTGCTTTTATTATTGCTTCCTCTGGCTCATCCAATCAGCAATCAGGATTTGTACCATGTGACCGGTCATTAAATCCCCATAATGCCCTCCACCGCAGGGCATTAAATCTCACCCCATAATGCCCTCCTTCAAACTTTACAAGTCAGGCAATTGGCACCGAATCACATTAATATTTCTGCTCAGATCCCTTTTATAGTCACCATCTTTTGCAATCCATAATCCCTGCTTAGTTACAATGAATGGCAAAAGAATATAGCTTTTATTAAGAATATTCCCACTTATAAGTTTACTATGTTGGTATCCAATTACAGAAAATACAATTTTTAATATTTCTAAACATTTATTTTAGAAGAAATATTTCAGAATAAAAGATATTTATAAGAAAAATGAAGCTATACAATGCAAAATAATTAGTTTTTCTTAACGCCTAAAGATGGCGCCACTCAGTGACCGGTTCCCTTTTTCACTCACAATTTCACAATTTGAAATGCAGTGTGAAAAATGTGAGACAAAGTACCGGTACTCATTGAGCAGAAGAACTTTTGAAAATGGCTGACAGAGGAAATATTCTTGAATTTGAGGACATTACAGATACAAAATTGGAAGAAATACTGAACAATAAAGATAGCAAAAGCACCAAACAGGCAACAGAGCATGCCAAGAAGAGATTTTTCACATACATTCTGAGGAAAGGGCAGGATTGCAAAGAATTTGAACCAGAGGTAAGTTAAGAATATTTTTGGTTAAGCAATTCTTGTTTAAAGTTCCTTTTCATCATATCTTGGAATTTAACCTTCCATGCACAACTTGTTTCAAGCAAAGTTGTTGGTTATCTTCATGTTAATATTTCTCCTTCAAATATTTTTCAATCAAATGCTTTTGTCATAACATTAGAACCGAAATAGTTTAGCCCTTTCTTGACTGCACGGTATCAATGAGTTTGATAAATATCTACTTAAGACTACTCCATCTTCTTTCAAATATTCTATTCTTAAAGATATAACGGCCTAAGTCCGGAACCCCGGACCCACCCTATATAGGGAGAGGAAACGAAATATATACTATTGAAACATAAAATAAAGATTCAGAAATATATATAGGGATCCCCGTAGTGTTTTTACTGGCGCCGCAGGCGCCATATAAATGCGCCGTAGGCGCATATAATAAGCGCCGCAGCCGCTTATTATTAAACATAAATAGAAAACAAAAACATTAAAAGTTGACACACCAAAACAAACCACAAAAAAAGATCAATTTCACTAAAGAAAGCAAAACAAAAACAACCAAAAACAATTGAATATTTACATCCTAATTACTGATGAAACAATTTACTAAGCAAATGATAAAGGAAATTAGAAAATGAATGGAAAAAAGAAACGAAAAGACAGCCATACTTACAAAACCCCCTGCCCGGAACCAAACCTATAGACACATGTATGCATAACAACTAATTGAATTAAATTGAATCTTGATCCTCCGGGCCATACCATCGATTATCCGCAAGTATACTGTGCAGCAGTTCTTTTACATGATTTAAATCTAATTAATTCAAAGGAAGTTTGTGTTGCGCTCATGATCGTAGCGGTCCGCCATGTTTCTTGTTGATATTAAATTTGCACGTGCGTTGATGACGCGACAATGGATGACGTCAGCCAACAAGCAGGACGCACCTGCAAAATCTGATGTTGTCTAATTGTTGCGTGTTTGTTTTCAAGACATTTCAATTGTGTTGGTGTTTCTAACAATAGATTATGAGCCGGGCATTAAGGGTTAGTTTCTTTTCCTTACTATGTTTTCCAAAATTGTGTTTTGGCCCTGCGGGGCATAATTCAAGAGGGTCCAATACATCTATCAGATCGTTATAACCCTGCGGGGCTAGAATCAATAGTTTTCATTTATATATTCTTTTGTTTCCTTCCTATATAGGATGGGTCCGGGAAACCGGACTTAGGCCGATATAACTGATGTAATCACTTTAACTATATATTTTCATTTATCTTTTCTTTTATTTACAGTCCAACTTTTCGGTGTCAAAGAACTATCAAGGCCTTGAGTCAGACCCTGACGAACCTGCTGGTGGAGTTATATATGAGCAGCCTGGATCACCTTTGTGCCCTGTCAGTTGTTTCCTAAGGCTTATTGACCACCTCAATCCCGACGAAACGGCCCTATTCCAACGACCTAAATTGCGGCTAAAGCCTGGGAACCCCGTTTGGTTCGACAAGGTCCCTGTGGGGAAAAACATCCTTGGCACGATGATGAGCTGGTCTTCCAGAAGTCCATACCTGTCATTCATTGAGAGCTACCCTAATCACACAACTGATGGAGGCAGGATGGCACCCCCTTAAAATAACGGCTATCACAAAATACAGAGACACTCGCTCGCTTAAGCACTATTATTCAGATATTTCACACGAGCAACGCTCAATGATGGCACAGGATATCAGTTCAGCTATAGGTTTGCCCAAAACTGCAAGTTCCTATAGTGAGGCAACAAGTGCTGTTCCTATAGAACCAGCGTGCCCGGTAGCACACACTGACACTATTGATGATTTGGATATCGCTGACGATGTGTTAATTAAATATCTCACTGATATAGAAAACACAAATGCAATGGCAAATGTTTCCAGCCAAAATGTCAATCTCTCTTCTTTCACTCCTATGCAAAAATCTATTTTACAGGGCGCTTTATTTAATGCCCCTGTAAGCTTCAACTTCTCCTGAATACATATTGCATAAACATATGTGAGGAGTGTTGACCCTGGGAGAGTAGCGTTTAATGCCTACCTACCTCTGAACTATTAAAATTGATATTTGTTGACATAGAATGTTGTTATTTATTAAACTGTTAAGAGAAAGTATTTAACGCCCTCATCATATATACATGTTAATTGTCAGAGAACATGCACCTCATGACATGTTAATTCGGGTTATCATTTTACCATTTTCAAAATCTACTTGTATTTGCCAATTTTAGTACAAGTCACATGACACAGTGATAAATTTGGATAATTAATCCAATAGTTACATTTAATAAAAAATGTATATTGACCTGTTAAACCGTTTTATGTGAAATAAAATTTGAAAAAGCATCTACTTAGTTCTCATTTTGAGTTTTGACCAATATCTCACAAAATGGCATTGACTTAGGGGGGCAATAATAAAAGCATATAGAAAACGGGCCCTGTAAATAGAGTTTAGAGGAGAAATTGAAAGGAAATGATCTTAATGGCATTTGCTAATTTTAGAAGGATCATCATGTGTTGTAAACCCGAAGCCATGCACAGCTAGTTCCCCTGCCAGGGTACGTATGCTCCTATCTCTCGATGCCCCTATTTGTTCATTATTTATGCCAAGGTCACAATGCCTTTTCAAACAATTTTAGAATTTTCATCAAGGATACTAGGTTATGTATGTTTTCATCTGAAACAGTATTATCATCAATAACACAACCACCTATAAATCATGCTTGGCCTGATTTTATAACACTAGGTGGAGTTGGTTTTATTCTATTGGCGACCATGGAGGACATACATTTATAGATGCTCTTAGATAACGTTCTCCACTTCTTCAGTTCATTTCTCATTTTTCTAGCTTTCGAAATATGTGTTAGTGAGTGTTCTAACACGGTTAGTGAAGATAATGATCCATTCAGAGTTCCTAGCATCCAGAAATATAAGAGTAATGGAAAGTTATATAAACTACTAATATATGTAAACTAGTAATGGTGTGTTTATTGAACTGGTACGAAGTAAAGAAAACAACAATGAATTATCTTATACATTCTACCTTTATTTTGATGTAATGACGTACAGTGCTAATATTCAATTCCAGCACTAAACGTCTGGAACCCCTTGCAAGAAGACGACCGCACGCCCATTTGCCATCCTGTTTCCTGGGCATGGACGCATGCATGACCTCACAACTGAAACTAGTTTTGATTCGTAAGCTACACGGGTCACTGGAGTGCTTGGCTTATCATTTGACATGTTATCCATGGGTGTTTGTACAACCAGGAACTGAGAGACGTCTGGTCGACTGGTGTGGGAATTAAATGTCGGTCCTGTACAAATACATTTATCTTTAAATTGTGTAATGCATTTTCTATATGTACCACGTATGAATGATCCATATTGAGATCATATATAAACCTTACTATTCTCTAGAATTTTCTGTAGATGAAAATACATGTATGTTAAATTATAATAGTTCTACAACAATAGCTCACACAATCTAGACTTTTTAAACGATAGGGATACTGCCCCACGCCATACCCCTACTACTATGTTTTGAGTGCATTTAAAACATAAGTATTTGCTTTTCATCTATTCAATGGCCACAGACAGCGCATGCCCATGGACAGAAGTAGACACGTGACTAATTCAGTTAAGTGTGCTGCAAAATACATATTGTACCATTACTTAACGTATCAATTAATAGTAAAACATATTATGAGAGAGATAAATCTAAAATAAAAGCTGTGTAGACAAAGATTGTGAGAGAGATAAATCTAAAAATAAAAACTTTGTAGACAAAGTAATAAAAAGTGGTGATCACTATTCTTCTATCAAAATCTCTGTCCTAACTACAGACTTGATACATCTTGTTTGGTGTTATATTGTGTTAGTTCATGAAATTGTACAATGCATATTATAAGAGCTTTGTTTTGTGCTATGAGGTTTATGACTGCAAATCATAATTATTTAGAAAGAGTTATTCAAATTTAAAAGGAATATGCTGGTCCCCAAGTTTCTCCTTGATCATGTCATCGATAATCTTGCTTTGTTGGTCGGTGTAGTAATTCTTCCAGTCTCCCACTTTGCCTGAAAGAGACATTTTGCCATGTTAAGTTTTGGCATGGCGGAAGTAATAATCTTAAGGAAGATAGAGGTTGATGGGGATTACAATATAGAGATATCAATTGAAATCGCCAATCATTAGAAAAATCCAACGCCCAACATATGTACGCATGGGATGCCGCATGCTCATGAACTGCATAAACAACGTTGTTTTGTCACATATCGATGCACAATATCGAAGTCAAAAATATAGTATTGGTTCTGGCCATCAATGTAAGCTGTTTGTTTGTTCTTTGGTTTTCCCCAAATGTTATTGACTTCCAACAATGTTTAGACACGATGTTTTACCGGATAGGGGATAGTGCTGAATGCTGTGCATCAACTTCAATATGGTTAGTGCGATCTGGCAGCGACGACCAATGGTGGACTGTTGTTGTTGTTGATAAAACGTTTATTGTCCAATTCAGATAATGACATTCATTACATGCAATACACAAGTGTTTAAAATCCGGCCGGCCACGAAGGCTTATAATGGACCAAATACAATCATAAATATCATCAAATACACATTCATCATATACATTGTGCGATATAGTATCTACTTAACTATAACAATCTTATAGGACTGATGGTAGAGATCGTAAACTGAACCACTGAAGTGTTTCCGTCAAGGTTTTAGTAATGAAAGTGAAGTATACATATTTGGTAGCGCAATAGACAGCCACATTGGTATTTGTGAAGGGATTTGTTGACTACTGAAATGCACACACCGGTATGGCAAAACATATTTCCTAGTAGAATAATCATCTGTCAATTACCTTTGCGGATGAATGAAGATACAGTAAAGTCCAATGACGGAATCTGCTTGTGGTTGGTAGCAGGATTTTCAGCCATTGCTTCGAAACTGCAGTACGTCTTGATGCTTTCCAAATCTTTTTCACTCAGCTTTTTCTCAAGAAATCTGGCGATCTCACGTATTTGCTGTGCTGGCTCCTGAAAACAGAAAACACTGACTTTAAGAGCATTTATAACAATGCCTAGTTTTAGCGCGAAATATCACCCATTTCCGGATAAAGTATATATTAAATTGCACGAGATGAGGCTTATCGAATATGCGCAATGTTTTGGAAAGTAAACCCCAAACACAAATATACACATTCTTTGCAGAAAAGTGTAGATACGATGCTCAATGTATTTAGGAAGTCAACATCTCAGTGCTATAACTTGTTCCATTTGTCTTAAGAACAACCCTTAATGCCAATATATAACCAAACTGTGCAGTGTAATCTGCTTAAGATAAGTTTTGTTCAATTTTTTTAATTAAACATGCCACCATTAAAGCATTGAGCAATTACAATTCTATTCAGCGGGTACCGTTGTTTTCAAAAATATGACGTAGTTTAGTTTGAACTGGCTTGGTTTACTACAAGAAAATCGAAACATACCTCAACCAAGTCTTCGTAAAAGACTATTTTGACCTCAGGTTCATTCTTGATTTTCCACCATCCTTTGACCCAGTCAAACCAGGATCCAAAACATACTGGCAAATATAAGGTTAGGAATATTGCGACACTATGTTTCTACTAATTACACACACACACACACACACACATATATATATGTATATATATATATATATATATATATATATATATATATATATATATATATATATATATATATATATATATATATATATATATATATATATATATATATTTGGAATTTATGCGTTTTTCTAAACACCATGATACTTTATGTTGATATGAATATAGAATATACTTTATTATTGTGGAACGTACTAATAGTATACCAAACGTTGCATGCCTCTTAATGTCAGTAAATGTGATATCTTGGATAGAAAGGACTGAAATGTAGCAACATTAAGTGTACGCTTTCTGCTCTTTAATGTGTAAGTTTTGCTAAACATTTCAGAACCCCGAGTACCTAGATAACATATCGGAAAGAGAGTATACCTATGAGAGTATACCCCTTAACCCTTCCAATGCTGATGCTACTTTCGCCAAAGCACAAGGACTCAAAGATTTTCTTGAAACCCATTCAAACCCTGTTAAGTTGGTATTCATTGGAATGTTCTCTGAGTACTCTCAGATGGGAACCCATGTGCTAGGGTTTCAGTCATTTTCTAAGCTTTTTGCATCATTTTTATTTGGCCAAATTAGCCACCACCATGATAGTTAAACTATGATCATCAAACTTATTCACTTATACCAAGCTACTATTGTATATATTCTATGAGATTGTTTCTTTCACATTATTCTGATATCAATGGCATACTTTTCTAATTAAGTGATGATACTCTGTGTATCTTGTTTTGATAGTTTTAAATCCCAATAGATGTAATACTGACTTCTAACGTCACTAGCTTTTCAAACTGTATATAAACAGGAGGGGTAGCATTGGGACTAGGCAGTGGGACGGGGAGGTGGGATGTGCTGGGACGGGGAAGTGGGAGGAGAGGGGTAGCGGTGGGACGAGGGGTAGCAGTGGGACAAGGCAGTGGGACGGGGAGGTTGGACGTGCTGGGACGGGGAAGTGGGAGGAGAGGGGTAGCGGTGGGACGAGGGGTAGCAGTGGGACAAGGCAGTGGGACGAGGGGTGGCAGTGGGACGGGGAGGTGGGAGGGGAGGGTAGCGATTTGGCAGGGAGTTGGGAGGAGAGGGATATGGATGGGGTAAGGAGGTGGGTGAAAAATATTCTTAGCAAATGTCTTATGCTGTTTAATGTAAAACGGTGGAAGAAAATGATTTAGAATTCGACCCCTCCCCCCCCTAAAAAATCTCCCCCCGCCCACTTTTAAATGGAACAGCCCTAAGCTCTATTTTTATTCGCATGCAATCGATACGTATACGTACGTATTAAACGTTGTCATTTTAAATGGTCCCATTATTATTACCTGGTAAACAATTAATACGAATTCATTAATGGCAGCGTTAAATCAAATTACCGTCTACTATGTGCCCTGATGGTCGGTTGATATAAGGCGTTGCCCAAGGCGTGTGAGAAAGCCAATGACTAGGTGTTAGATGGTGATGTTCGCCGGGCACTCCGGTTATCACTTACAACTGGCACATTATAGAAGAAAATGTGACGATTAATAAAATTCCTATTTTTCACTATTTCTCAAGTACTTCACCTTGTTTCACATATTTGTGCTAACAGAAAGTTTGCCATCGCTGTGCTGGAAGGCGACCTCTGCCTATGTAAAAACAACATCCATGGAGACATACTCATCACATGGACTATCTATAGCTAGTCTGAATGATTTATGCAAGTAAGATTTAAAAAGAACGATCACAAAAATAGGGTACAAAACAAAGTCACTCACCATGTCCCTCAATAAAGTTGTCGAAAAATTCTGACCATGTCCCTGTAAACTCGAGGTGTTTGTTCATCTGGCAAAAATGATATAAAGACACGCTGACGTCTTTTGGGTTCCTCAGGGGGATAATGATCTGGAAATAAAACAATTTGTAACAGCCTTGTAGCCTTGTATCAGTATTGCTCCCTATTTAGTCTATGGGCTGGGTGGGTTTTCGTGTGTTCGAGATGTACCCTAAGTTACTCTCCATATTATTGTAGCTGGCTATCCCACAGATAAGAAAAATCAGGGTAGACTTTTTGTAACCCGGCAATAAGCGAGAAAAATGGCGTCATTCCTAGCAAAATTAAGGTAGAATTTTGGGTTAGAGGAAACTAGAATGTCTATAACTTTTGTAATAATCAACGCAGAGCAGTGGTTTACCATTCAAAATGTGTGTTTTGATATCCTCTAAGCATCACTATGATTGTATTATAGATGACTTAAGTATTTATGTCCCTAAAGGTCAAAAGGTCACAAAAATGGGGTCAAAGTGAAAAGTTTACCCTTATCAGTAAAATCACTGTCAGAGGGTACCGGTGCAACAGTTGTGAGTGACCCCAGTTGAAAGGGTTCTAGGACAATATCCCCCCAGACAATATCCCCCCGGACAATATCCCCCGGACAATATCCCCCCGGATGATATCTCTAGTAAAAACATGTTTTAGTAAAAAAAATATATTTTGCCGGTAAAAAAAAATTAAATTAAAAAAAAAGTTGCAGTGTTTTAAATTATTCTAAAAACTTTTTTCAAAAATTCAAAAAAAATTAGTGTTTAAATAATCATGTGCTGGTAAAAAAAAAACTAAAATTCAAAAAAAATGTAATCAAAAAATTCTTTTTTTTTTTAATTCCAGTGTTTTAAATCATCCTTTAACATGTGATAGTAAAAACATTTTTTTTACTGGCACACGATTTAGGATAATTTAAAACACTGGAATTAAAAAAAAAAAAAATTAATAATTTAAGCCCCCTAAATTTTTTTTGAATTTTTGAAAAAAAAATTAGAATAATTTAAAACACTGCAATTTTTTTTTTTAATTTAATTTTATTTTTACCGGCACACGATTTAGGATAATTTAAAACACTGGAATTAAAAAAAAAAAAAAAAATTTTAACCAACACATGTTTTGGGATAATTTAAAACACTGGAATTAAATTTTTTTACTAAAACATGTTTTACTAGAAATATCATCCAGGGGGATATTGTCCGGGGAGATATTGGAACGGGGAGATATTGTCCGGGGTGATTTTGTCCTGGGGGATATTGTCCGG
Source organism: Maea johnstoni (assembly GCA_963942565.1). NCBI lineage: Eukaryota > Metazoa > Annelida > Polychaeta > Spionida > Magelonidae > Maea > Maea johnstoni. Next base: position 11,799,607 of record OZ012695.1, read on the forward strand.
GGGGATATTGTCCGGGGGGATATTGTCCTGATACCAGTTGAAAGATGGCAGATTGGGTGTATACTATGTTAACCATTAGAAATGACCATCTTTGAATAAAATTTATTTAGGTAGAGAAATATAGGGGGGTCACTAGCAACTAGGGAGGACACTCATAACTAGTGCTCAGTGCCTCGGGGGCCAGTGACCCGCGGGTCACTGAGCACTGGCGGTCACTAAGCACTGTTACACCGGTACCCTCTGACAGCCATTTTACTGATAAGGGTAAAATTTTCACTTTGACCCCATTTTTGTGACCTTTTGACCTTTAGTGATCTAAATACTAAAGTAATCTATAATACAATGATAGAGATGCTTAGAAATCATCAAAACACACATTTTGAATGGTGAACCACTGCTCTGCGTTGATTATTACAAAAGTTATAGACATTTTAGTTTCCCCTACCCCAAAATTCTACCTTAATTTTGCTACCTGATTGACGAGGAATGATGCCATTTTTCTCGCTTATTGCCGGGTTACAAAAGTCTACCCTGATTTTTCTAATCTGTGGGATAGCCAGCTACAATAATATGGAGAGTAACTTAGGGTACATCTCATGCACACGAAAACCCACCCAGCCCATAGACTAATTGGCCGGGTCATTCATTACAGGTAGCTTACCTGCCTACCCAGTTAGTGATAGGATTCCAAGTTAAGTATCTTGCTAATGACATCACAGGGTTGGTTCAATTCCCCTCCCTTGGATTGGTCAAATTCCGCCTGATCAGACCAGTTCCCAGCTAGGTTGGACAGTTGTTTGCTACGTTTTGACAGTTCACACTTTGGTTGAGAAACTGAGATATCTGGTAATTGTTTATGCTTTATCATTGGGAATCTATTTCTTGTTGTTTCTTTCACATCCTAAAGGTATCAATTTCTGTTTTTAGTTTTTAGTTACTTGGTGTTGCTTTGTTTATCACTGCAGAAAGCCGTGTAGACCCTATTACATTGGATCACCTGGACGAGGATAAATACAGAATCATTAAAGAAAGACACGTGCTGTTTTTACACAATTCATTACTACGCCATCTACACTTACATCTCGCGGATGTCAATAAGGCAGCAAAAACATGCTTAGCATTATGCATGTGATGTAACTTACATTTTTTTTTTGGGGGGGGCGATCCAACTAAGGCCTTTTTATCCATGTAATGAAGATCAAAAACATTTTAACGTTCATTCGGAATGGCCATTAGAGATCGTCTTTCTTCAAAAAGTATTTATGCCCCATTGTTGTAGAAACGTCATATATTGGGTTGGCGCAAACTTAAATTGTCACTAACAATAAACAATGTTCATTCACACAAATTTGAAATGAACCAAAGGGTGGATAGTTTTATATCAGAACACGCTTTGTTATCAATCATTATAAAACCTATTCAAATGAAACTGGGCATCAAATTTATATACATGTACCTTGCTTGATTTGAGATTGTGTACTTGGGGTGCCAGGTGAATTGGTAAATGGGTTTTCACCACCCTTGGCGAGGGAGTGGGCATGATGCGGTTGAGTACAGGGTTGTCCTCTTTATTCATACATCTTTCCATAATGCCGCATCTCATGAAAGTTGGAATTTCGCCTGCTGTTTTGACATCACCATCATGGAGGAGCAGCCATACAAGTTCCTGTACCAATGTACTTCCTGCAATAAACAGTAGTCCCATCGTATATCAGGGTACTGGCAACTGTTTTGTTATGTATTCTAAGTCATGGAAATGTACTAGATATTGACGAAAATACAGTTTTCAGTACGGAAATAAAATTGTTAGAGCAGGTATCAAACTTTATATCACAAGAACGTTTCAGAAAACTAAGGCAATACAGTGCAAATAATTGATGTAACGATCCTGCCTTTACTTGGGTGAGACAGGAAGGGGTTTTTGGGGATCAGTATCCTGAAAAGACTTTTCCTGCCAAGGAATGTAGGTATTCAATTTCAACTAGCTGCAACCCGTGCACAGCACGGGCGTATACGCAGCATCTTAGTTTTAGGAGATAAGAACAGCTAACACTAGCAGCCAAGGATCGAGCTCTTTATGCTCTTTCTAGCAATGTCATGATTTCGGTACCCACAATTACAATTTTAATATATTTTAAAGAATATATTACCGCCTTTCTAAATATTTAAAATGTGTTGTCTTAGGCCCAGTAATAATTGAGAATTCATCAGATTAAAACAGACATATTTTGCCGAGAATCTCGGGAAATCAAAACGTCTGTTCAAGGCGTTTTCATTCGATGATTTCTCTTTGATTACTGGGCCTACAATTACGACTTTAATATATCTAAAAAGAGCATATTACGGACTTTCTAGATACATAAATTATAGCCATTCTGTAATGACCGAACCGAACCAGCTTTTTGGAACAGCATTTTACGGCAGATAAAATAAAAATCATGGGACATAAAAGAAAATTTGAGATAGAGGAATTGATCTGTTCTGTACAAGAAATTCACTCTATAGCATAGGAAATAAACCGTTCATCACGAACCAAAACTACAGCACTGGAAATGAATTTTCATCATAGGAAATACCAAAGAACTTTCCAGCACATCAAATGCACTTTCTGTAACGTACTACATGACTTTGCTTTGCTCTTCTTTGAAGCATGACGCCGATGTTGTTTTCTTATCTATATGTTTTGTTTATCAGTTGTTTTGTTAATAGGGTAGACGCTGCAGTATATTCCTATGATTCACGTACCATGCGACCATCAACAAAATTGCCTAAACTGGGTCACCTAGATAGGAAATGCATATGTTTTGATAAATTAGATGTGAAATTGATTGAAAAGAAACCCTCCCACCACACACACACACACACACACACACACACACACACCAATTTGTATTGGTGATGCGACTTATGTTCTGTTGGCATCAATTTCCAAAATTGTTCGAAAAACTGATGACGTAAATATTAAGAGGCTACAGTCATAAAGCATATCTGAAACGGAGTGACATAGGTGCGAATTCTATACGCCTGTGTAAATAGACTTGTCAGTAGGCGCTTGTTTTGAAAAGTGAGTACCATAAACTCATTCCCTACTGTGCTACCTACCTGACCTAAGGTATGACACTATTGTGACATCTCCATTGTTTGGGGTGTAGTTTCTGATATCCTTGCGGATACGTTCAGGATACACCAGGTACGAGAAGACGACCCCCTCACAAGTGTGTTCCCCCTCCAGATGGTATCTAACTTCAGACATCGTGAAGCTAGCAATAACAGGTAGCAGGATGTCACAGGAATCACTGGTCAGTTAGCACCTCCGCAGCTGATGTCGTCTCCGTGGATGAGCCGCTATACGGTACACACTGTCACCTGTGATGCTGTTACAATGGTAGGGGTGCTATCTCTTCTCTGCCACTGAGAGGTGTGTCCCCTGAAGGCTTGTGAAGCTTAACCCATGTATTCCGCGCCTGCCCTGATGGCCGTGTGGTCTAGGGAGAATGCACTGAGTGAGTACTAGCTGACGCTAACGTTAACCAGTCACGACCTGAACTCCAGATAAAGCATTAGATGTGACTTTAATGGAATATCTTAGTCATGCTTCTAGCGACCAAAATAGTCTACCTATGATGACGGCAGTACGTATTTTGGAAAGCATTTGGAGAAGAAATTTTGATCACTTGACCCCCTTCTACATGTTTTCATAGGCTATTCACTGTATGTTCAGTTCAGACGAAAAGAGCTTTCGAGTAAGTGGATACTTAAAGACGTCCTTAAATCGTGGTGTCATAAATGTAATTTTATTTTCATGATGTGATGAGGCTTTATAAGCAGCAACGTTTATCCACAAAAATACCCTTCGTCGTATAAGACCCGTATACACGGGCCTAAAAGGTCATTTGGCCTTCACTGTTTAAGCAAGGTTGTTCATTTTGAGGGAACATAGGTTTACCAAGTTATCGGCTATGGGGGATTGACTGTCCTGGTAAAGGTTTCTAACCACTTTATATTTCTACATATACATTATATGTACATTATATATAATGATTCGGGGTGTTATGCCGCATTAACATGTATGTTTCTCACTAATGCAATCTTGATTATGATTTTATTCTAAACTTTAGCTGACCGCTGATGGGACATTTAGAGTAAAGTAGTAATAAGGCCGAGGCTGTCCTATCTACGGTTCACCCCTCTCAAGACTGCCTCTTCTTATCCCCCCCCCCCC
>OZ012695.1:11804028-11855480 GCA_963942565.1 Maea johnstoni
GATGATTGACAAGAATCTTGAATAAACATGTAAAAATATCAGACACTGAAATGAGTATAGTATTTTTATTGGGTTAACGCTATCTCATGATATGTGTCATGATCTTACGATGAGCAATTTTTATTTCGGATGAAAAATATCCCTAAGCCCGGGGCGTGATTTACTGAATCAAATCTAGCAGGTTAGCTGATGAAACAGTAATAGTAATAGTCGTTTTCCCAGTATTGTTACCTTAAACAGCTTGATCAATTTATAATGAAACGGGGAAAAATTACAACGATGTGTGGAGGTAAGTATTACTTTATGCGGTGAGAAATATTTGTACAATATTGAACTGTTCATGTCAACCTCTTTTGTATCTGTACGCTTTGAAAAACAACGTTATTGCACACGTTTGCAATGTATACAGTTAGTAGAAAAGTCAAAACGCATTTTATTCGAACGGAGTAAACTTAATTACTGATATTTCTCCTCCGTGGCAGGTACATGTACAAGTAAGAGAGTACTGAACCTTTACTTGAGTTACTTCAGAACCTTAAGGCAAAGTTACTAATTCATTCATTTGTCCTTAGTTTCATTGTATTATTTGTGTTTTGGACGTTTCTATGCACTTCTTTATAAACGTGTGATATTTATAGAGATAAATTACGTAAAAGGAATATACACTACAATACCATAATGGGTTGCAGAAATGAATTCGTACTGCTAAGTTTCCCTTTTTTCTTTTTTAATGAAATATAATCAAAGGCATCGTACCAAATTTACCTTACGTGTCATATTGTATTAGAGCATATTGGTTATGGTGTACACTCAGCGCCCAAAGGCGGGGATGGGTTTACTGTATTCGACTATTAATGGCTTCGTGGACTGCAATGACAGTTTGATGAGCAGTGACGGTTGGTACCTGGTTCTGTCCTGTGCCCCAAGGCAAAACTTGTCAAGCTCAACTCATTCATGCGCGGTACATTGTCGTCTCTATTGTACGAGACATTTTGGAAATAGTTTGGAATTAAAGAAAAATAATTGTTTATTAATATTGTAAATATATGTAATTTCTACGACGGTGCATACGTGACACCTAAATAAACTTAAACGAACGTTTATTTTTAGCACTATTTTCAGAAAAATGCTAGAAAAATAAATAAACGAACATTTATTTTTAGCAAAAATATATGAAAGTGCTAAAAAAATAAATTGAGGAATGTTTATTCTTAGCAAACCATTCATAAAATTGCTACAAAAAAAACCTCACGAACGTTAATTTGTAACAAAATTTCAGAAAAAGTGCTGAAAATCAACCTTTACGAACATTTATTTGAAGCAAAATTTCAGGAAATTGCTGAAAATAAGCCTTAACGAACGTTTATTTGTAGCATTTTATTGAGAAAATGTTAGAAAAATAAATGTTCGTTTACAAAAACTGTAAAAAAATGTAAATAAATGCAAACGAGCATTTAAATGCAGTGTCACATTTGCACCGTCATGGTGCATACGTGACATCTAAACAAATCTTAACGAACATTTATTTTCAGCACTTTATTGAGAAAAATGTTAGAAAAATAAATAAACGAACATTTATTTTCAGCACTATATTGAGAAAAATGTTAGAAAAATAAATAAACGAACATTTATTTTTAGCAAAATCGAGGTGGAGATGCTGTGTTTTAAAATGGGAAATGTCATAGCATCAATCATTTATGGGGGCGTGTCCAAGAAGGGCGGGCCTAATTTCACGTATTGGGAAATTGAGACACGACACCACTGTCATTCTGGCGGGTGAATGGACCGCAACAGCTTGATGGACACGCCTCTCTAATGATTGACATTTTGACAGTTTATATTTTCAACATTTCCACCTATACAACGCTAAAAATAAACGTTCATGACGGTTTATTTTGAGCACTTTTCTTAAATATTGCTAGAAATAAACGTTCGTGGTTTATTTTCAGCAATTTTATCAATGTTTTGCTAAAAATAAATGTTCGTCAAGGTTTATTTCTAGCACTTTTCTGAAATTTTGCCAGAAATAAACGTTCGTCAAGGTTTATTTTCAGCAATTTTATCAATGTTTTACTAAAAATAAATGTTCGTGAAGGTTTATTTCTAGCAATTTTCTGAAATTTTGCTAGAAATAAACGTTCGTGAAGGTTTATTTTCAGCAACTTTATAAATGTTTTGCTAAAAATGAACGTTCGTTTATGTTTAATTAGATGTCACGTATGCACTATGATGGTGCAAATGTGACACTGTATTTAAATGCTCGTCTGGATTTATTTACAACATTTTTTGATAGTTTTTGCTAAAAATAAATGTTCGTTTATTTATTTTTATAACATTTTTCTCAATCTAGTGCTGAAAATAAATGTTCGTTTAAGATTTATTTAGGTGTCATGTATGCACCGTCGTAAATTTCGGCAAAGTAATCTATCTTAACATGCAAGGCTCGATATTGATACCTTTTTGCTATTTACTATATGGTTTGAACATCCACACTACAAAACATCTATTGATAGACTGAGGAATGTAGTCGGCTTGTACCTGCCAGAGCGATAGGTAAGGATAATGATTCACGTGCCTGTTTACTGACCTACTGAGCCACAGTGTACCACCTCGTGAACACAACAACAAACGGCGGCGGACAGGACCACTGCTTGGCAAATAGGTCAGGTATAGCATTAGGTCACAGGATGAACCGTTGGCCTTGAGACAATTCGAGTATGTGACGCCCTCCAACAGCCTGACACTCTTCTTGCTATCTCTCATGCCCACACATGCCTGGGGGACTATATGAAGGAGATGTCCTCACACTCTTCTTGCTATGTATCATGCCCACACATGCCTGGGGGACTATATGAAGGAGGTGTCCTCGCCAGCAGCTAAATCATCCAAATAGTCTACGACTTGTATTACTAGGTTCGCTTGCTCTGCTGTGTTGTGTGACCGTTAAGGATCTGCCGTGCTTTTTTAATATTGACACCCAACACGAATTTGTGTCCATGTACGTCATTCACATATTAAAAAAGCTAATATGATTGAAAAGAAAAATGCGTTGTCCTTGAAAAATAATTTCACATAACATGTTGCCATAGTAATATGTAGACATTGTTATCCCACACAGCTCAATTAGTTCAATAACAAAGTGTTTTTAGTTTACTATCAACATGTGTTGCCCTCGACTGCTGCCACGGCAACCATGTGTATAAAGGCATCCTTTCCGTAAAATTTAAGGCACTTTTTCCAAAAATCGTCAAGCTATGATAGCCCTTAAGTCCTCGTCAGACAGCAGGATTTGAAAACTCAAGGCCCATGACGTCTGCCTCTCACAGTGGAGGGCCACAGGCCAGAGGCTGGGTGATGCATCAGTCCTTCATTGTTCCTGTCAAGTATGATACCGCAAACATGCCTATACTTAATAAATGAATAAATGTATTTGAATGGCATGGCGAGTTATTATCGTCCGTTAAATAGATGTTGCCTCCAAAAGGCTGCACACTGTGCTACACATTTTGAAGTTTGCGTCCGCAAGTTTGACCCTTTTTGTCATCCAGCAATGGCCCTTTATCAACTTTGGAATTGCATCAAGGTATCTCATCCCATTCCTACATAATAATAATAATAATGATAATAATATTAATAATAATAATAATTATTATAATAATAAAAATGATAATAATAATAATAGTAATAATAATTTGATATTTGATATAACGCCCTTACCACTTATAATGTTTAAAAGCGCTTTAAAGAATAGTCAGTGGACAGATGTTTTGCAACCCAGCTTCCTGGCCAACAATGCAGGAATTATCTCACAACTGAAAGCATATTTGATTCAAAAACTATGCGGGTCATCGATGTGCTCGGTTTATCTTTTTGACAGTTATCATTGGGTATTGATAATGTTAGTATACATGGGAAAATGTCCAAATAACGCGATTGATACTGTAATGGAGAAACTTTGGTGCATAGCAGGGTGTCACATAAATGGCATTTACAAATTTGTCCTAAATCAGCGGAAAGGCGTAGGTTAAGACCAATTTTTGCCGGCTTACACTTTTGGCATTTAGACCTGGATACACCCTGACTACGCTTATCAATATCCTGTTTTCACAGCACATTTTTAGTTATTTCTCTGAGCTGTGAATGCAAGTTCTCATTTCTTTTTCTCTTAATCTTTCTCATCCTTTTGTGTGGGCTAGTCGCTACTACTCCCCACCTCTCTTGATTAATCTCTCCTTTGGTTCTTTTTATTTTCCTAGAAAAGAACCCTTTAGTTTATTTTTATGTATCTGTATTGTCTTGTTTCAAATATATTTGTACACTTTGTAGTTTCACTACAGCCAATAAAGTATATATATATATATATATATATATATATATATATATATATATATATATATATATATATATATATATATATATATATATATATATTGGTATTTCCAATATAATTAGAGGAAATTGTTTCATTGTCATGTTATAAGGCGGCAAAAAAATTGACTCAATGTCAGATGTGATAAAAAAATAAAGAGTTAAAGGTCACTTCAGGGGCATTGGAAGTTATATCAAGGCCATTTGAATTTTCATATCTCTGTAGGCTATTTGGTGGCCAAAGTTCATAAAGTTGTGGTCATACACTCAAAAGATACCGGGCCACTTCTGCATTTTGCCCCTTTCTTCCTGCTTGTATTTGGCTATCTAGCCTATACAAAATATACATTGCCTGTAAGGTATTTTGATGAGGGACATACTAGTGATCACTAACGTACCCTACTAGCAGGATGTAAAGGTTTTTGGGGGAAAGTCATAAAATATGCATAGTGTTTACAAACGAAGATCCTACCCGCAATTCTATTCTGTTGACCATCAAATTTCATGGATATGGAGAAAGACTAATAGAGAGTGAAGGGTGTTACATTTTTGAAAATTTTGTGACAATTCTTTTGGGATTTCTTCTCGAAAATAAGAAATTTCTTAAATCTAGATTTGATAACTTTGGAACAAGGTCAAAATGGTACAAACTGATACTCTTCAATTTTTGATATCCGTTGCTCTTGCATATACCAAACTTCAAGCAAATACTTTTACATTTGATAAAAAATATGCTTGTTTAAAGGGACCATGTTGTGTTGAAATTCACACTGTCTGGAGAAACGAGCCGAAAGTGTTACCTGTCCGTGTGCAGGCCTATGGGAGGGTCCGAGGTATTATGTTACTCTGTTCATTTATGGCCTGGACAGTCTGATTAATAACAGGATGAGGGTATAGGCTTCAATTTACGAAAACATCACAAAATGATCCTATATTCATGAATTAACCCAATAAACCAAATTACTAAAGAATACTAACAAAGCCATTGAAACCAGGCTGTTCGTAACTTGGCTGCAAATAGGCCTATGGACAATCTACAATCAGGTTGGCCAGTTCTAGAGTTGATTAGAAGTCACCATTGCTATACAAGAGACAACAAGAGATGAAAAGTTGGCATCAATAACATTTATTAGCTATGTTATCTTAATATCAGTGAACCTATCCCCCACGGTACCAGAGCCACGTGTTAAGCCATAGATATGCAATGCAGTGTGATTGCAGACACTAGTCAGTGTGTAAGAGATGGCTCTGACCCCGCGGCAGACAGGTTCTATCAAACAAAACAATATACATATATACAACGGCATGTGTGGATTGAGACAAGTTATCCATTTAAGGAATCTATGTTACGTTGTAAGCAATCAGGCAAGCTCAATAAAGCCTACGACATTCATAATTTTAGAATAAGTTAGATTGATGGCAAGAAAAAATAATGATAAGGGCAAAATGGATATTAAAATATCTTCGCGACTTATAGTTAATACAGAGACAACCGATTAGCTACCCTAAGGCGAGCAGACTCAACTCTTAGATGATTTTAAATGGCTTTACTGTGCGAGTTGCGCCAGTTGAAGATTGGCCATTTGATAATTAGTGGAAAACCAGACCGAGTAATAATTAAATCACTTTGGCACAACTATCTAGTAAAATCAAATTTAGTCGTGGTAACTGGAATCAAACTCAAAATACGGAGTCATCTATGTAAGCACCCCAGACTGGTGATTTCGAAGCTTAGAAGCTAGTGGTGAAGTGTGTATAAAACCACTAGGCCAACCATATTCCGAATAACTAGAATTTCGTGTACAGTGTACTTTTTAAGAACGTTTTCCAAGACTGCATATTCAAGCTTCTTGCGAAAGGGATCTGGCACACTGACAATTGAACTGTCTTAAGTAATAAATACTCTCTTGTAAATTTCAAGCATTGAATGTTGATTACTATGTATCAAAAGTATCAAAAGCAGGTTATAAACTCATCTGCCAATGTTGGAAAACTTCTAAAGGTAAGAGCACTAACAGTTTTACAGCATTCCTAAAAACTATCAAAAATGCCCATTGGGGTCTTATTGTGACATCAGAATAAGAGTTATTTACATGTCAGTAATCAAGTTCTCTGGGGGACAAGTAGCTTTGTGACATCGGAATCAGAATTATATAAATCTCAGTACTCAAGCCCTCCTGGGGTCCTACTATAACATCATAATCAGATATATATATATATATATATATATATATATATATATATATATATATATATATATATATATATATATATATATATATATATATATATATATATGTATAGTACTCAAGCCCTCTTGGGGACATGTAGCTTTGTGACATCAGAATCAGAGCTATATGTAAATGTTTAATACTCAAGCCTTCTTGGGGACATGTAGCTTTGTGGTCACATTTCTCAAGAACACCATAAAACCATGTTAACCTGCTCTAAGACAATCTTCATCCCCACACATACATTCCCCTCCTCTGAAAACGTCTAAACTACGATTACATAAGCTATGTACACCAACAATTTCATCGATACCGATGTCAATAATATCATCATCATCATCTCTGTCAATAAGTTCTTTATCACATGGTGATCCAGATTGTTTGGGGAGCGTCTTTAACGTTCACGTGATTTATACCATTTCAACTCCGACAACAGAAATAGCAGTTGTGGACCCATTATAGAAGAATCACAGATAGCATGTGCCTCCTATTCTCTGGCAATTGTCTCCCAACCCCCTTTTAAACAGCAGCGATAAGGTGAGTGAAATGTTAATGTCCAAGTACTCCAATTCCTAGGATTAAGAAAACTGACCATCATCTCACATCCAAGACAAGTAAGAGCACATAAGAGTTTGAAGCAATACAGACTCTTGGCAGTAGCCCAGATATTTACTTTATAAAGTATCTGTCTGTGTGTATCCTGTATTAACTGTTTTCAAAGGTGTCTTTTATCAACTCAGGTGTACAAAATACAGTACTCACTCAAATTTTGAACAAAAAACTCCCTAAATATTTCTGAAAAAGACACGCCACGATGTGAATGTCCCTACCATGCTTAAGTTGACCCAGTGCAAGGTAGGGCATATAGCAAGCATTAAGGAGCTAGCAATAACACCTGCCATCTAACCTGTTCCATATGAATAGAAAGGCCTGCATATAACTAGAAAAGTCTTAAATGCAGCCTCCTCCTGAAATAATTTTATCAAAAAGGCTAATCAATCTGGTTGTAATCTGACAAGTGCTTTTCGACAAATAAGCCAAACAAGAATTTTTACGAAACAGCCTCATTTTCTGAAATAATCTGACGTAATGACCGACATTTCACATGATATACACAGGTAAAAGTTAACGGGCCTGTACATGCCCGTTCAAAACATGCCCGTTACATGCATAATGATGCACAGGTATAAACGGGCCCGTTAATATAACGGGCATGTTGCGACAGGCTTTTTGGGAGCCTGTTGATACATCATTTAATACACATATACATAAGTGTTGGTTTTGCACCATGTGGCATAATTGTGCTAACAGACCCATTATTTAACACTTTGAAGACAATTTAACTGTACCGTCTAAATGGGGCCGTTACATGCCCGTATGAATGGGGCCGTTACATGCCCGTTGTGAAACTTTAGGGCCTCTGTGGGTGCCGATAAGTTTCGGGTCCGTATCCGGACTGGAATGGTCCCATGCCCAGGGCCCACAGAGGATACGCTCATAATGGACAATAATAAGGCCAGAACTTTATTTTTTAAGGATGCCATAACGGGCTCGTAACGGGCCCGTTACAGGCCCGTTGGGCCTTCAGACATCTGGCAGCCATATTTTCATCATAAAGAGCAACATATTTTCAAATTTATATTTTTTCTTCTCAACTAAAACTTTGAAAATATATTTTTAAATGTTTTAAATATATTCAATACCTCAAATAATCAATTGAGCAGATTCTTTTTGTTGCAAGCATTGTTTCTTTTTTAATAACTGTGGTTGCGTGGTGACCTCCTCAAAACCAGCAGCATAACAAATAACTAAGCTAAACTGCCCTAAAAAAATTGCCTGGGACCAATTGGCAGCAGAAGATGCTGGGAACATTCTTCTTGCGAAATGTAGATATCAAAAATAAAAAAATTCCATTTGTTTTTAGATTTTTGATATTTTGAATTTACAGGCCTGTAACAGGCCTGTTTGAGCGGGCCCGTTACATTGCTATGCATCATTATGCATGTAACGGGCTGTTTTGAACGGGCATGTACAGGCCTGTCAACTTTTACCTGTGTAGCCAAAACAAGATTTTTTTCCAAACCAACGTTTTGGATTTCAAGAATTTTTCCCTGAAATAAGTTAGTAAGGATGACCAATTTATAAAAAAAAATGTATCTTTGTCATATAGATTATTAGCTTATTTGCTTACCAAATGTCGTTACAATTGGGCATATGATTTTCAAAATATTGCCCTGGCAAAAAGTGTGACGCCAATAAACACACCAAATGACCATATTCATTATGTCCTTTACCACTAGGGGGACACTTAAAAGAAATAGTAGAAATAAGCAACTTCATTACTTCAGTCAATCGTGATGCGGTAATAAGCGAACGTGTTTTCTTTGCCCAAGTTACCAGGGCAGTCATCAGAGATACCATGAGTGCCAAGTGCTGCAGTGCGGTTGTACCAGCATTCTCCAAAGAATTCGATTGCGAAATCCCAGAATCCTTCGCTCAACACTTGATCTACACATTTGTCAACAGTCAGCTTCATGTTACTCCAATCTATAGCTCCCCGAAAACTGGTTAACTTGTCGAACACTTTGGGCTCGTAACTCCTGTAGCAACCGGAAAAGATGTATTCTGAAAGACAAAATAGAATAGCATTAAAACCTTCTGAAACAACTGGTATACGTGTATTATTAAAAACAAAACTAAATATCATTAAAACCTTCTGAAACAACTGGTATACGTGTATTATGAAAGACAAAATAAAAGTGATAACAACTGGTATTGACGCGCACACAAAGACAAATGCGAAAGAAATGTTTAAAACTGTTACAACTGATTAGATATATTGATCTGAGAGACAAAAACCAAATGAAATCAAAACCTCCCGTAACCATCACTGTACATGTATCCTTAAAGATGAAAGCAAAAGAAATGTCAAAATATCCAGTAACGAATGGTATTAATACACGTTTGCATTAAAAACAAAAACTAAGGCTAAAGCCTGTCTTATTAAACGTTATATACGTAACCTTAAAAACCAAAATAAAAGACATGCTACGAACTGCAAAATGCTATAATCGGTACTTCCACATTTTACAAATGTGGAGGAAAGATCAATACATACAGAGGAAAGGGAATCGCTTTTCTTCGAAAAAGGTGGCACTTCCATTTGTGAATTACATTGTTTGTAAGAATTGGAGTATGCAACAGTAAGAGGTAATGTGTGACCAACAGTAAGGTTTAATGTGTGACCATAACTCGAGACGTGCACAAAAAAAACTCATACTATGATGACAAAGTTTATGCCTAAAGTTAGCAGCTGCCATGTGTTTACGAGCATAACGACATTTGAAAACAGTGGATGGCCTGCCTGGCCCCCAGACTCGAGTTAGGTGATCAGTACCATTGCAACCCAGAGAAAGTCCGATACAAGGTGATAGGAGTGGAAATGAAAGGAATGGAAAGTAGTATGAAGCTAGTGGCGCTGGGCGCAACACAGCGCAAAGGTTAGGCAGGTACGGTAGAGGAATGGATCCGTGCGCCAAAATATGTAGGCCGGCGCACGGACCCATGTCTCAAGGGGAATGGATAGAGATGTAATAGTTATGAAATATGAGGAATATGGGTAATGAGTAAAGCAAATTAGTGATCGTGTAAATATACAAAGCTAAGTTCACCTGGGATAAGAAAAAAAGGTCTGATTTGGAAAATATTTGTTACTGAAATAACATGAAGCTGAGAATATGGGGAATTCAAAAACATTAATCAGAATTTGCCCCCCCCCCCCCCCCAATATGATACTGACCAACCCTCTGGGTCATGGACTATTATGATGTTTTCAGTTCAAAAGCAATCTCTTTGTGTTTCTCATAACTTGGAATCTGTCATCATGCTGCAAGTGTGATCTGCTCCATAAAAGTAAAGTTATTTCATAATCATACTTGTATGGTTATCAATTTGCCAACACCTGTAAAATATAATAGCCCACTCCTAAACTAATAAACAAATCTGAGCCCTGGTGGCCAGGATTGGAACCGCATAAAATCTCCTGATTCTGGATGGTTGAATGTTAACAGGTATGAATTATATTCCTTGGTCAGAAATCTTCAGATTAGCTACTGATTTGCCAACTTTCAAAAATCATCCACCATTCCTCAAATATAAATTTATTTTCTAGCCAAGAGTCAAGAATTTCATAATATGCTGAACATAGTAAGTATTTGATCGTGAAAGATCACACAATGTCTGGAAAGATCACACAATGTAAATGCGTAATGACGACATTTTCAGTTCCAACGCTATCTGCGTGTTTTTGATAACTGTGTGTATATTATCATGCAGCAAGTGATCTGCTACATAAACTGAAATTAAAGTTATCCTATTAACATATTTGTCCATGATTTTCAACTCTAAAGGCCCACTCCTTAAGCAAAAGTACTAACCTGGCCCCTCCCAGAATTGGAACTAAACAAAATGAAACCAAAAGACGCCGCAGTATAGTAAACCGCCTGATAAGTGATATCTCCTGATTTTGGATTGTTGAATGCTGACTGGTATGCCAACGTACGTGCACACTATCAATTGAACAATTCATAACACACACGTACCATGGTTTAAGAACTTATGGCCAGTTTAACGATATTCTCAGAATGAGGCATCTCCGCCGCGTAGACTAGTATAGTATACCGTAGGTGTACGTCCTATAGATGTTAAGACAAGTCGCTGGATTACCGTAAAGTCGTTCCCCTTTTTCGACATATTAGCTAAAAGTACACGGGCGCGAAAATATCCCAAAAATTTTCCCATATATAATCCTAAGACAAGTTTTCAATCGCACGCATGACTTTATTTTTTGGTCGCTCTGTTTCATCAATAAACTCGCTGCCATTAACCGTTATTAACGACGAATTTAGTTCAGGCAATTCCCTATATACACCTAGTAAAATGCCATCTGGGCGAATGGCAGAAGTCTGAACTTATCACGCCCTACGGGCAGTAACGTGCTGCCGCACGTCGGATGCCGTTTCGGTCTAGCTAAAAAAAACATCCCATAATATACCTCACAGCTGCATAATCATATCACAAGGTGTATAACATGGCAACGAACAGGCTGAGGAGGGAAATTATTCCAATGAACACATTGAGCATTACAGAAATACACAACTTGAGGCTACATATCAGGCTCTACCTGTACCGGTCGCCCCTATACCCTTTTCCAGCCAAATTCATTCTGCCATTGCATGTGGTAAGAAAAGGGCAAGTAGTCTGTTCGCAATGGTTTGTATCACCATGATATGTTGTTTAGGAAATGTCATAACAGGTTGGTCAGTGTGCTTGTTGGTTTTTTTGTTGAAATAAAACCAATAAAAGCATGTATAATGGAGTGGAAACACTTACCTATCTCACAGTTTTTACCGGTGTATCCTTGTGTACAAGTGCACTCCTTGGTGGTCAAGTCAAATGTTCCTCTTCCTTGGCACGGAATCTAGAAACAGAAAATGTACATACCATTAATACGACGTGTTCGCATTTATGTTAACATATTTGTTTCAACGTTTTCGGAAGAAAAGTTATGTTTATCATTTCAAGGTTTTTACATTACATTTTGGCCGTTGAAAGAAAATCTGTGGAAGATGACATATATTGATCATCCACAAATTATCAAATGAGTTGTTCCTTTGATCTACAATTTACGTATTCGTTTTAGTTCACAGTTAACGCAAGGCAACATTTTGATAGATAAATATCGATAAATGGACAAGTGTATTATCTTTAAAATGGAACACCTGGCAACTGTACCTTTATCAAATAATATTCCACACATATAATAAGAATCTGAGTTTCAACGAGTATATTGCCGAGTTCCCTCCACGTCGCCAGGCAGTCAGTGACCACCGAGTGACCGCAGCGTTGACATGTCTAACTGTTGATAATGCACCATTGCAAATGGACGAGCAGTATATATATATATATATATATATATATATATATATATATATATATATATATATATATATATATATACGTATATATATATACTTATATATATACATATATATATATATATATATATATATATATATATATATATTTATGTGTGGCCGCGGGAACAGCAGCAAGCTTGTTGAAGGGCAAAACTGACACTCATGTTGCTTTTGTAAGGGTCACTCGTGGTGACCGTTTATTTAACGAACAAAACATAATATTTACAAAGTCTCTTAAAGGAATTGATACAATGTATCTAAAGAGGGTAACCCCTGTCACCCATCCTCATTGATACAATGTATCGAACAACATACAAATAACTGCATTATAACCTCTCCGAATTGCTACAAAGTAACCAGCATGTTCTATCACACCAAAAATTGATACAATGTATCCATCCAACAAATTGATTACCTGTGCCCTTCAAGGTGTGGGGAACTACCTGCTCCAGTTATCTGCCCCTCATCAATGCATGCTACCTTGCCTCCCGCAGTCCCTCAGCCTAAGAAGGCGTTGGTTGGGGATGGCGGGTGGACTTTTCAGCTGTAGGGTTTGCGTAACCTCGTGGCAGAATGGCTGGCCAAGAAGAGGGCTGCCTGCTGCGTGCCGTGTGCAAGCACGTGCAGCACCTCACCCAAAATAGCTGGCACCCTCCCCAAGAAGGGGCTGCCACTCTTTGAGGCACCCCACGTCCCAACATAAAATCCATTATGTTTTTACATAATGTACATATATATATATATATATATATATATATATATATATATATATATATATGTATATACATATATATATATATATAAATATATATATATATATATATATATATATATACATATATATATATATATATATATATATATATATATATATATATATATATATATATATATATATATAGGTAGAACGGGGTATGACCTTAGAGTAACTCTGGTACCTGGGGTTGGTGCCCGATCGGGAGGATAACTCCTGTCCGTTTATTAACATAGTAGGGATGTAACTATGTGGACATGCAAAGTGAGAAATTGGGGTATCTCCCAAGTAGTGCTTTGAGTATACAGTCAAGGTAGTGATAATAGATACAATCCGAGGATTTGATAGTCACTAGGATATGTTCGGTTAGGGACTACATGATCACCCAATATGATAGATGTGAGTGGATGTAGTCTAATCAGTAATTATCTGAATTACGCTCGGATCTTTTCATAAGGTTGAGGCCTGTCGGGACAAAGCATCTCAATCGTTTAATCCACCTGGATTCCAGATCCAGTCTCATAGTTAGACTTG
This sequence comes from Maea johnstoni, assembly GCA_963942565.1. NCBI lineage: Eukaryota > Metazoa > Annelida > Polychaeta > Spionida > Magelonidae > Maea > Maea johnstoni. The sequence continues at coordinate 11,817,894 of OZ012695.1, forward strand.
TTTTGGAGTCTGGATGTCCTTTGGTGAAGTTGAGTACTTGCACCTGTAGTGACTTCTTGCCCTGGTGGCCAGGTTCATTGAAATGTCTATCTACAATATGAATATCAGTATTTTGGTTGATATTTCGAATGTGTTCTCTTAGTCGATCTACTAGTGGACGTTTTGTTTGTCCGACATAGTGTTTACCACATACTGTGCAACATAGTATTGATATTATTTGAACGGCACGTTACTTTGGATCTAGTGTTGTATTCTTTGTTTGTGACAACACTTTTGATTCTGCCACTAGTGTTGATAAGTGAGCAGTATTGGCAATATGCTTTGTTGCAATAGTTGTTATCAAGTTTAGTCACACCTGTCATGTCTGAAGTTTTGGTCGGTATGGCTTTCGGGAGTCTAGCTCTTACTAGAATGTCCCTGAGATTTTTGGCTCTTCTGTTCCCCTTTATCAAATTTAGTTTAATGAGGGGTCTGGTAGAGCTTGATTTGTCTAAAATGTCCCAGTTTTTTTAGACAATTTTATTGCACTCCCTGAAATTGGGGTGAAACGTGGTGATGAGGAAGGTGTTGTCCTTGTCCTCTCCCACACTGTCATCAATGATAGTGGGATTTAGGAGTGTGTAACGATCTAAGTGGTATACTTTTTCGAAGGCACTTCTGATTACCTGGGGAGGGTAGTCTGCTCTGATGAAGTTTTTGGACATTTCTCTGCATTGATGAGTAAATGTCTCTTGTGTGCTACAAATGCGTTTAAGTCTTAGAAACTGACTATACAGTATGCCATCCCAGCAGTGGCGGGGGGAGGCAGAATATATACTAATTTTATGTACTACACATCAGCAGCCCATGTCGCATGACATCGGGAACAAAAATTATATCTTCCATTGAAGATTACCATCTCCCTTGTATGATGACCACTCTAGTCACCATCAGCACCCTCTCTATATATCATCCCAATATAACAGTAGGACCGACATTTCCAATCGGTCACCACTATGCTTTGACGCATTGATACTACTGACACCATAGGGTACATCACTCATACCCTAGCCGCCATCAAAAATCCTCTGATGAGACCCCTCGAGGGTCGAAACTGCTTTAATAAGGGTGTATTCATTCAACACACCTTATTACATAGAGGCAACCACCTGTATGTCAGCCTCATGACGTCATCAGTATCCCTCCCTGTTGACTACGAACGATCACAACAATATCACGTGGTCCTTTCTTGGTGCCGTGAGAAACGCTGTATGTGTAGTACGCCATTCCGATTCAGGAAGGCTAGCGGTCAGGTTATCAACATATATATACCTGCGGAGATTTCCTCCCAAAAGTCATCATACCCTGTCATATTGTCTATATATATATATATATATATATATATATATATATATATATATATATATATATATATATATATATATATATATATATATATATACATATATACATTTAGATTACTAATGCAACATTGTCTGAAAAGGTCAGTGCGTAGCACATCAAATTCGTGTTCTATTTGATTCGATTTTCAAATTCGGGGTTTAACCCTCCAAATGCTGAGACTTCTTTGGTCCAAAGCACAAGGACAAACCATCTAAAACCATCTAAACCCTGTCTTGTTGGTATTCATTGGATAGCTCTCGCTGAGTATTCTCAGTTGACTACCCATCTGCCAGGGTTTCAGTCACCTTCCGGGGTTTTGCATACTTTTGTATTGGCCAAATTAGCCACCATTAGCATAAGGATTAACATATTGTCGTTTGAAGCAAAGAAATGCTTTAAATTATTTGTAAATATTTGATTTACATTGCTTCGAACACAACAAAAAGATGGCAATTATATAATAATAACGAACAAATCAAAAACAACTAACTTGTGCGTAAATTTACATGATCAAAGATTCTATATTCTGCCAGCACTTCCATTTCCATTTGAAGAAGTGGTGTCTTCAATAATGAGTTGCCATTTTTTCAAAAGGATTTTTATTAATCTTTTGTGATTGGCCCAATTAATATTCTTTGTTTCATCTTTGAATTTTAAGAATATCATTAACATGCACAAAGGAAGATCACGCACAGAAATTTCATTTCATTTACTCATGGACATGATGGGGACCATATACTGCTTTTATTGCAGCCAAATCGCACCGCTTCAGATGTGCAAACATAGTTGTGGTTTATTTGATTGACACTGTGGTGTGTGAATCCATTAGCAGTGTTTGCTTAGCCGTACGATGATACATGGGGTGTGTACTTGAGGGCTGAAATAAATCATGTACGCGTCAAGTGTCTCTTCAGATCGATACCACAGTCAGGCTTGATATATCGGTCAGTTAATGCCTGCTTAAAGGGCGAATGTGTCATTTTACCTACAATATGACAAGTGTAACTACCCAAATGTTGTTGTTGATATACATACATGTCATTATAACAAAAGTTTTATAGAGACAGAGCCTATGAGACGACTTTGTTGTGAAATACAGAGCTGAGGGGATTGAATGGGCCATCTAAACCCCAAAGCTCTGTATTTCCCAACAGAGTCAGTCTGGTACAGGATCTATCACTATTATAACATAGAATTTTAGTTGTTACCTTTTTAAAACACATTTTCAGTTTTAAACAGCTGCAGAGTATTGCGGCCATTGTGTTTATGAATGAGAAGCAGACAGCCTGCTTGATGTCTCTGAAGTTTATTGGGAAGCAATATTTTATCTTATAAACACCAGAAAACAATACCTACCATTTTTTGAAAAATACAAATTGAAAATGAAACCCATAAATGGACGAATTCTTTATTTATTCTAATATTTAGACCATGAGGTGGTGATTATGTTGTCATGACGACAGTCCATTTAAGAAAGCCTTCAAGGCTTTGTTGAAAAATGATTATGCCTTGTTACTATGGCAACATCTTATAATTTGTAATATAAGCATATTTACAAAGTTCTTTCATATTTCTTAAATAGGATTGTCCTATCAGCAATCAGGGTTTGTACCATGTGACCAATGCACGCCGTAGGAGGGCATTAAATCACAACTCATAATGCATTCACTCCAGGTAGAAATGGGTTAGGTGAGGGCTCTGCCATGGCATTTGCTTTATACCTACACTTTTTCATGGAAGCTTCGTCTGGATCTATGACATATGAAAATAGCTTGAGAATACAACCATTTCAAAGAGTGTACTGCATGAAAGCATGAACTCAGTTCAAGGTTAGATACAGGCAAGGGTCTGATTAGAAACGCCTTCATAAAAAGTCAATAGCAATGTACGTAGTGAGGTCGGTATTGTTCCCTCCGGGTATGGAAGGGTGAAAGCAAAAAGGAGTATTGATGAACCACGTCATATCTCTTCAAGATACGAAGCCCATGAAACAGGCGTTGCTACATGTATCTATGGTGCCAAATAACTGTACGCAGCTCGAGGACCGGAAATTAACACGCATACGTTAAATGGAGCCTGCTTTATCACCAAGGATGTTCTTTGTTCTAACCACTTAGGTTTCGGAGAACTTCTTTGCATATTGATTATGTGCGTGGTACGGTTCGTGTCCAATTAACTAGGCATATAAGAAGCTTTAACAGCGACTCCGTGTACCGGGGACTATCGATTGTGATACTCAAAATCAACGCCTCTCTAAAGCCTCTCTGCGCTCGTATATTAAGTGCAAACTCTTAACTTACATCATGCATGCATTCTCATATATTCACTATGTTACTTCCTTATGACGTAGGCAACTTTTTATTTGCCCATGTACACTATTTAAAGCTGTATTTACCGCTATCTATTTGCAAAAGTCCTCCCATCGCATACATACTGTTAGATAAGGTTCATATATTTGTATGTATGCAAAAGTATCAGTTGAAATGATAATATATACTGCCTATTTATTGCGTTTTTTTACTTCAGCTTGAGAAACATGAAGTGCATGCTATTAAATGGACAAATGCCTGTTATGTACGTGGTTCAACTCCAATGCATCAACTCCAATGCCGTCTAATATATTGCTTACTGATTGTTCACCATGTCTCGGCAAACATGGCATGCAGCAAAAAGAGCCAGTCACATGCAAATAGTCAGATACATATCATGTCTGGCATTATCTACGACACTGAACATTTGGATATCTGGAAAATGTGTACCTAGTTAGGGGGTGATTGTTGTTTGCAATTGTATTGTATGCCTGTTTATTGACCAAGTTATCAAACTTGAAAACACATTTACAAAGTATTCAGTGTAAAACAATATAAATGCATAAGAAATACATTAAACATAATTAGAAAATAAGAAAAAAAACGTAAATCAAGACAACATTTAGCATAACTTAAATAAGTAACTTAATTGCCTTTAAGAATTAGAGTTTAAAAAGTGGAGCTCGTAATCATAGATTATGTGACTAACAGTAACAAACATGTGTTTTAAGTTCTGTTTTATGAAGACGGATTGATTTGCGTGTGATAAAGACATTATGTGTCGTAACTTACCTGCTCCCAGTGGATGAAGCCAGGTCTTGGAGCGAGTTTAGAACAGTCGCTGTGCGAGGTATCGTCGCTCAGCTCACACAGTCCAGCTCCCTGACCCCGCGGCACTTCACTCGTGAAGGACGCGCAGCCGCTTGTTCGCATACACAATCTAGCGCAGCCAAACTCGCTGCTCCGGTGACTGGTCTTATTTCCCGTCGGCAAATCTTTATCATTTCCACAGGGAATGTGGTAGACGCCTTTCTCTTGGTCTTTGCTTGCCATGACACTCGCGGAAAATAGAGTCACGAGGTAGTAAAGAGATAGGTACCAAAAGTTACCCATCTTGTTGAAACTTGGTATTTCTCTACGATCAGAGTTTTCGATGTTATTGCCGTCCTTGCTATTAATTACATCATAGATGTAAATGTTAGTTTTATTTTGTTTTCTTATTTTTAAGCTATTGCTTTTGGTTCATGCTGTTGTAACTGCATTTACACGTTACTTATATTGTAATTGATATCGCTGCTATTGATGATGGTGGAGGATACCGGATTACCCCACGAAAACTTACAACTGGCTAGTCAAAGACCAAATTCCAAAAACTTTGATTATGGTGAAGCTGTGGGTTTCTTGCTATTCCTCACACGTCACGCTGTAGCTGTTGCTGTTCTTGTAGCTGCAGTTGCTATTTTTGCCACATGTTGTTGTTGATTATTGATATTGCTGATACATTGTGCTGGTGGTGTTGCAGCTGTTGTTGAGTCCTGTATACGTATTGATGGGAGTACGTCTCATGTTTCTGCAACAGCCTTCCAGTGCTCGACGCTGTTGTAGTAACTTTTGTTCGTTCTTAATTCAGATAGCGTTGTTGGTGTTCAAATAGATGTGTGTCAAAAGTGGTATTTGGTTTGCATTGATAACTATTTTCTTTCTCACCCCTTTGATAGGTGTTCCTATGCCGCCCGATCTGCAGCTTGTGGTAATGGTTGGAAGTCTTCTAGTACTAGCAAGCGGCTGATATTCATGTTTCCAAAACAATAGGGGTTGTACACATAACATAATTGCATACATATCCTCCTCCATAGCAACCAGTTAGCGGCACACGTGTCACGTGATAACATGCGCAGTGCATGCTGGGTATTAGAGTTGATTTTAACCCACTCACGTTTGCAGCGGCCGAAAAAGGTCTAACTATGTTGACGATATTTTACCACGAAAAGTATTTCTAATAATTTTTTGAATGAGAATTATGTTACCAATCTCAACCACCAACGCCTCTTTATGTTTTGTTTTTAGAACTATGTTCTATGCAACATGGGACTGTGCAGCGGTGTATCATAGGGTTAATAGACATGACTCTCTCCACGCCAGTGTCTGCCTCCCAACAGGAAGTTGTAAATGTTCATGAATATCAATTATCAGGGTCACTTTGTTCAGAAGAGGAACATGTAAAGTGGTCATAAATTTAGTCAAGACTGTTCTCTTAACCAATTGATAATTATTTGACTCAGGTTGTCTTACAAAACAGCTGTGTCTGTAAATGATAAACAGTGAGGCCACTATCAACATATGAAGACGTCACTATGTCTATGTGCTATACATAGAGGTCCAGGGGCTCATAGAGAGAGATCGAACAGGTAGAAGAGAGTGGACAGAACGGGGAGGTACTTTTTTTTAAAGTGAATAAACATCTTAAACAGCCAAGCAAGTCCTTCCACGTGTCCATTACATATATTCCTATATAATAGTCACTAGTCATTTTCAGAAGTATCATGTAGCAGGACGGTGCTCTGGAAGATGGCTTGCAATTACGAATAGGTTAGTTGATCGTAAATAACTCGCTCAGAGGGGGGACATAATGGAACGCGTATGTGCACTTTGACACATTAGATTAACGATCCATTAATGTTATTGGTTTAGTCTCAATACCGTTTAAACTGTCAATAACCATGTATAATCAGGTAAAGATCCCTGTCCATGAATAAATCATTGCACGTTACTTACTTAATTCCAATAAATGCAATTATTGACAGAGCATTATATATTGTCATCAGCTCCACTCTGATTCTAGCAGCTGATTGGTCAATTTCTTTGATGTACTGGACTGCACTGGGCTTCTAATGTTGACACGTGTCAATAGTAGGAGCCCATTATTAATCCTTTCTATGGGATACTAACAATACTGTTCACAACGTTCACTGTTAGGACTCCAATATGTTCATACCGTTGTAAGGCAAACTATATTCTCCCCCGACAGAGGTCGCTTTATCATAGCAACAAGATGGCGGCCATGGTCAGTCGCTAACTGCTAGACATTATTTTCAGGTATCAAAACATTATTTGTCTATCAAAATCTGCCAACAGGGAATATATCTGCAGGATAAGATGGCAACAAGTAGTTAAGATCGTTTTAGGTATATAAATCGCTACTTTTAATGAGAAATCTGCCTGAGTCGGCCTAGGTCTGACGACTCGTTTTTTTCTCTGATCTCTATTGCAAGAACCTTGAACCTCGATCTTTTTGTGTTCGTCGTAATTCACGTGTGGGGGGGGGGGGGGGGCTGATGACAAATGTGTTATCTTTGTTGTGAAAATGGTACACAGTCGTTGACTGCATTCAGATGGCAGGTATCGAATTTTTGAAAATCATCTAAACCCTGTCATGTTGGTATTCATTGGATAGCTCTCGCTGAGTACTCTCAGATGAGTACCCACATGTCAGGGTTTCAGTCAATTTTGAGGTATTTCACATCATTATGTAATGACTAAATTAACTGTCAGCAGCATAATGGTAAGAGTATGACAATCAGTTGAATTACAGCAGTTATATATCGTTAAAGAGCCAAGGCTTCAAATAAATTGATGATAAAGCAATGTATTCAAATGTTCATGCAAGCTGTTCTAACATTACAGGGCGCTGGTTAGTAAAGTTAAACCCCACTTACAAAATGAACAAAAAACATCTGCATTTCACTTATAAGGGGCAAAAGAAATGCCATACTGTACATGTATGTCCATGCCTTGTGATGATACTCCACTGTTGCGCTGAAAAGTAGTTTTTAGCATGCCTTTTTAGCATGCTCGTGTGCCTGAATTTGTAACATCTTACATGGTTTGTTTAATTAATATAGTAAAATTAAGTGAAAACACACACAAGTAACAAACAATAGCTCTCCTCATACAGACTAAGCTGCACTTAAAAAACACACACAAGTAACGAGCAATAGCACTCCTCATACAGACTAAGCTGCACTTATGTATGGATGTATATATATGTATGTATGTACATGTGTGTGTGTGTGTGTCTGTCTGTATGCATGGGTATATGTATGTACGTATGTATGTTTGTATGTATGTGTGTATGTATGTATGTGTGTGAGTGTGTATGTATGTATGTATGTATGTATGCATGTGTGTATGTATGTATGTATGAATGTGTATCACGGGTGTCTGTATTAGCATTTTCGTTTTGGATTGAAGCATTATGATTGAGCGAATGGAGCACGCTAAGCATTTGTAATATTTACTTAAGTTCTCATATCTGCACGATCTTTAATAAACGTTGACAGAAACTTAAAGTGTATTATGACAGACACTTGTTAGGATTATGCCATTGCCTTAGAACGTTAGGTTTCAGGAGATTGCAAGCAAATTGCAATCTAGAGGATTATTTATCTGATGATTCGCCGGAATAAAATAAGCGACTTGCGTGGAAGCCCCCATGTGGCCAGCCATTATGGTAATTCAGATGTCAAAGGGTGGTCACTTGACCCGGAAGGACTTCCTTTCCATACAAACACATAGGATGACCAGTGCAGCTTATGCATGGTCCATCATAAATGATGTGTTTGCGGTAAAAAATACCTGGATTTTGTGAATAAGCAGCAAGATATAGTGAGGTAAGGACATAATGAACACATACTGAGAATTTCACATCGATTCAAAAGCCCTCAAAGGAGATATTATCTTTTGAAAAGATGGTCAATAGGGGTTCTATCTACCTTGTTTACATTCTAGTTTATTACTGTGCTGACTTATCAGTTAACATATTGAATGCAACACATCCAAGGGTGTATTAAGGAAAATCATTCAATATTGAGCTTATCAAACATCTTTTGAATGTATTTTGCATAAATACTGTAGTTTATTTTTCAATATTAGGCAATTAGAGATAGTCATACTGATAGGATGTATGTATATATATATATAAACCAAAGACATACAATTTAACACTTTCTCATTACTTTTCTCTCCTTTTCCAGGGCTAAATGAACACATAGGTTATTGATAGCAATCATGCCTAATACTATTTGTGCTGTTTTTTGGTTGCCATAATAGCAAGCGGAAACTAAAATTATGGGCAGAGGAATTCTGTAACCTGCATGGATATAACTTTAATGTGGGTGCCTGTGATTGTGAACCTCCATTTAGGTTACATGTTTTCCCATCTGAAAAAGTGGACCCTGATGCTAGGAAAAGATGGACAAAAAATATAAATAGGATGGACTCCAAATCTGGTAAAATATGGACACCTACAGCTGACAGCAGGGTTTGCTCAATCCATTTCCCTGAGGGAAAACCAACTACCAAGGATCCTGACCCAGTCCTACATCTCGGCCATGACAAAATACAATCAGTTACACCCACAAGGAGAAAATTAAATAGGTATTCTGATACCAATGTCTGCCCACCAAAGGTAACAAGAGTGGACATTACAGGAGAAGAGCCCTCTGAGAAAGCTAAGGATTCTGGTGTAACGTCAAGTAATACCCAGCCCTCTGAGAAACGAGGGTTCTGGAGAAACTTCAAGTAGTACTCAACAAGAAATGTATTCACACCATATTCTAGAATGTATTAATCTAGACCACAGTTATTATCAAACAGAGTGTTACTACTGCAAGAAGAAAGATGGGGATATGAAAAAGATTATATCTGAATCATTTAAGCCAAAAAAACTTGATCAGATTACAATGGATATGAAGCTTCTCAAATCTGACGAAAAGGTGAAATTTTATACAGGTTTACCAAGCCTAGAGTGTTTCAATCTGGTATTTGAATATGTCAAACCAGAAGTTTCAGATATGAATTACTGGGGAGGGGACTCTAAAAAGAAAGGTTCTGGGAAGAAAAGGAAGTCTAAGAAACGTACACTGACATTAAGGGAGGAGATGCTTATGGTGTTAATGAAATTGCGTTTGAATTTACTTCTTGAGGACCTTGCTGATAGATTTTCACTAAGTTCAGGGAGAATTTCTAGAATTTTCACCACATGGGTGAAGGTCCTGGCTAGAGTATTGCAACCTCTATTAAGGTATCCCAGCAAGGAGTCCATACTTGTAGATCTACCTCAGTGTGTGAGGAAGAAATACCCTAGATTGAGGTGTATAATAGATTGCACAGAGGTTTACATTCAGCGCCCCAGAGATCTAAAGGTTCAAGCAGCAACCTGGTCCGATTACAAAAGGCACAATACTTTTAAAGTGTTAGTAGGTATTACACCAAGAGGAAATATAAGTTTCCTATCAAAGGCCTGGGGTGGTAGAGCATCAGATCGTACTATTGTAGACAAAAGTGGGTTTCTAGATTTGATCGAGCCCTTTGATCAGATAATGGCTGACAAGGGATTTACAATCAAAGAGGAGCTAGCTCTGAGAATGGCAGAACTGGTGATGCCACCAGCAGCAAAGGGCAATATGCAGATGTTGCCTGATGATGTACTCAGTACAAAAAAGGTTGCCAACTATAGAATACATGTAGAAAGAGCGATTCAGAGATTGAAAGGATTTCGTATCCTCCAAGAAACCTTTCCCATAACAATGTTATCTAATGTAGATGACATTGTGATAGTTTGTGCTGCACTCACAAACCTTAAAGCACCCCTGGTTACTGGACCATAGAGCATAATGAATGTATATATATATATATATATATATATATATATATATATATATATATATATATATATATACATATATATATATATATATATATATATATATATATATATATATATATATATATATATATATATATATATGTGTGTGTGTGTGTGTGTTTGCACTTAGCAGGGAAAGAATAAAAGAAAGAAATATGACAACTTTCACTCATTTATTAGTTATTATTACGGGCAGGCAGCCTGCATAGATCTCCCGACAGGTTTTGTTCACCAAATCTCATGTATTTTCGCACTTATGATGTTGAATAATCATATATTTTTTAGACACCACCTGTTCAGAAGTTAACATCAATTGATAGAATAATCGGAGAGGGTTGGGACATCACCATTGCATTTTGTGCAAGTCCAACACTGTGACTTGGTGTTCATTTCAAGGTTGGCACAAGATTTATGAAACCAAAAATGACATTTTGTACATGTAATACTTATGGCAGACCCTGAATCATTGCAAATAAATTGGCATATCTCACAAATGTACACTGGCTTTGATTTCCTTTTTGACTGTTTTCCTAATTTGATTCTGGTGTCTAACTTTCGTTTTATCCCAGATTTCTTTTCCGATTTCTGGTCGCCTAAGGCCTGCTTTACCCCAGTTTCTGACATTTGAAACACATTAGGAATTGACATATTTAGACTTGTATCTGATTCTACTGATGAAATCATCTCATCCATTAACTCCCTTACAGTGTTTTCTACTTCTAAACTCATTTCCAACTCTTTGCTCACTATTTCTGGTGCCATATAGTTCAGATAGAAATATTCTAAATTCAAAGCAAGTGATGACCAATAGATTGTGTCAGGATAGATTCTCTCCAAAAAATGACCATGCCTTGTAAATACAAAGAAATCACACCACTTTCGTTTTGTTATGGCCAACTGACCTTGCACCTGGTCGAAGTACTTGTGATTACGTTTCAATACATCTTTCCCATCCTTTTCTACTAAAAATGCAACATTGTCAGAGGAAGGAAAAGTGTGGGCACAGGAGATAGGGCACTTTACCTCAAGAATACCCTCCCCACAACAACACTCTACTAAGCCATCAGGACTAGCTCCTAAATAACCCCTTTGTGAATCCACAAACAATCCACACTGATTTATCTTTACATGTTTATGACCATTTGCTGATGAAGTTTTTCTGTATTCATGAATAGCTATAGGCTCAATTTGGCGTCCATGTTTTAAAGAAGGTAAATTTGGATTTACTTTGATATACCCCATTACCCGAGCAAGTAGTTTGTTACAGTCAACTTTAGATGAAACATCAGCAGATATTACACTATTCACTCTAGTGTGTACATCCCTGAAGTTGGATGCTGTAATTCTTCCTTTCCTCTGCCTGAACCACTCAGGGTTGGAAGCCTGACCCCTTGTTGCATTTTCAATTTTCCTTATATCATTTACATCATACAATGGTACCCTACTCAAGAATTCTTGTGTTGACAAAGTAGAATGTGCAAGATCTGTCAGCGACTTTGGTACATTAGCGTGCCTAGTCTGTTTATCATAGTAAGTATTTTTGACAGGTGGATCACTATGCTCAAAATTAGCAACCGCATTTGGAACTTTCTCATTGATAGAAAGCATAAATTCCTCAAAGGACATGCCTCTCTTCTCGGTGTTTAATATAGGTTGGAAAGAGGCTTTAGAGTTCAAGATATTTTTCTTTTCTTTCTTTTGAGCACTAGGTTTTGTCAAGTCCATTTCCATGATTCTTTGTGGCTGTATTAAAGTTAATTTTCCCCCATCATTCCATACACAGGGTTGAGATGTGCAAGCTGGGTTAACATATCCATACTCCCAGCAGAAATCCACCTTATGGACAAGGGCAGCAACATGATTACAAGACTGCCCAAGCCTACAAAGAAATAAGACGTTCATCAGAAAGTGTTTATGAATTTTATATTATCAAGGAGTGTGCAGGCGGGATGGGGGGGGGGGGGGGGGGAACCAGGGTAGTGACAAAAAGAAATGTATTCATAACCCCATATTTAGTGTGGATTAACTCCACAGTAAGAATAGAAATAGGAAATAAAAGGATAATTAGTTTCCTTCATTTTGTTAATGTTTTGTCCAGAAGACAAGGACTCGCTATCAAATACTGCTATTTTGCTCATTTATTAAAAGTATTATTAGTACCAGAATATTTATTCGCCAAAGTTTATATTAAGACATCATTATTGCAACTTACCCTGCAAAGCAAGTACAATATGCACTCTGGATTTCGCCTGTGAATTTCTCTATGCAGATCCAAACATCATGTGGGTCATCATTAATGTTCTGGGATGGCTTGCATTTTGTCTTCAGAAAACAAAACTCCTCACCCTCTGAGATGGGATGATAAAAAATCTCTAACAACCATCGTGAAGAGAAGTAGCTGTAAGCCTTTTGGTCCTTATAATCACTAAGAAGCCGGTCAGTCATGTTGGCTGTGTCTGTGTCTGTGCCCATTTTTTTCAGGAAAACACTTAAATCCTCAATCCTTGTGTGTGGCCATTTCTTAAGACCTTCACTTTCATTTAGCCAGCAGTCTAGTTCTGTCAAAGGGTCTGGTAAGTTCCCTTTAGGAGTGGTGAGAAGATCCCTGTATGATTTAGCTAATATCTTTTCCCTTTCTTGTTGAGTAATGACCGCTGGTGCTTTCATTTCCCATGCAGAAAAAGCTCTAGCAACGAGGTATTCTTTAGTACCACTAACCCTGTAATCTCTCTCTCTGAGATAAGATTTTAAGTTGGGAACCGTCCACATTTTGAATTTTTCTAATGTCATATCTGTCAAATCATTTCTGTGAGACATCCTGACTGTTCAGTTGTCTTCTACAGAACTAACACTGGCCATGTGGGGAGTGAATTCTGCATATATGGGTGGTCACCTCTCTGAAAAGGGGGGTATAATATAATAGTCTTTATTCCATTGATTAGATTTCAAAGAACAGGGAGAGTCAACGATTTGAAACAAATTTGTACCAGCCATAAGATTTGTTCTGGTCTCAGCTTCACCCAGTGAGAAGCTGAAGGGAGTCAAATTACACCTGTGTAACAGCAGGAAATCTGTCTAATTTCCTCAAATAAAGTTGACAATGTACAAAAGAATATTCCCTTGGGTCACTTTCATCTTTTCGGGGAAATTGGATGATGCTAAGTGACATTTTAAGCACATTATGTGGAGCTTGAAGGGGTCCTGCCCTAGCTTCCCTATGCTATTCTAATGGGAGCAGGCTGCCAGCCGGCAGCATTTGCACCCCTGCTGCACCCCTAGCGCTTATGAGCAAAAGGCTTATTGATTGTGCATGATTATACAATATGCAAGCGACTGGTGTGGACACAAGGTTTGACCTATGCATGAGACGGCATCCTCCAATAACTAGAATTGGTGCATGATGTATGTAACAGTTCATAAACTGTCTGACACTTTCGATTATCATACCACGGCCGGGATGAACGCATGCAAATGATAGGTTTAACACCAAAAGAAACAACAAAACATTTCACTTTCTCACGCATTTGTTTTTAATACATAAAACTTCTACCATCTAACTGAATGACAGAGTAACACAGTGTAAAACAATTGCTTTGTCTCTTAGAACGTGTACTTGTGACGATAAGTTTATATATATATATATATATATATATATATATATATATATATATACATATATATATATGTATATATATATGTATATATATATATATATGTATATATATATATATATATGTATATATATATATATATATATATATATATATATATATATATATATATGTATATATATATATATATATATATATATATATATATATATATATATATATATATATATGTATACATATATATGTATATATATATATATGTATACATATATATATTATATATATATATATATATATATATATATATATATATATATATATATATATATATATATATAATACATGTATATAGACATGCAAGTACACAAACAGGCGTATATAATTGTGTGAATATAAAATCGCATTCTCTTCAAACAACGCTAAATCACCTTAATGATTTCTGCTTAACTATTTGCTAAATCAGCATCACTTTAGTTTTACCCTGAGCCAAAAATTAAGTTGTAAGGTATGCATGTATACATATATAGTGGAATCTGAATAATTTGAAATCATGACTTTTAGTTGTCTTATCATTAGCGCCAACTAGCGGACACATTTTACATTATATTGGGTTCCGGGTGAGCAGAAAAGTTCAACCGATATAAGCATTTCGCTTTATTTCAACTCGCTGGATTAAAAAGAAGGAGACCAAAGCATGATATTATCATATGTGAAGAGTGATCTCAATACGGTAATCATGCTTTGAAGCTGAAGGGATAGAATTCCTTCTTCTTGCTTGTACTGCTGTTGGTCATTACTAATTTTCCAAAACAAACAAAACACACTTTCATTACTAGAGTTATCATTTTACTTTGTACATATATGCAAATATAAGAATTGAATTGAATTGAATCAAATCGCGGAGTCACCTTATCGAAGACATTTTACGTTAAGAATCGAATCAAACAGTTTTAAATATCAAAGACAGTCCTAAAAGCAATACATTCTTTGACAACAGAAAACGTAGGAGGCATTAAATAAGCCAGAGGGTCATTTTGGTAATTTTCGTGGTTTCCATGTAAAATGCTCTGTTTTGGGGAGACTCGAAAGGAAATTTGCACACGGCCCACATTCTGCCATAACCGCTCAATAAGCGTGTCTATGGGCACTCGCCTGAGGTGAGCTGCACGTTGTCAACAGCGATGTCGCCCAGCATGCCGCTACCACGCTTTGTCTCCCACGTAATCTGAAAAATAAAATAAAAATAGTTGTCAACACCAACACAAACCTGCATATCTCCCTGGACCTCTGGTTACAAAGAGGGCGGTGCATAGCGATGTATTATTCAATGACTGCTGTGTCGCTGTGCACTGTTTCATTATTGTGTGTATGGATTTTATTTAACTGTTTATTTTTTTATTTCATTCATTTTATTTTATTCTATTTTTTTTTTGGGGGGGGGGGTTCTTTTTATATTCATATGTTCAGTTCTGTGTATGAATCGTCAATAAACAATACAATTCAATGGAGTAGAATAGAAAGCCTCGAGGGTGTTAGGTCTGTATCAATTCATCATCAATTCTGAATCAAGTCCAACTTTAAGCCTGAGTGAGAAAGGCCAGTGTAATTGTATTACGATGGGGACATTGTCCAGCAGATCCAGGTTTCCTTCATTATAACTACTAGTCGCTAGTAGCAATTTTAAGCACGCCTGGTAGAAAGTGTGATGGTACATCAAATAAAAAATATTCAAACTTGGGATTTTCACCTAAATCATTATAGAAATGTTCCCTACACAAAGTCTAATAATGCAACGGCAGGCGCGTCAAAGGTTATTGATGGCTAGGAGTTAGAGATTTTTCCTATGTACCCCAGTTTCCTCCACCTTCTAGATAAGATCCAGAGAAAGTCCGATACAAGGTGATAGGAGTGGGAATGAAAGGAATGGAAAGTAGTATGAAGCTAGTGGCGCTGGGCGCAACACAGCGCAAAGGTTAGGCAGGTATGGTAGAGGAATGGATCCGTGCGCCAAAAAATGTAGGCCGGCGCACGGATCCATGTCTCAAAAACACTAGTCAGAATTTGCCCCCTCACCCCCCCCCCCCCCCCCCCCCCCCCCCAATATGATAGTGACCAACCCTCTGGGTCATGGACTATAATGATGTATTCAGTTCAAAAGCAATCTCTGTGTGTTTCTCATAACTGGGAATTTGTCATAATGCTGCAAGTGTGATCTGCTACATAAAATTAAAGTTATTTCATAATCATACTTGTATAGTTATCGATTTGCCAACACCTGTAAAATAAAATAGCCCACTCCTAAACTAATAAACTAATCTGACCCCTGGTGGCCAGGATTGGAACCGCATAAAATCTCCTGATTTTGGATGGTTGAATGTTAACTGGTATGAATTATATAACTTGGTCAGAAATCTTCAGATTAGCTACTGATTTGCCAACTTTCAAAAATCAGCCACCATTCCTCAAGAATAAATTTATTTTCTAGCCAAGAGCCAAGAATTTCATAATATGCTGAACATAGTAAGTATTTGATCTTGAAAGATCACACAATGTCTGGAAAGATCACACAATGTAAATGTTGTTGAAGAAGACATTTTCAATTCCAAAGCTATCTGCGTGTTTTTGAAAACTGTGTGTATATTATCATGCAGCAATTGTGATCTGCTACATATACTGAAATTAAATTTATCCTATTAACATATGTTTCCATGATTATCAACTCTAAAGGCCCGCTCCTTAAGCAAAGTACTAACCTGGCCCCTCCCAGAATTGGAACTAAACAAAATGAAACCAAAAGACGCCGCAGTATAGTAAACTGCCTGATAAGTGATATATCCTGATTTTGGATTGTTGAATGCTGACGGGTATGCCAACGTACGTGCACAATATCAATTGAACAATTTATAACACACACGTACCATGGTTTAAGAACTTATGGCCAGTTTAGCGATATTCTCAGAATGAGGCATCTCCGCCGCGTATAGTATACCGTAGGTGTACGTCCTATACATATTTCGCTGTTTCGCTATTCATAGGATTACCGTAAAGTCGTTCCCCTTTTTCGACATATTAGCTAAAATTACACGGGCGCGAAAATATCCCAAAAAGTTTCCCATATATAAACTTTAGACAATCTTTCAATCGCACGCATGACTTGATTTTTTAGCCGCTCAGTTTCGTCAATAAACTCGCTGCCATAAACCGTTATTTACGACGAATTTGTTATCGTCGATTCTCCCTATTACCTAGAATATTGCCAACTTGGCGAGTGGCAGCATGCTGAACCTATGAATGTCCTACGGACGACGTGCTACCCTACAGCACGTCTGATGCCGAAGTGGGTCAAGCTTAAATATGGCAGAAAAGGTGACGAAAAATGAATCGGAATCCACAGTACCAGAACTTATATATGGCTGAACATATATAGAAATCTTTTGATTAAATTTGTTTTTCCAGGAGGTTGAAAGAGTCCCTCCCTAAGTATGTTTATAACAGTTATCCTTTTATCTAATTAGGTATGATCAAAGTTGTCGGACTGTGTTACTCTTTGAACTCTAAATGCTAATGGGTTGAGCAAAAAAATCAGATCTACTTTATAGTTTCACACGCATTATCTCCATTTTGTGAAACGTGGAATTTGGGATTTCGTCTTTTTGTCACCGTTTCTACTATGTTGCGGCTAAGTCGTCTCTAGCCAGTCAGTCGTAGGTGATAGAAGAATGTCATTTTCGATCAAAAGCATGGTTCATGGTCTTTGAGCCAGCAGGGCGTCTGGGTGTCTTTTTGGACACCCAAACCCTAAAAAGGCACCCCTCAGGACACCCACTGTTTATGAGGAACTTCTTAAAATTTCAATCTCAAGCATATCTATACATGTTTATGGTTGAAATCTGAGTATATTGTGGTACCTCTTAAACATTTGTACGCCACAAAATTTAACAATTGCCAATTTTGGGCACCCAGTTTCTTAATCCTGGCTAAGGTTAGTTGATAAAATATTTGAAGTAGAAATCTCTTTTAGAACATAACCAACAACTCTCTTTTAAATAATCTTCAAAGTCTTTTTTAAAGATATTATCAAAAGCATCATAAATCCAGACGACAATTTCTAGACGAATTCCAAGGCATGGATGGGTTAACTGCTTAGCCAATATAATAATAGAAATAATTATAATAATAATAATAATAATAATAATAATAATTTTATTGACCGCACTAAGAAAATTATAGATATTGTGTTTGTGTGCTATCTACTCACCGTGAAGGGTGTGGAGGGGGTAGCGGTTATGGGTGTCTCGGACGTGTACCACTCGTTCCTGCCCATCTGGCCAGCCTGGTGGAAGAATGGGCTGCCCACGTTATTCCCCAGGTACGCCTTCAGACTACCGATATGTTTTCCGAACATGTGGTAGCTAAACTTGAGGCAGAGGCTGCCTGCCGTGGCGACTAGAGGAGGACTCACAAGCCTGGGGAGGAGAAAGGTTATCATAGCGTACATCTACAACCTTTAGTGCAGAAAACTAGCGTGGTGAGGATGATGTTAGTGATGGTAATGATGATACTGTTTGTTTGGGTGATGATGATAATGATGATGATGATGATGAGGATGATGATGATGATGATGATGATGATGATGAAGATGATAGTTTGGGTGGTGGTGATGATGATGATGTCATGATTTTGGGACTTTTCTAGTGACACATCCAGGGTGAGAGATCAATGCAGGCTGCACATTAGTTTATCTTTTCAGGGATGACATAGTGTGATCATATAAGGGTGTTGCGAGATAAGAATATTTGAATGACTTACAGGAATGGAAAGTTGTCAAAAAGTTATTTAGGACTTTAATGCAATCATGTAAACTCATGTGAAAAGGTCTCTTTTACACGTTATCGCTTAGTCAATACTTAGATGACCAATCTTTATCCAAGGTCAATAGATGTTTCTATGGATGACAATAGATGCTTCTATGGATGACAATAGATGTTTCTATGGATGACAATAGATGTTTCTATGGATGACAATAGATGTTTCTATGGATGACAATAGATGTTTCTATGGATGACGATAGATGTTTCTATGGATGACAATATATGTTTCTATGAATGAGCTAGTTGACAGATTCTGCACCAGTCAAACACGCCATGTGTAGCCTGTCTGTGTTAATGGTGATAAGAAATGTTCATTTATTTGAAGCTATCGACTTGTGATGCATTATCAGCGAGTACTCTAAAGGTGTAGTTACCTTGCAGTATCATTTTCCTTGTAGGTTCTGAAGTTAAGATTAGATACCTCGACGTACATATAATACCGTCCTGCGGCGGCAACCATCGGACCTGAAAGTTAAAAATATATTTTACAGTGGCAAATTTTAGGAATATTTTCCACTATCACACGTGGTTACACTTTACAGTGACAGACTTAAGTTATGATTTTTCAACCCTTGCACGTGGTAACATTTTACAGAGAGTGACTGGAATTATGATTATCCACTATCACACGTTGTAACGGTTAGAAATATGTTTGTTCTAACCACTGAACACACAAAATTAAGATCTGAGCTGTAAGTGTTCCCTCAATTGGTTTATCACGCAGAACATTAATGTTAAAATGATAAGAAGCTGTAATAGATTCCAAAGCATATAATGAAACTGTTATCGTATCGGTAAATGAGTTATGCGAAAGATTTTTGATACACCATGAAAGATAGGAACTGAAGACGTTCTTGTATTTCACTATGATCTCAATTTCGGTAGAAACAAGTGGTGTACAAGTCTAAATTGAATTGTATTGTCTGATTCACAGAATTATAGAGTATACCGGTGCCTTACAACACTTGCAATATGAGTGCACCATTTATTTACAATACTGGTACGTAGTCCAGCACAAGATGTCTTTGGCCTAAAACAATGGTACAAAAGGGGAAAAGCAATGCCCACAATGGTACGAAACTGACAATTAATCCTGCCTTCAATGGCACAAAAGTTGACGTAAAATCCTACCTAGAATTGGCACAAATGGTGGCAAATGATCATCACCAGAATGCCACAAATCAACGTGCATATAAGGGAATAAAAACTAACAAATAACCCTGTCTACAATGGGACAAAGATTGACAAATAATCCTCCCTATATTGGCACCAAAAGGTGAACAATAATCCTGCCTCAAATGCCATGACGAATAATCCTATCTAGAAGGATACAAAAGGTGGCAAATACTCCTGCCTGGAATGGCACAAAAAGTGAGGAATATAAAGTAGAGACTGACCGGTGTCCCAGGTTGATGTCCAGCCCTCATGTCTCCTCCAGGTCATGGTGACATTCTGTGATGTATCCTTCACAGAGGAAAAGCCGCACAAAGAGGCGGACTCGAAACTGCACGTGAAAGGAACTGTTTTAACTGCAAAAAAAAAAGAAATTAGAATTGCCATAATTCTTCGAAATCGCAAAATATCTGAACAATGATATAACTAAATACATGAGAAAATGGTGCTGTGCTGGGTATTGGTAAACCTTTTATATACTCTAAAAATATCCAACACTATTGGAAATGTCCCACACTGTCATTGAATAGTTTGAATTGTGCTGATATTAGCAAACCGATAATTAGACATAATTGGGGGAAAACGAATTGCACGATAAAGGATATTGGTCTCCAATGGATACTATCAAGAGAAATTAAGAATCCAATGATAGTTACCCTTTTTATTCACAAATTTGAAAATTGAATAACTTCTGACTTTGACAATTTAGGACTCTAAGTTTGTAAAATTTATCAAAATCTGATTAAAACAGGGGTAAAGTGAACATGGATGTCCAGTAACAGTAGTAGTTGGACTTCCATAGTTTGCCTTGAGAGTCCAATAGTTACTATGTACGTGATGCAGGAGAACATTGGGTCCCTTCAGTTCTTGACAGTTCCTGTATTGGTGCATACATCCCCCTCTATTGGAAATGTCAGAAATGTTCGAATTTCGATTTGGAAACGAAGATGATAAATTGAAAAATTACATGTACATGTATATAAAATTCATTCAAGATAAAGAACAGTCATATATGCAGGGGTTCTCTGCTTTTTGATTGAAGTTGATTATACAAATCACATTCTCAAATTTATAATTCTCATTTTCATAATCACTTCATATTCACACATACACACACATGTACACACAGGACGTGTGCATGTGTTAAGCTACAAGAATAGAATCTTACCTCCAATGGGAAGGACTGGGGTGGTTGATGGGGTGGGTGCTGGGGTGGTCGATGGTGCGGTGGGTGCGGGTGTTGTCACAGGCTCAGGTTCATTTCCTCCCAACAGACCTTGCAGCATTCCAATCACCTTTCCAATCACATCCGCCTCACCTAAGAATAAACAATGATATATATATATATATATATATATATATATATATATATATATATAAATATATATATATATATATATATATATATATATATATATATATATATATATATATATATATATATATATATATATAAATATATATATATATATATATATATATATATATAAATTATATATATATATACATATATATATACATATATATATACATATATATATACATATATATATATATATATATATATATATATATATATATTATATATATATATATATATATATATATATATATATATATATATATATATATATATATATATATATATATATATATATATATATATATATATATATATATATATATATATACGTATATAAATATATATATACATATATATATATATATATATATATATATATATATATATATATATATATATATATATATATATATTTATATACATACATACATATAGTATATATATATATATATATATATATATATATATATATATATATATATATATATATATATATATATATATATATACATATATATATATATATATACATATATATATACATATATATATATATATATATATATATATATATATATATATATATATATATATATATATATATATATATATATATATATATATATATATATATATATATATATGTATATATATATATATATATACATATATATATACATATATATTTATATATGAATATATACATATATGTATATATACACACACACATATATATATATATATATATATATATATATATATATATATATATATATATATATATATATATATATATATATATATATATATATATATATATATATATATATATATATATATATATATATATATATATGAACAGATAAAGGAATTATCTGAATTAAGTGGGATCATTAAACACAACAGAATCAACAACTTTTCTTCAAATATCTCTCAATATATTACTTTGGTGTGACCATATGTCCATTTGTGTCCGACCATATGTAAGTTGCAGATGTGAGTGTGTTAGGTGAGTGATAGCAGCTAGGTGTGGGGAGTTACTTAGCATTTTATAAGATGGACTTCGATGAATGGGATCTGATTTCCTTATGTTAGTCCACCTCAACCACAGCGGTCAATTGGTATGACCAATCACGGCCTATGAATGACTATTGGTCCAAAATGATGAAATTCTCTTTATTTGTTTCGTGTAGACGTTGTGCAGGTTTAACCTGGGATGCTACAAGGGTAAATCCCGAGTTGCCAAAGCGGCACTCAGAAAACATCCTTCGATTGCATATGTAGAAGGGAAGATTACCCAGCAGACTATCACCATCAGGAAGCAGTCACTTAAAGCTGGAGGCTCACCCTTTACGGAAATGATTCCTCTTATCGACACTGGAGAGGACTCTTCAATGGATAGAATAGGATATAGATATCTCAATCAATTGCTAGACTTTTGTATATTCACTTGCCGGTATTCATTCTCTTTGAGAGGTTGTTTAGCTTTGCATCGTCATCTGTTCTTCCATCTACTGAATCATCGATCATTCGTTCTACCAGAGCTTCAAATGAATCCTGATCATCCACGTGTGCTGGCTTCCCCAGCGCGGACACCACCAACAGCGCGAACAGCAAACACGTCCTCATCCTGCCCTCACCTGCTGGCGGAGAATAGGTTAAAAATGTAACTAACAATGAGTATGATGACGTTTATATTAATAGAAAGAAATGATGATAACGATAATACAAATGATGATGATGATGTCGTTAATGGAGAAGATGATGATGGTGATGATGATGATGATGATGATAAGATGACAAAACCTCAATAACACCAAAAAGGCGACATCATCAACAACTACGAGCCATAACAGAAATATGATTCTATAAATACGAATACATATTATTAATGATAATGATATTAGAAATAATAATAATAATAATAATAATAATAATAATAATAACGTTGCTAAATGATATTTCCCCTTAATCCTTGGCGACATTCCATGTGCACTGACTGCTCATGTTGCTTAACAAAGCCCATCTTCTACTTCCGCACGCGGCATGTAAGAAAGCTATCAGTGACGTGGGAGTAGGCGATGGTTTTCGTCTGATTCTATAAATTTCTCTGATACCAACGATAGACCCGATTTAGCCTCGATGTGGCGGAAAATGTGACGATTAATGAATTCCTGAATGAAATATTGGAATAAAGCGTATTGCTACGTGACATGCTTGTACCTTTTACTCATGACCTGTCACCCCTCCCTCGCCCCTCTCCTAGATAATGGAACATTCCTAATCCTCTTATGTTCTTTCCACAACAATGACGCGAATGGGCTTCGTGATCTAAAAATGGACGTTTGTTCACCTTTCTATGTTGTGCCATCCATGCGAGAATAGCCACAAAGGTACCCGTCTATTCTAGAGCTATCCTTCTGACGAAATCTAGTCTTTCGAAATATTCGAAGGAGAAATGAATAGTAAAACCCAAACAAATTGCCCTCAAATAGTGTTCGCGTTCTTTATTTTCATCTCAAAAGTCAATTTTCCAAAGAAACAATAAAGAGGATTTCTACGAGTAAGGATGGTTTAAGTAGTTAATGTAAGGCTGCACTAGAAGGACGATGATAGTGCGGGTGTCGTATCAACTCATTGATCGTCGTTAAATCGGTCCAACATGACTTGACTACGTTGGTCATGTACTTCTTACAAAAGACATATTTTTGAAAAAGGTGAAGAAAAAGCAACTAAATCACCATATCGTCTACAAATGTTTTGATTATTCATGATGCATAAAGTCATGCTGCAAAAATCAGCGCATATAGCTTACTAAATTTATTCCAATTCTTATCTTATTTAACCCATTCACGCCTGGAGCGTACACATGCTCTGACACGTATGAAATGTCTTATAAAAATAAATATATTAAAAGTTGTTGTCCCTTTTGAGATTGAAAAGCATTCCTCAAATGAACTTCGAAAATTATCCCTTTTGATGCATTACGTCCAGAATTGTCCAACTATTCCAGATACTAAAGGGTTAAAGGAAGTGACGTAGTGAAAAGGCCCTGTTAACCCGTGGCGTTTTGTTACATGCACGACTGACTAGCACCCAGTCCGCCCAGAACGGTCAATGTGACTCAGGTAAAACCCTGGCCCTGGAACCTCAGAGTATGCCAAATATTATGCCAAATGCATTTCAAGTCGGTGATCTCCCCGCACGGCATGATCTCATCAATGCACCGGAAAATGTAGACCAGCTCCTAGTATATGACTTCATTAAATTATGATTTTCTCTGTTCTGGTCTCTAACATTTGATTAATGTCTAGACGGTTCGCTATAAAGGCTGGAGGAAGTTTAAAAGAACACCGACTACCTACAAGTCACTGGCAACCAACTACTCTCAGGAGAGTCGGTGGGTCTTCCTCCATCAACAACTGGCTAGTATTCTTTTTTGAAAAGTAGAGGCTTTAGGTGACGAGTTAATGGAGAAACGCTAATCAGAACCCAGCCTACCTTTCTCCTACGATTATTGTTTATGAATTCATACTTTATACACCAATTTAATTCACTAAATAAATGCTGACTACACTTCACAGGGAAAGCTCTTTGCATAAATGGGTTAACTAGGTCGTCTGCGGATTGTGACATCATAACCAACTGCACGATCACACCCTTATTTTTAACTTGAATGACCTTTAAATAACAATGCCCCGCCCCCGTGTTCTCTAAGTGGCGACATTGTCCCGGCCGCGGTGCTACCATGACTCATAGGTACAGTAACGCCTGTGTCTGGTCCAGGGTGTGGGGGGTGGGGGGTGGGGGGAGGGGGCGAGGGTTTCCTCCGAAGGGGTTTGTTTTGTCTTTACTTTTAGGGAGTAGGCGTAAGGTAGGCCAAGTTTTAAAGTCACATGGCGACTATTTTTAGGTCTTACTCACTGTCATTTTCATCATGGAGCAAAAGTAACTGAAACTACTAACATAAGCGAATACAAAAGATTAACCTTTAGTAATGTCGCTTTGGTCGTACTGGCAATGAATTGATGCTTACAAAACCACTAAAGATCATCTTATAAGGTCTGTTAGTATCATACTAAACGTTGAAAAAACCTGTCATCACCCCTCCTGATGCATCTCATAGATGTGCCTCAGTAATTTATATTTGAACTCGATCTAAGCAAATGCGTTTATAGGGATGTTACGGTATTCGACGAGGTGACAGTGGCGTATAAAATTTTGAATCCATTGTCACCAGTCATCCCGTCCATATAGGTGGAGCCAAAGTGGTGCTAAATTTGCAAATTATACATCTACAATTGAAAGTCCATTTGAAATATACCCCACATTAAGAACTTCATCGAACCTTGCACAGGCTTTCATTATTAGGTCCCATTTGAATATTTAAAATAATAAAGGGGGGTCACCAGTCAAGACGTTCATAAAGTTGGCGCCAATAATAGTGGCAAAATTATGCAATGCGCAAACGGAAGTTTATTATACTGGTCTGCCAATCAGCATGTTAAAAACTTCGACAGGGATATTCAAGAAGGTATATTTGAGATTATTATACCTCACGTGAAAATACTCTCATCCCATTGGATGAGAGCCATGTGTCAAGACTGCTAGCAACCTGTGTGTCTGTAGGTTCAGTGACAGCGGGCGCTACTCAAGGATTAGCGCCCGCCATCAAGTAGCTGTGAAATAGCAACCTACTGTTTCAAGATACCCCATACTGTGACGTCATACTTTCAAGATCCCCACATGTGGAAGTGAGCGAGCGGGGAAAGTAGGTCACTACTCACCGTGCGAGTGCGAGTGTCTCAATTCAGGGTAAAAAGTAAAATCTCAACCCAGTTGAGGTGGTAGGATGTTCAGGAAGGGTAAATTAATACATGTAGTATATCCCAACATGGTCAGCACGGTAAACCTGCTGCTCCGAAATTACACCAAGTGAGTTTTGTAACTTTCAACTTGTCATGGATTTTGGGTGCCCGGGGGTGAGGGGGGGGGGCGGGTGTTGTTCGGTATAATAAAACAAATGTGACATCCCTGCGGGGTTGCTAACATGGTAGTCTACCCCTCGTGAGCATTGTCACCCGAGGGCTACGCCCTCGGGTGACAATGCTCACTCGGGGTAGACAACCATGTTAGCAACCCCGCAGGGATGTCATATTTGTATACTAGTATAAGTGTGTTAACTTAATCACTAAGTCAATGGACTGATTTCTAACAGAAATGGTATATCATAACTTTATCTGTTTTTAAATTCAACACAACATTTTAAGTGGTGATAACTGCTACTGTGGTCCAGTCAGTTAAATTTGGTATACGAATAACACTTACGGACTGATTAGTATTACAGCATTGATAACAAGCCATAATACCGGCATGTTTATTGCTAATAGTCATGAGTTCCGTGATCCCAAACATTCCCATATCCAGCATAATGGTGAGGGCATCCGTCATGACGTAAGAGCCCCCTCCTCCGCACACGCACCCTTCTCCACCCCTATCCCCCCTCCTCCGCACACGCACCCTTCTCCACCCCTATCCCCCCTCCTCCGCACACGCACCCTTCTCCACCCCTATCCCCCCTCCTCCGCACACGCACCCTTCTCCAACTACTGCAGCTGAGGATTTAGAGAGATTGGGGAGATCGTCGAACCCTCTTGGCAATTAAAAAAGCTGATTGTCTTTCAAAGAAAGGTCATATGTATTTAATCTTGTCTTTGTCCTTGCTTTATGTTATACATCTCTGTTAATTTGTTCCACGTACTTTTATTAACTACTGTATGTTCAATTTAATTTTTTTATCGGTTTTATTGTAACTTCTATTTATATTTTTGTATGAAATTTAGTTTATGCCATAGTCAATAAAGTACACACATACATTGCAAAACACCAATGAGGTAGATATACCTCACGTAAGAAACGACCCTCTTTAAACAGAACGAACCCCATGCACAGAAATCCTCATGGGTACGCCTTTTGTTGTCCCTTAAACCCTGGTAAAACAGTCTCTCGTAAAACGGTGGTGTTTTTCTACTAATTATCATGCTAGAGTGAGCATGCTTAGGGGAGTGCCGAGAGGTTTGATCTTGTAAATGTTTTGTCATCACCCATTGGCGCGGAGAGTTCTACTCGGAATGTCGCCTGCTCGATGGCTTTATGTTGAAAGAAGTTTGGTAAAATTGCCTATACTAGAAAGATATGTGAGTGATATATGTAGGACTGGTTCTGATGAGCATTGCTCCATCAGATGGTAGATGTTTTCATTAGAGAGACGTAGCCAAAATAGCCATGCATACGCCAACTATTTAGAAAGTCGTTTATAGCACTTGGCATTTCTATTACTATTCTACCTGTCTGGTGTCCTCTAAATATTCTCCACAGTATCCATCTAAACATCCTCAGAACGTCCCTCTTAATATCGCCTGAGTATCCATCTAAAGATCCTTTCAGTATACTCTAAATATTCTCCACAGTATCCATCTCGATACCCTCAGACCATCTCTCTTGATATATCCAGGGTATCTATCTGAGTATCCTGAGAACATCCCTCTTAATATATCTAGAGTATCCCTGTAAAAATCCTCAAATTATCCCTTTAAATATTCATCAAAGAATCCATCTAGATATCCCCTTTGAATATTGATGTCCCCACCGTATCCCTCAAAATCATTCTCTCGATTTCCTATATATATATATATATATATATATATATATATATATATATATATATATATATATATATATATATATATATATATATATATATATATATATATATATATATCACTATATATCTCTAAATCCTCAAGGTATAGCTTTCGATATCTTCAAAATCCTTTCATCACATTTCCTCAAATTGCTTGTTCTCAATAGCCTATGGCATTCTCTCGACGTACAACACTCAGTCGCCTTCCAACAATCACAGGCCTCGAAATGTGTATCGAATAATGCATCACACTTTTGTCTTTTTTGTTTTGGAGGCTCCCCTAAACCTAGAGGTAAGGGTAAGAAAGGGTTATACGGGCTTTTCCGGGAAATGGTATTGTTTGACGACCGCCCTCTGTGGTGCTAGATACTCTATGAAGCAGCGGTGATTGTGATATCCCTCGGGGTTTCTCGACTTCGCCTCGTAAAATCTCGGGTAGATTACACAACCACAAAGTCCTTGGGGTCACGCTATGATATATTCGTGATTTGCAGTCAATGCTCTCACCATTCTTCTCTCAACAGCCTCACGGGCTTTCTCTCACTGCCTCATGTTACTTCTATGAATACTCTGCCTCCCTATCACGACCCTCAAAGTATTTGCCCTGAATATCCCCAGCTTTCTTTCTGTATCATGTTCTATCCTCTCAGTTTTACTCTAAGACTCCTGACGACATATCTCTAGATGTTGTTTTCCCTATCGACATTCCCAGTCTTTCTCTTTCCTATACATAAATTTTTCTTATCTGACCATATACTAACTACCTTTTATCAGTGTACCAATAGCTTGACCACCCTTGTACGTCTCGCCCTGTCCTTTATACGAGCTTGCAGAATGCCACAGTAATAGCTTGAGCAATCAGTCTTCACAATCTTACTTTCATATCTCAGTCTAAAAACCTACATGTATACGTGTTGTTCCCACATTGTATTGTATCGAATTGATTTATACATTCCCCTTTAGCAGTATTTAATAGCTTGACCACCCTTCCCCAATACTAGATCTAGGGTACAAAGTTCCCATATAGGATCAACTATGAACTGCCTTTAAACAGTAGTCTTATAGCGTATACACCCTTCCACAATACCAGATCTAGTGTATAAATACCAAACAGACTTACCTTTTATGGGTAGTCCAATAGCTTGACCAGTGCTCCTCGTCTCGCCCTGTACTTTAAATGAGCTTGGCGAATGTGCAGCCCTATTGTAGGGTGGATACCCTGAGGGTATGCGGGTACGTGGACGCAACCAAGTGGAGAGGTTGCAAGAGGGGTGTCGTTATTCTTAGCGCTGGGTACCGCCGCCTAACACAATGCATTTAATCACTCGCCCAGTACCAGGCTGGACGATGTGAAGGATTGTTTGTGTAGGGGGCTTACATACGGGTCGGTCTCGCGGCTAAGCTTTCAAAATCGTGCAATGCAACTATGTTATCTTGAAATTGCATTCTCCGTATGAAGATTCTTGTTTGAGTTTAGTTTTTACAAAATGTACATCGTGTATCAACAAAGTGCAGTCAATGCGATACAGTTCCTCCCAAGAGGGTTTTCAGGTTCAATCGATGGGATCCCCTTAGATCTCATGATGATGATGATGATAACAAAATAATGATGATGATGGCATTGATGACAATAATAATAATATAGTATAGTATAGTATAGTATTTATTGACTGTATCTACAGATACAAAACATACATTCATACAATTTTCATCAAGTGGTAACAAAAATAGAGCAAAAATATATAACATGTTCTGCTGTTAATTGACATTCATAAATTGTATAACACGGAGGTATTTGTGATTGACCATGTTATTCCATGGTAACCGGATCCTATTAAGGTGGATCGCTAGTGTGGTGATTAAGGTAGCTACCCAATGCCTTTTCTGCTTGATATAGCTTTTTTGTACATCGTGTTTACAAAAACACCAGATATACTCCAAAACCATAGCATTTCATTCTCTTCCATTCCGGGGATCCTTCTTCCTAACAGGAAATATGGGATCAATTCTACGTTATTTTCACATAGCCTTTTTGCATTTTGCATAATAATATTTAGCTATCAATAATAACAATAATAATAATAATAATAATAATAATAATAATAGTAATAATATTGATAATAATGAAAATAATAATAATAATAATAATAATAATAATAATAATAATAATAATAATAATAATAATAATAATAATAATAATAGTGATAATACCCCTTAAATGTTTAAGATCGTATTAACTGAGTAGCCAGTAGACACGTTGATGGTCCAAATAGTCCAAATAAAAATGCAAGAAGAGCAATATATTCAGGGGCCTTTTAACATTTCCTGATGTGAGCTACATACAAATAATGTAATTCGCAAACGGACGTGCCACTTTGGCGCCACCTTTATGGACGTCATGATGACACCCCGTTTTCATTTTAGATATTCAAAGGAGACCAGACGATGAAAGCATATGCACGGTTTGATGAAATTCTGACAGTGGGGTATTTCCCAAATGGACTTTCAATTTTAGACGTGGAATTTAGTGCCATTCTGGCGCCACCTATATGGACGGGATGACTGGTGATCCCCCGTTTTAATTTTGGATTTTCAAAGGGGATTTGACCATGATAGCTTATGGAAGGTGTAATGGATTTCTAACTGTTGGGTATCTTTTTAATGGACTTAGAGATTTAGATGTCACTGTCACCTTGTCGAATACCGTACTATGCATACATGAATGGATGATCATCCCAACGAATATTTACATTACGAAGACATTTCTTAATGGTGGTCGTACGAAAGGTTGTTTTGAGAGTGGCCTCATATGAACCATCCAGGTGGTACTTTCCGTGGGAAACTCTGGCGAAGGAAAGTTTGGCTGTTTATTTGCGCCAAGACTGTGCGTCGTGTCATGATTCGGCTATTAAATTACTGGAGCATGTTAGGCAACAATGGCCATTGTAAATGCGGGTGCTTTAATGCGAACACTCCTCTTTTCCGAAATAGCCTTTAACCCATTCATACTGACAGTAGTCTCTGATAATAGTAACTCGTCTCATTCTGTCTCATACGCTACTTTATAGACTAAAGGTAAACTATTTCCTTCTGAGTAGGCCAACCAGTGCGGTTTACTGTCTGCAATGTCAGATAGATGGCATTACGTATATGGTCCTCCCTTCTCTACTAAAACAGAGTTATCTATTCACCTGGTGAGATGAATCTGAACTAATTTGGCCACTATGGCCACCTTGACCACTTGGTGCCTGATATAATAGCATATTATGGAATGAATAATAGTTTCGCTAGATATTAGAAGGGATATACCTGGGCACCTGATAACATTTCTCGATAAATCTATTTCAAAGTACCGTGCCATTTATTGTCAGAAAGTGTCATAAATGGTTTTGTCTGTTCGTCCCACTACAGTCATGTGTCGCTTTACGATTCATTTACTGTATCTCAGTCATAAACGCCTCTTTGGAATGGTGTGAAATTGACATAGGCACCTATCTTGCTTAACCCACTTCCAGTTGGAGGGCAAACATGGTTAGATGGCTTTTTATAATTAACTCTTTAGCTGCCGTAACATTTGAAAGTTAGTTGAAGTGAACTCATTATCACATTCATGCTGTGGAGTTCCTTCAGCAATTGTCGTCTGGATCTATGATACTTTTAAAAATAACTTGAAAATTGAGAATGATTCAACAAAATGTTTTAAGGGGAGTTGTTGGCAATGTCCTGATTAATATTGTTCTTTGAAATATTCTCCTATCTAAGCTTTCGGTTGCAAGATTTAATCGAAAGTTATCAGGCTGCTTTTGTCTACTGTGAGCATAATAACGGGTACGTTAGAAACTTGCCTGTGCCTTGCAGACATGCGGTTGTTTTCTCTGGTATGTTGGTTTCTTTCCCCATTAACGACTTGGCCTGAATAGTGGAGTGCATAATGACAATACCCGACATTACCCACTTTCAGACAAATTGTTTTCAAAATAGTGTTTATCAAGCTATTTACATATGTGGCAGACCTTTAGAATTTTTCAGATGTAAATCGGTCTAACATTCCAGGAGCAACTTTTAAAGAGTTTTTTTCATAAAAGCTCGAGAAAACAAAGTCAATTTCAAAAACCACACCTTTTAGATCAGATTAATTAGTTAGCAGTTAGCAGGTGGTGTTGGAAGAAAATTAGCTTTGTTTTGTAAACTTTACTTTTTACTGTAATTAACTTAACACAAGCAGTAGGTGTGGACACATTTTGCTAGGAAGTCGACAGTAATGCGGGTAGGGTTATCAGAGAATGTGGTTTATAGGCTTTATGTTTTGGGTAGTGGCTAGTAAATTATATTTTACAATTGAAAACCTTGAACCATTCGCGCAGTTCGATAGTATACCTTCAACTCATAATAGTTTATTGATTTATGATCAAAATGAGATAATTCAATAGTAGACAAATCAGCGTTCAACTTAGAATCAATACCTAAATTATGATTTTCTGGGATAGTCCGTGTCTGTTTTGGTGATATCTTTCCAAAATGGCATCGTGAGCCATTTGAAAGTTTGCGAAAGGAAGGTGTGTTGAATTCCGATGGGGTTTGGATATGTGTTCGTTGCTACGTCACCTAGCAAAAGGTACTAAATTATGACATACTAGCTGTGGATGGTGGAGGAAACAGAACTAACCGACAAAATCTAAAACTAGGCATAGCCATTTGCAACTTTATCATATACCTTAAGCTACTTTGGACACTTTGCAGTGGTTGCAATCCACTGGCCATGATGGCAATAAATGAATTGCTCATATTCTGTTTAGGCAAGCATGTAATTGAGGCTTATTAGAATACTGTTTTAGGTTGTAACAAAGCCCCTTTCATCAATCAGCTATGGCAAACACTTCTGTTAGATAGAGTACGAAGATAGACTTCAGCAAGGTTTTGACGGGCATGGAACGACAATTACATAACGTTATTTATTCATGCCCAAATATTGAATAGGTAATCCTTACACCAAGTGGCTTAATAACGTAGAGGCGGATATACACCAGACTACGAAAAGGAGCATCCTGTCTCG
Organism: Maea johnstoni; assembly: GCA_963942565.1. Lineage (NCBI taxonomy): Eukaryota > Metazoa > Annelida > Polychaeta > Spionida > Magelonidae > Maea > Maea johnstoni. Next base: position 11,851,066 of record OZ012695.1, read on the forward strand.
GCCATCCGTCAGACCAGCAATTCCACTAGGACGGCATATATATATATATATATATATATATATATATATATATATATATATATATATATATATATATATATATATATATATATATATATATATATATATATATATATATATATATATAACAATGGCAGCAAGTGGTGCATGGCAGCCGGATATTCAGAGCTACACTCACTCAGTTCCTGATTACCAATAAGCGACCATTTAGAGTTGACGTGAAACCCCATACGATATTTACAGAAGTACAATTAGATCAGATGTGTCAGCAAACATCGACCTACTACTGATATCAATAGTTAATGTATATATCAGAGTAATCGTATTACTGTGTTCTGGCTATTGGGTTCCACGGGGTCGATTCCTGTCATCTATGATATTCGATTAATGACGCTTCCCAAAGCAATGGCTGGATGGTCGCAAACTAGCCCTTGATGTATGGCAAGCCGGAGCTGAAGATAGAGGACCTCATAATAATACTAATATCTGAACCTTTCTTTCTCCTATCTATATACCATGTTTCCTTACTTTCAAAAGTATGTAATTAAAGAACGCAGGATTAATCATCTATTCAAAAAGAATTTTTCGTATCCACTTCCCTATGGAAAAAAATGTTTTAGGTAGATTCTGATCGTTTAGTGCATGGGAAATTTGTCAGATTTCTTCATATCCCTTTTCATTTATCATTCAAGGCTCAGGTAAGAAAAGGAAAAGCCTTTATTTTGACTTTGTATTTTGCACGAATAAATCATGCCCTGTAATGTTTTCCTCTTTGGCATGCCATATAAATCTGGCACATCATTTGGTACGACGAGCGCTCGTTGAATCCCTTTACCATCCCGGACATACTACTGATGTGGCGATGTTCCATAAGCTTGCTGGCCGAGACTCACAGTGGCTGCGGTTTATTTGAACACATTAGTAAGTTGACACATATAAAATTAACAACATCCATTTAACTATTTTTGCCTTCCATAGATGGCTTTTCTCTATTCAAAACAAAGGGGAATGTTCATATGTGTGTCATTTGTGAGGCTTACAAGGTTGAATACATCCTGTATAATAAGTACTAGCCAGAGATTGTCTGGCCCGATGATCGAGTGTTGTTAGGCTTTGCCAGCGATAACTCGGTGCCCCTCAACGCTGCCTGGGCCCACTGCTCGAGGCAGGTCATCACGTTGCCAGTGACCTGCTGCTTGGCGGTGGTTTCTCCCGGCTACTCCCGTTTCCTCAACCACTGGCACTCGGCGATTCACGACCTAGCCATAGTAGGGCAGAAATGGCGACGTTCCACTTAATTCCATATTATCGGCCCCTGGGTGTTCAACTTAATACGCAGGTCCCATTTAATATACAACAGCAGAATAATCTCTCGCTATGTCAAACAGCCGACCAAATCTCTGTTGGGATCTTAATTACCAAATATGCAATTCTGCCAAAAACGCGATAGTGCAATGCTTGCTGGTGCTTATTAGAGCATTGGTTCTGATACAGGACGAAAACGGTTCTATGTTTTATAACTATTTCGTCTTAGAACTAAACACTTTGATTGCTACTATTGGTTCGAGGTGAAACTAGCGATTAGACTCTTGTACTTGGTATTTTAAGAACACAGGTCATTTAAATATGACACTATCATCAATAATTTGCCATATGCAACAAATGGCCGCACTTTTGCAGAACGGTCAAACGTACTGTGGATAATCTCTTTGCAGACTGTGCTTGCATAAGTAAGATACTATCAAAATAGCACGGTAGGTTGTAGGTTCTGCTACATATATGAATTAGCCATTAGCCCATATGTTAAGGCGTACTCCATTGCAAGATCAACCTCCGTCACACCGGTTCGGTCCACCGAAATATTTCTACAGCGATATCTCTGCCAGCACACACTCACGCATATTACCCGCTAAGCCAAGACCGGGCAAGTTCGTTTTATATCATATGATGATTTTAATATCATACCAATCATAAAGCCCTTTTACAGAATCCAATAATCAGTTACATGGAATGACTCAGTCTACGATGTTATTTTTGTTATCAATTCTGCAGCACTATTTTGCAATAGAATAAAAAAAGTTATTGAAAAATAATAAAACTATTTTGCTAATAGCTCATGAGAAAATGAATAGTGTCGAATTGCTCTGGCAACGACGATGTTTGACAGCTGGTGCTGCAACGAAGCTGTCATTTTTATTGTAAACATTGACACAATTGCGTCGCGTGCATCGCACTTTCCGTCGAATGGGCCATCTTGAATAACGCCACTCATTTTATAGATACTCCACGCACTAGGATTGGTTGGGGGCAGAGATATATAATTGTATAAGTATTGGTGATCGATGTGCAGAATGCTGCAAGATGTGTAGATAGAAAAGCCGAAAAAATCCACAGATAAGCATAAAGCATCCGATACCAATTTTCGTGATATCCCGCCGATGTGTAAAAATAGTGTCATGGCTATTTTCAATTTTACCTACTCCATTCTGCAGAATTCAACAAAATAAAACATTGGAAAAAGAAAGGTTCCTGACCTATTTCAATGGCTCACAAACGAGGAGAGTAACACAAAGGGAATGTACAAAACGGAAAACGGATTCATGTGTAAACAAAGTTTATTCATTCCTTTACCACTTTGATCAGTAATTAACATAAGATACAAATCCCACCCCCTTGCGCCCATACACCTATAGCACCAAGCAAAGTCAAATACAGTTCAGTTTCAATGCACATAAGTTAACGTGTTCCAACCCTACAAACATAAGTATTAGCTCAGTGCAGGATATTAGCAAAAATAACCTTTGGGCCAGCTATGAGAAACTGTGCGACTAGTTATACGGCATGAATCGAGTTGAATATTAATTGCTGATATTAGGTTAGAATGCTTGTTTTACTCCGTATGCAAACCAATCATTAATAAACCCACTCTCCTAACCATTGGCAAAATTGTATACATTTCTAAAGAAAAATAAGGTACGGAATATTTTTAGTCGTGCAACAAACAAGTACTTTTCTTCAAATGCATTTTCAGGAGAATACTAATTAACAATCATCACAAGTATCGAACGCTGTAAATGGATATTTTTCACGGGTCTAACGCAATCAAGCTTAAGGTCTTACTACACTTTTAAAAATTTCAGTTTGATTTTGCTGAAACTTTGCATGAGAATGGAACGCGGCATAGTGATCTTCAAAACCACTTTTATTGATGGGGTCATTCATTTAGATTTTTCACAGATTTCTTAAAAATATAATGCAATTTATGTCATGAACATCTCATTATGGCGCAAAATAAAGGAATTCAACAAACAGGTTTTTAATCCAAAATTCAGACTTGCTGAGTTTAATGTTCACCAAAACGGTCTAAACTGTCAGTTCCGTGTTCTCAATAAGAAGACAAAGAAAATGACAGGTTATTGGTTTAGTATGTAGAGATGGTACTTTTGAATAAAATCAGTTTTTGTGCCAATTTCCTTTGGCAGTCAGGTGTCAAAATTGGCAGTGGTGTAAGGTAAATTAAATTATTTTAGTTTGTCAAATACTCAATAGGTTTCACTAGTTGAGAGTATCAATTCTGTACCTTCATGTATTTTTTATATATATTATTGAAATATTATTTTTTATATAATTTTGAAAAGGAAATGGCTCAAAACAGATTTTATTAGATAGTACCATAATGACTACACCTGTCAATTCTGACCCGATAATTAACAGACTGCGCCAAAACACTGTAAGGAAATACCACTCTCAGTCTGGTCACCTGCTGAGGTGATAGTTCTAAACAAGGAGATTCACTTTTTCTTCATTTACCAGAGCCATACAAATCTAACACAGCCACACCCTTGAATGGTGTGAGTCCTATCATTGACTTTACCGTCTTCATCGCCCTCTAAGACATCTGGTTCTGTACATTCAGCACTGAAAGCATGTGTGTTTGCAGTTCGTAAATCATCCATTACGCTTACACTCACTCACTTTGATAAATGGCATATAGAACTGAAAAAGATAAGTCAATGGGTTCTTCCAGAGTGTCTGAAATGAGTGGTCCCTGTGCGGCTCTGCCAGAATAGTATATATATATAAATACATATATATATATATATATATATATATATATATATATATATATATATATATATATATATATATATATATATATATATATATATATATATATATATATATATATATATATATATATATATATATATATATATATATATATATATATATATATATATATATATATATATATATATATATTTATGTATATAAATATATATATATGTATATATATATATATATATATATATATAAATATATATATATATATATATATATATATATATATATATATATATATATATATATATATATATGTATATATATATATA
>OZ012695.1:11855680-11858180 GCA_963942565.1 Maea johnstoni
TTCTGGGTTGTGACTGTTTTGCGAAATAGGTTTTCGGAGAGATGAGAAATGCCGTTTGAGCACGCATGCGCAAACAATGAAATCCTTACCAATTTTCAGTTGTCCACGATTACTCTCATAGAAAAACATGTTGCAATATGTTTCGAGAGGAAGTTTTCATTTGAACAGGTGAAACGATATTCTAAATCAAATTGTTTTTCATTATTTTGTATTAGATCCCCAGATGATATCGCTACGGCACACTATATGTTTAGGAAACTCTTATTTGTAATGCAACAGACGTATCATTCGTATATGTCTGTTGATATATACGATACACTGATGCAGTTTAATGCCTGAAAGCTTTCGTCGTACAATAACCGATCTAGACCGGTTCTCCCACATGTTCTTATCCAAATATGGTTATGGTCTCTCTCTCTCTCTCTCTCTCTCTCTCTCTCTCTCTCTCTCTCTCTCTCTCACACGCACACACAAACGCACACACGTACATACATATACATAAACATTTTAGATGTTGAGATCATCTTTCAAATTAGAAGAAATATGTCACTTGTATCATTCATTTGGAATCCGAGTGAGAGTGCATATAGTTGTTATGAACACTTTACTAAACGTGTTCCGAACAACACGTTTAGTAAAGCGGCGTACTACAGCGGACTTCTCGCAGACGTCTTGCCGTACACCATTTTCACAAGGATAACTAATAGTTGTTGTTGTTGTTGTTGTACTACTGGTTGGTCCACTTAGTGGAAAGAGTAGTTTTTAGGGACTATGAGAATCTAGATTGATATCCTTGATACAAAACTGACATAGTGCAAGAGGGCGACTATAGGATAATTTCAAAAAGGTTTTACATTTAGCAAATGCAAATTCGACTGCTACGTTTTTCTGAGAGTAACTTAGGCAAGTCAGGATTTAGATATCGGTTGTTGAAAAGACGATGATAACCCTAATCCATTTCCCCAGTGCCTTTAAAACAGTATCGGTGGTACGCCTCGGGTACGCAGTTTCCCCAGCCACTATCCTTATGCTTTCCACGATTTGACATTGAATGACACATAATGATAATAATAATAATAATAATAATAATAATAATGATAATAATGATAATAATGATAATAATGATAATAATGATAATAATAATAATAATAATAATAATAATAATAATGATAATAATAATAATAATAATAATAATAATAATAATAATATTAATAATGATAATAATAATAAGTAGTAGTAGTAGTAGTAGTAGTAGTAGTAGTAGTAGCAGCAGCAGTAGTAGGATGATGATCATCATCATCGTCATAATCCTCATACTGCGTGATTATGTCGAGATAATCGTTCTCACAAAATTGGCGAAGTTGATGGTGGCATTTAGTGTCCATTTTTATCATCGAGAAAAAATTGGCAGAGTAGTGAAAATAGTCTAAAAGGAGAGTATAGTGTACACACAATACCGGCATAGGGCTGTGCAATATACAAACATACAATTTGGAATATTCAACCTATCGACATACTTATCCACATATAAGTGTTTAATCAAGCTCCTTTTATGTACTTAAGTACTTTTGTTAATGGTCTTATCATCTAGAATACAGACACTTTGTACCAAAAAGTAATGGAATTCTATTATAGTAAAATTACTTATGTTATTTATGTTCCAGTCATGATTATATTTCGAGTAGATCGCGAGGTCGTGAACATATATTCCAAAGCAGCTAAGAGGCTATAAACACTTCACAGTTCGGGTATTAAGTAAGGCGTTCGATATTGCCAACTATTGAACAAAACTGTTTGTAACATTGAGGAAAGAGCACAATGCACAATAGTACAGCAGAACAGACTAAAGGAACCAGCATGCAGAAGGGTATCACACACACACACACTTACACGCACATAAATATATATATATATATATATATATATATATATATATATATATATATATATACATATGTATATATATATATATATATATATATATATATATATATATATATATATATATATATATATATATGTGTGTGTGTTTGTGTGTGTGTGTGTGTGTGTGTGTGTGCCTTCCTTCATTGTAATCTTCTCGTTCGGTCCCTTTTAATTATCTTTATGAAAATCTAATCTCCCAACTTTACAGATAGGGATATCTCTTTATTAGAGGTTATCTGAATGGTCGATGAGGCGACAGAGAGACATCCTCAGTAAATGGAAGGAAGATTTTAGCAAACCAATGAATCCAGAAGGTTTCTCTGATGATCCTCCTCCTGATGTATCATACATTCCTACCACTCAAATGAATGCCCCTATCACCAGGTCTGAGGTACAAAAATCGTGCCAGTAAAGGCAATGCCTGTGGGTGAGATGGAATCACAATTGCATGTTCAGTAAATGAGAACTCAATAAGTTTCATGCTCAGCTTATTTGATCTTTGTTTAAATTATGGAATAATCCTTCATCATTAGTCTAGCGGCCAAAACCTCAAAAGGCTCTAAAATGAGAGTTT
>OZ012695.1:11863180-11898847 GCA_963942565.1 Maea johnstoni
AATATGTAAATAACGTGAAGAAAGGATGAAGAAGAAAACTAATTGCATTTCCTTAATGCCCTTTCTCTAGTTACTAAATTGGTAGTATACCTTTAAATTGTGTTGTTGGTTTATGTCTGTCTAATTGCTATGTGTGTGTGGTTTTTTTATCTTATTATCGTTTATTTGTTTTAGTTTTGTCATTGTTCCTGTTGTAATCGTCGCGTAAGTCATTATTTTGGGGGGATTTCGAGGGGTTTGGATTGGGGAAAGAAAGAAATGTTACATACGACGTGACAGGAAGCATGCATCATGTGTTTAATCTTTGTTTAGCAGATACTCTTTCTGGCCATGGTAGGGTAGGGTGTTTTAGGCATATGCCACCACACGCCTGGGGTATTATCGATTCGCCAGGGGGAGGCGGAGACGGAATAGGGATCAAGACATGAATGGGTGGTTTTTTCTCAAGGTCACCTGTCTGCCTGAAGCCTACGGAGCGAGGGAACGCGAACATCATCTGTTTTCCATAGATCTAAATCCACGCATCAGTTTGATAATTGCTCGCCAGTGCTGAGTTAGTTTCATTAGAGTGGCTTTCAGAGGATCCATCCCTTTCAACCACTTCGAAATACAGAACGCTTTCCTCGCATTGACAACTAGTACACTTCAGACATATGGCAGGGTCATATTTACTAGTATACATCTAGACCCTAACAAGGTACAATTCTGCCTCTGCTATTTCTTCTTCATCATCATCATCTTCTTCTGCTGCTACTACTGCTGCTGCTGCTACTACTACTACTACTACTACTACTACTACTACCACCACCACCACCACCACCACCACTACTACTACTACTACTACTACTACTACTACTACTACTACTACTACTAGAACTACTACCACCACCACCACTACTACAACTATTTCTACTACTACTACTACTACTACTACTACTACTACTACTACTATTTCTACTACTACTACTACTACTACTACTACTACTACTACTACTACTACTACTACTACTACCTTAACAGTTACCACTACTTCTGTTACTACCACTGAACAATGCTCCAAACCAACGAATCGGGTTTTCAAGTGTTGGTATTGGGACACCAACACATGATAAAACAAGGTCTACAGTCCGATGGACATGTATCTATGCACTAGCTCTAGCATTAGCCCTAGAATGCTTGAAGAATGTTTTGATTCGTAACGCTTTGTTTAAAAACGTATTCCTTTTTTTCATTTCAGATTACTTTATAGGAACCATGGCGGAACTCATTTTCTCTGTTGTCTTTCTTGGGATTATACTACAGTTAATCCTGCCTGAAGGTAAGTTAAATGCGAATAAAATCCATTTAACCAATTCATGCTTCTTTTTGTAAAACTCGCCATCTAAATATATACTTATTCTAGATATAACTTTCGAATGAAATATTAATTCGCAAAATATCTAATAGACAGCTCTGGGTTATCTTTCGATTAACAACTCTCCTCCATAAATGTTCCAAACTACTAGTATGCTTTTTTGGTCTAGTGGGGGTAGTAGCTACTCTGCTAGCAATGCGTAAAATACCACTAGCCATGTGTAAAAACTACACTACCCGTGTGTAAAAACACCATTACCCATGCATAAAACACCACTAGCCATGAGAAAAATACACCACTACCCACGTGTAGAACACCACTACCCATGCACAAAAACACCACGTGTAAAAACACCACTATAGCCATGCATAAGAACACCACTAGCCATGTGTAGAGAACACCACTAGCCATGTGTAAGAACACCACTAGCCATGCGTAAAAACACCACCAGCCGTGTGTGAAAACACAACCAGCCATGCGTAAAACACCACTAGCCGTGTGTGAAAACACAACTATCCATGCTATTTAAACATTGCAGAAATTTCTATCGCCATTTAAACATTGCTGATATTTCCTTCTATTGCCATTTAAACATTGCTGATATTTCCCTCTATTGCCATTTAAACATTGCTGATATTTCCCTCTATCGCCATTTAAACATTGCTGATATTCCCCTCTATCGCCATTTAAACATTGCTGATGTTCCCCTCTATCGCCATTTAAACATTGCTGATATTTCCCTCTATTGCCATTTAAACATTGCTGATATTCCCTTCTATTGCCATTTAAACATTGCTGATATTCCCCTCTATCTCCATTTAAACATTGCTGATATTCCCCTCTATCGCCATTGAAACATTGCTGATATTACCCTCTATTGCCATTGAAACATTGCTGATATTACCCTCTATCGCCATTTAAACATTGCTGATATTCCCCTCTATCGCCATTTAAACATTGCTGATATTACCCTCTATTGCCATTTAAACATTGCTGATATTACCCTCTATCGCCGCCATTGAAACATTGCTGATATTTTGGGTATTTTTCCATTCTTTCACAGGAGTGTTATGTGGCAATATCATAATCAATCAAACAGAATACTTGGAGGATTTACGTCGATTAGACACAGTAATAGAGAACGACAGAATAATAAATCTCAACGAGGTGAGTCCTTTCTTTGTTGTTTTCCTGTGTGGGGTTTAGTGGAATTTCACTAGACAACCACTAGGATTCTGTAAAATCCAGTTGATAGGCAGTTATCTTTTAAAGTATATGCTTCTGAGTGTTTAAGAATTTGGCAATCACCCACCATTTTTTCTCAAAGAGTGCTTGTTTCCCTTTCAGGCTAGCTTTGTATCTCTCAGAGAAATACATGTGTGTTTCAGTTCACAAAATAATTGTTATATGTGTGGTTGTTTTTCTATTTTCATTGCACCATATATGTTTTTTTGCAAATCAGTATGATGTGATTAAATAGATCACCGTTCTCTAAATCTCCCAGAATATAGATATGATGTAGCCTTTGTATGTAAATTCTTGAGAATATTCATCCGACTGTTTCGTCGAGGCGGATATCCTTTCATTGGATTGTGCAGAAATTCTAGAAACTCGTTCAATTTAAGTTGAAGGCTATGATGATCAAGAAAACTGATATTAATTAATTCCATACTTTTCCTTTATGTTAACAAGGGGGAAAATGTTAAAAGAATCGTTCTATCAAGTCACCCACTGCCATAATAGCTTTCTCATGTCAAGAAGGGTGTATTTGTATTTTGAATCTGTCATTGAACCATACAGGAGTGGAGAATAATACTTCTCTTTCACTGAAGCATTCACTGTGCTGAAGCATTTGAATACTATGGGTAGCATCACAGGGGGTCCAGTTAGCTACTAGCCCCATAGCCCGAGGCTACAGAAAATTGTGTTGGGCTATAACAATATTTGCCTTTGTAGCCCGGCTGACTATAGGAAAAGTGACATTTTAAGATCATGGTCAGCGGAATATCAAGAATATTATCATTTGACACATCAGTAGCGACTTCAGCGGCCGCTAGGTGCCGCATAGGTACTTACGCGGAGTAGTGATTGTCAGAGTGTTCCCGTATACATACTGTTTTGGTCCACATGTTTTCTTCGGCCCTACTTTGCGTAGGGTCGTGATATATATGTCAAATTGAAGGGAACAGTCTCATCTGTGCGTATCTGATGAGTTTGTCCATGGATCTGCCCTCTGTGAAGAGGCAGATCGCGGCAAACTCAAAAGGAAGCCGATTTCCTGCTAAATGTCTAATTTTGTGCATTAAATAACTTCTTTTAAAAAAAATACCATAAAAAACGTATAATATAGATTCTTAAGACAAATAATATGTGTGCTTAAAAAAACATTTAGTTAGAAATGAAAAGTTATGGTAAGGACCAAAAAAATACTACCAAACTCCATATTTTTCCTGTATGTTACGTGACATGTGTAAATGTCTGGGGATTTGGGAAGGGGGGAAAATTGGACCAGCACTTAAGGAGGGGTTATGCCCATTTTTTCTTTAATTATCAGTAAATAATCATCATGCTGAATATAGACTATTAAGACTGGCTGTATTGTTTTCATTGACTTGATCCTTTCATTCCCAAACATTCAGTGTGCATTTTTTAAATTAGTGTATAGGTGTAAGTACATATTAGGTGATTTTCAGGCTTATGGACTATTTGTAAAGGTAGTGCGTGACTTCTGAACACATTTGGATCCTCCAACATTGCACTATATCAAAGTTTAACGTCAGGCAGGGCTCAACATTAACAAAAGTTGTCATTAGCCCTGCAGGGCTAGTTACTTAAACATTTCCTAGCCCACAGATATTTTTGATAGCCCTGAAACTTGGTGACATAAGATTTTTCCCCACATTAATTGACAAAATTTGTCAATCAGTGACATACCCACAGCCGCCATCAATAACATGAAAAGGAATGCATTGTATTTTGTTGATTTCATCTTTATTATCATCCAAGTGAGCAGGACTTCATACTTCTTTAGACACTGATACTTTAATTTCATCGAGTCCCTTCAGGCTACTCACAAGTAGTTATAATTTACTAGCTCTGATCTTCAAGAACTAGTCCTAGGCTATCGGGCTAGCCTTATATATCATTATAGTATTGATTATATTGGTAGAAACTTTTTACAGTACAATCATGTAATAAGGAAATGGATTGAAGTAGATTGTGAAGTTAAGTTATTGGACTCAGTTTTTGCTCTATCCTGTTTTTACTTAACAATTCATCATATTATTCATATACCTATTGCCTTAAAGCTCTTCTGAATAAGGAATATTTTAGAAATAACAAAAGTATGCTTTTAACAGGAGTTTTTGACAATATGGGGTTCATACCTAGACAATTTTACTAGTTAATTCAGCCTATACAATGTGTGGCTAATTTATCAGACTCAGTTTTTGCTCTATCTTGCTTTTTTGATGCTAAAGTGATGATGAAGTGATACTGTTGTCTCTTTGTGCTCTATGACCTTATAAATGCCAAATAAAATAAAAGCTACATTATGTGCTAGGAATTTATTATGTGCTTATTTTTGTGCAAATGGCTATTTTTTAAATATTCTTGATAAATAAAATTGTATTTATTGAGGTAATGTATGTTTGGCCAATGAATAATTTATTTTTTATATATTGTGACGTATTCTGTTCTTGTGCTTGATAGATATTTTGCAAAATATTCTTGATAAATGAATTTGTATGTATCGAGACAGATATCAATAGTAGATAATTTCTTTGTATAAATAGAAGTAAGAAATTATTTATTGGCACAACCTACCTTATCTCAATCTATACAATTTATTCATCAATAATATTTCTATCTATTTAGCACAGATGATTGCACATTCTATCTTATAAATGGCAACTAAACTAAAGCAGAACTAATTTTATTCTTACTTTTGTTCTAAATAGGTGTTTTTAGATATTCTTGATAAATGAAATAGTATATATTGATATGAATTACGTTGTGCAAGTAAATAATTCCTTTTGTAGGTATTGTGATATATTGTTCTTGATCCTTATCTTGTTGTTGACTGTAATAAATGTTGTCTTGGATTTCAATCTCCCATCCCACTTATAGGGGCTTTGGACAATCAACAACCCACTGCTTGCAACCACACTGGATTATAATTATTGATAATCTTAATTTTTTATTCAATTCATTTCTTTGTTAAATTTGGTCAATTATATTAATTTTTTGATTAAAGATGTGACACAACATCTAAAGCATTGTAAAGCAATTGAGAGAACTATTAGCGTGCAGGATTAGGCCTAGGAAAAGAATTTGTTTGTTGCCTGTAATGGTCCGTAAAAAAATAGTGTAGGTAGGTACGTAAAATTTTGTGGGGGGGATTTTTTTTTAGTAAAAAATGTGTATTTTATGCATGTTTTACGTTGATTGGGAGTTGGGAGGGCGGAAAACACTTTTGGGTAGGTTTTTAAAAAAAATTAAACTTGTTAGGGTAGGGTTACAGGAAACAAACAACCTTTTTTAGGCCTTAGAATGTATATCTAGTGTGGGAAACTATAAGAAAGAAGGGGGTTGCAGGCGTGGTTAGAGACTGAAAGGGTGGTACAGGTAACTGGCATACCATCACCTGAAATAAGAAGAAATATGTGTAAAGTTCACCGCAACCAAATAAGTAGTACATTGTACGTGTACAGCAACATGCAAACAACAAAAAGGCAATTATACAAGGTCATAGTACATATTTTGATTTAAAGAAAGGTTGTTGGGGTACTGGTGCAACATCGAAAACGGTTTAAAAAGGTAGATTGTTTCGTCAAATCCAAAATACTTTCCCCATCTCAAATCATGTTTTTTTTTCACACCAACCCCCGACTATCAAGTCAAATTTCGGACGTGGTGAATTAACCAAATTATTATTATTATTATAATTATTATTATTATTATTATTATTATTATAGCCCCTTTTAACTAGAAATATTATTGAGCGGTTTAAATGTTTGAGATGTTTTTATTGGTTTTATCTCCAGAAAAACTACCATCGTGGGACCCCCGATATCACCTCAAATTGGCTTTCACAGCGGCGAAGTAAGAGGAAAGTTAGAGCAAATATAACGCGTTGGGATAGTAAGCGAATATTATTCAAAATAGACGGTAAGTCCTATCACCATACATGAACCCATCTACAAGTTTTGCAACTTGCAACAGTTTCATAATATCAAATCTTATTACACAAGTATTGGCACTGGCTGTGCTTGCTGTGTAATACAATACTGTTATGTATCATGCACCAATTCCTTATATCGACACTGATTTAAGCTATATTTTACAGTATATAGTACAGTGCTATACTATAATATAAGTATCATACACTATCATCTCTCATTGCCACATGTTAAAGCTAAAGTTCACATGTATCATGCGATGTTCACTTAAGTTTAATACACCTTTTAATGGCATTGCCACTTGTTTAAGCTTCATTCACAATGATATTAGGCAATATTTCCATATGTTTCATATGCCATTTAGCTATGATATAATACAAGATTTGGCACTTGCTGTTTTCACAAGCATATGCAATATTTCGTATTCAATAAACCATTAGCTGACTTTGAATACTTGTCAGAGAAGACATATGCATATTTTCTTCTGTTCTTAAATGCATACATTAACTATGCACATGCGGACCCTTATCCTTGTTAAACTATTCTTTAAGTGCACAGAATGAACAACTTTGCACACCATTGAATTATTTATTGTTAGGTGCACATTTTACAGTGGGTCGATAACAACATTAAGTCTGTTTCACTGGTATAATCTTATGGAACCTATGTTCAAGTCATGAATACGTTTCAGGTGAGTGTTCGAAAGTAGAACACCATGAAATATGTTACGACGGTATCGACTGGAACAGCCCGACTATATATATATATATATATATATATATATATATATATATATATATATATATATATATATATATATATATATATATATATATATATATATATATATATATATATATATATATATATATATATATATATATATATGTTTATATATATATATATATATATATATATATATATATATATATATATATATATATATATATATATATACACTATATATATATATATATATACATATATATATATATATATATATATATATATATATATATATATATATATATATATATATATATATATATATATATATATATATATATATATACCCCATGTATATACCATACGCTTAAAAGAACTAACAGTATAAACTGACTGCGAAATCCATTTTGATATAACAATACAGTCTTTGCAGTTATACGCAGACTTTTTTGCACCAATGTTTGAATTGTGTAATCGACATTTTCCAGACATGAAAAGTAAGTGCAAATGAGCTGTGAGTATTGCTCTACCAGGCCCACGCTGCTTTATTTTATTTTTTGGCTTCTCTCTTTGTCTTTTTTATTACATTATATTTTTTATTTTAGTTCATCTTTTCATGTAACATGATAAACTTAATGGACTATTTCAAAATAACCTTAGCATGATGTATTACAAGTCATTATAATCATAACTTTAAATAAGGATATGTAGTTATAATATGTATATATCTAAGTGTTGTAAGCAAATAGGCATGCACATAATGATAGGAAGCATTCACAGTGGATGGTATGCGGGACATTTTTGCATCTAATTCTTGAGAGCGCTCCTCGTGTTCTTGTCTCTGCACTCCGCGAAGCACTTCTATTGTTTATGGCGCCGCTTGCTGTCTGCAATCTGCACAATGTTGGTCGCGAACAAGCAGACTGCACCAATCAGCCAATCAGCATGCTTCCTCTGCGTTTCTGCGCCGCTACAGTACGGGAATGATATAGGCTATATTGTTGGCTAGATTATATATTGTCCGCAGCTGTGTATTGACATGTAAATATTTAGAATAGCGAATGAAGACCTATTACATGTATTCATTTTAATAATCTTATTCGTTTTTCTATCGGACAATGAAATGTCTTATTTATAATGATCGCTATCTTTATTTTGTTTTCCTTCAATAAAGCCTTTAGTGTCATTGCTAATGAAATATCTTTTTTCGAACACTTCTCTAGAAAAGGATTGCATGGAACCTTGAATACATGTTTATCTAATTGGTTCACTAAATTTCAAAATGCATGTGCATGCAATAATTCTTATTTTGTGAATGGATGCATGTTTAAAAGCATGTTATTGTCATATTTACTATAGTAAAGTGTACATATGGTCGCAAGGAGAATTTCCTTTCTTACATAATGTTCGTATCTATTGTTTGTTCTTATACTATATACTTCAATACTTGCAATATCATGATCATTCATTTGTTATCAATTTCAAGTCAATATCAGCTTCTTTATGTACATTTTCCATCGTACCAATATCGCATCTTCTAAGTATCTTTTATCAATCAGCTAATGGTAGCTGTTAACTATGTAAAAAATGATGTACTCTACTCAAGGTAATGCTTTCGCCGCTGCCGATAATCTTGTACGTCTCGAGAAAATCTGCCAGGTGTCCTTAGTTTGGTCAGCACACCTTGCGTCAAAAGTAGTATTGCAATATAAAATTGTTTGCATAATTCTATTGTCTTCAGTGATAAGGTTTATTCTGGCAAATAAACAGGCAACGTACACATTAAGTTTCTCTTATTTTTGACTCGGTCATCAAGATTAAATCTGTCAATAGAGGAATTTCAACTGACTGCTAATTCAATTGTTTTCAACTGCTTTCGCATGCTCAATTTCCTTTCGTTTTTCTAATTCATCATATGAGAACGAAATTTACCCAGGGCAGTAAATAATATTGGGTTTGTAATATTTCATATGTAACTTATTTTTTCATGTTTAAACTATGGCCCTTTTGTTGAAATATTTCCATTATTTTCATTGAAATATCACAATTTCCATGTTTCGCTTTAGATCAGTCACGTTACACAGAGGATAATAAAGCTCTTATACGCGAAGCTGTGCAACTCTGGGCAAAGTCTACGTGTCTAAATTTCGTGGAAGTTACGGGCCAAAATCCAAATGGTCCATTTTTAATGTTTTACAATGGCTCAGGGTGAGTAATTGCTTAGAATTACATTTATATTTTGCCATTGAATGTGGCTTATGATGTTGGAATTTCGATTATCGTTACTTAATTATGATGTGTCACCAGATCACAGGTTTATGGCAACTTACACACCGTGACTTATGGGGTCAGTTTGTGAATATGGCGTCACCTTTAGATGTGTGCATAATTATGTTAAAGCATAAGCCCCTTTCCTCATAATAAGTTCAATTGTTAATGCCCAGGCCATCACTTGAATCGAAATAACAGATCGGATATTAGAGAAGCTGATATAAGTCTTTAAGTTCACAGGAAGGGGTTATGACTCTTTGACCCTCTAAATATATATGTAATTTCAGAAAAACGTGATAGCTTCAATCATTACGAGCCACATTTTATAACCAGTCTTCTTTAAAACAAATACTAGTATTATTTGTATCACTTTTTGTATGATTTGAATGTATTCATTCTATAGATATTCTAGAAATAAAGAACTACATTATAATTTGTATATGCGCAATTGAAATGTTATGTTGATATCTTTCATTAAAATGTTTTGAATATAAAGATTATCCAGTACAACGCTTGTATTGTGTGACTATCTATTCCAGTTGTCTTTCACCCATTGGAGTTATTTGGAATGGCATGCATAAAGTAAGCCTAACGACTGGCTGTCTATCGGTAAGTCAAGTATCTATACTATTATAACTACACCTTCATCCACAAAAACCAAACAACAACTAACGTGCTCCATCATCGAATTACACTTGAAGAGATATTTCTATAGGAATCCATCAGCAGCAAACGTTTTTTCATGTCTTATACATTTTAGCAACATTAATGAACTTGGGAAAGGTGCGGAGTTTAAGTCTTTATGATTTATTCAAATATTTGAATAGAAGTGTTGGCCTTTATAATCCAGCACTTAGTATTGAATATTGAGTTGCTGATGATCTAGGAAACGGGAAACCCGGGGGAAACCCAAATACTTTCCCCAAGTCACTGGCAACTTTCCCACATGCTGGCTGACTTAAATCAAATATTTCTGGTTGTTCTTTTTTCAGAGAGGTATAATTGCCCACGAAATAGGCCATGCTATAGGCTTTCTCCACGAGCACGTGCGCATGGATAGGAACAGCCGCGTCATCGTACACTGGGACAACATTCAGAGCGGTTGGCAAAAAGAGTTTACTTTGGGCTTGTCGAATATCTTGGCTCCCTATGACTACGGATCAATTATGCATTATGGGCCGAGCGTGAGTAGACACACACCTAGACTTGCAGTGGCAATTTCGTATTTTCGTCTAATGTCACTTGTATTGTCATATTAACGCTAAATTGTGACTAGTCGGATGTCGATTATGGAGGAAACCGGAGGACCCGGCAAAACTACCACCTAACCCCATATCACCGATACTATTCTCACGAGGCTCCGGCCAAACAGTGATGAGAGCCTGTAACACAGTAACAAAGAAAGTAAAATCATCAGGAATAACGCTTTACATAACAGAAATAAGCTAATATTTGCTGATAAATTCTACTTTCATATTGCTTTGTCTTTTTGTAATGTAATATACTGCATTGCACGTTTTGTTCTTATATTGTACTGTAGGCCTTTTCAAAAAATGGAAAACCTACCTTGGTGGCTTTAGAAGACCAAATGACGTCACTCATGGGACAAAGAAGTTTTTTGAGTTTCTACGATATCAAAACAGCGAACCTGTATTACCAGTGCGAAGGTAAAAACATATCATGTTATGAGGGGGAGAAGGCGAGTGAGCGAGAATAGGTTTGACGGCCTTTCAAAGGCTTAGGTCAAATCACGCCGAAATAGAACCTCGGAACTGGGAGGAAAATCCCTATCCTCCTGGAGAGTCCTAAAGGATCTTTCAGTTAGAAAGGCAGACATAACGCCGCACGTGAGACCAGATCTATCCCCAGGTTCCCGAGTGCCATGCGGAATTTGCAATATGGATTTCAGATTGTCTTTTCCGTCGTATCACGGCGAAATCGTGACTAGTAAGTTTTCAGTGGTAGAGGAAACCAGAGTATCTGAAGAGAACCATCGCCTTACTTAAGTCACTGGCAACTTCCTCACATTCATGGCCTGGGGTTCGAACTCGGGCAGTGATGGATGACAGCGATCAGTTAGTGGCAATACCCTAGACCACTCGGCTATCAGGCCCTCGAGAGGTAGCACTTCAGGCAAATGGCAAAAACAGCGCTGACGCTCAGAAAGATAATCCCTGTGGTTTCCCTCGCACGTTTGTAGTAATTTAAGAAAATAAATACCATACACACTGATGATAGCATAAATGCCATTTTCTTTCTGCTTAGATTAACATTATATCTAAGTACCTTCAAAACTGAAGATAGGATAAAATGTGTCTGCTTATGTTTTATATTACATCAACATTATGTAAATATGCATATTAACAAATAACGTTATTCTTGCAATGCAGCAAATTGTTTTCCTAAGCCCAAATGTGAAAACGAGGGGTATGTGAACGGAAGATGTGTCTGCGCATGTCCACCGGATCTGAAAGGGGACACGTGTACGGAGGTTGATACTGACCCGGGTAAGTTTTTGATCTAATACTTTTTATACTCTTGGTATTTTCGGTGACAAAATAAACCTCGATTAAACTGTAGTGTAGGTACACAGTGTCAGTGTTCACAAATCTTTCCTATTTGACTGTAGTAAACGTGTAAAATAGGCGTGGAATTACTTGATACCACTAAATACACGGTTTTATAAAGCAAATTTGTATTTAATTGGCTTCAAACAATCCAACGTGATCTTATGTATAGGTTCCATATTTATTTATGTTTCCTGTTTGTTCATGATGTTACCTGTTTGTGTTTTGGTTTTTACGTTTAGATTTTCCTTATAATGTTGATTGAGTTAGGCATCATTAATTTATTCTTTGTCAAGTTTCCGTCTTCAAACAATCCTTTTTTGAAATTGTTTTTATTACATATTCTCAGTATAATTGCGATTGATGTAAGTATTAGTAACTATTATTATGTCCTTATGCAGGTTGTGGTGGCACAATAGTCATAACACGAGACAGGAGTGTGGTCTCTCCCAACTACGGCAGGCCCTTCAGTAACAAGCAAAACTGTACCTGGTTACTTAAGGTAAGGCAATTTGCTAAACAGATGTTTCTAGGCAAACACTGATTATCGCTCATATTTATAAGTTTCTGTATTCGTTTTCCATACATTCTACGTTATGAATAATACCCACTCATCATTTTTTAATCAACGAGGATATATATATATATATATATATATATATATATATATATATATATATATATATATATATATATATATATATATATATATATATATATATATATATATATATATATATATATATATATATATTATATATATATTTGTTTGTGTGATTTCAAGTGATAGATAGAACCCAAGGAAGCTGTGGTGTATGTAGTACAACCGGTGAGTTACGAGGCGAAGCCGAGTAACTCCTAAGGCATCACAAGAACCACAGCTTCCGAAGGGTCTTTGTATCTTGAACCGCAGTTGACTTCATTTCACTAATCACAGGCGGAGAAAGTTTGTTTTTTAACAAACCTTGGTTAACACATTGTAGTATAGGCTGCTAAGAGAACAAAGGCTCTGAAAGTGATTCTATATTACCTACACTTCTCGAGCATGTGACTGGTGGGAAGGCAGGCCACTCTGGCGCAATGATTATTGTAGGATATCGTTAAGTTGAATATTCATACCTTTGCCACTGCAGGCGCCATCGGACAAGAGGATGTTATTGGTGATGAAAGATATAGCTTTAGCAAGGGACGGATTGAAGTGTAAGGATTTTTTAGAAATTCGACATCACCCAATTGGCATGTTGGGTATACGGTAAGTGCTCTTTCAGAATATTACGTGTTTGTCCGTATGCATGTAAGTACGTCCACTATGTTGCGACGGGGTCTAACTAATGCATAGGGCTAATCGTCCTTATTGGTTTAGAACAAATATGTATATATGTGTGTTAGGTATAGTATACCCTCCTGAATCCCTCCTTTAACTACGAACATGCACTGTTTTCACTAGACACGTGGAAGAAACGGATTGATGTTTCAACAGTCTCACCATTGATCCCTGTGTTGACTTTTATTACCAGTCCAGGGGTCTCCCAATTTTCTGCCATGATACGTAGTTAGTGTGATGTAGTTATATATATAACGTCGCTAGGTATATAGTGGTTAACATTTACTCTAGAGCCCACGTGATAAATCAATTACCTGATACACTTGACAACAGTACAATTGTTCGTATCGCACGTATGTTTTATTCCTGCTTGTCTAGGTACTGTGGAACAACAGCATCGTCTCGCCAGTTAGAGACACACAGTAACCTAGCCTTAATAAAGATGGTGGTAAGAGAGAATGCAACAGTGGCACGTGGTTTTATGGTCGATGTCTTTCTACGGGACAAAGTGGGTAAGTTCTGATGGGTTTATATTGGTATACTGTAACATTCAGGATCTTAGGCCTTGATATGCCAAAACAGCGCGTGTTAAGTATTTGTTCACAGATACGTTTTGGTTTGGGTTTTGGGTTTGCTTTAGTATGAGAGCCCAGGTAGAAAGAGTTCATGGATCCGAAGTATCCTACGCGCTGTTTGCTATTTACATTGTATCACGTGACGTTGTGTTACCAATATTGGACTGCTCAGTGCCTTTAACGAACCCTATGAAAATCCAATAATTGTCAATCACACCTGTAGCGTGCATATTATTTGACACCAAATACAGTATCTAAACGAACGGAGTAAACATAACGAACTTTTCTTGGAAAGTTGGATTAAACAACCCCTCTGCAAATACGATATATAAACGTCTCTTGCAATTTTAATTGTTGTACGTAAAAGGCCGCCGTCCACCATGTGTGTTTTCCAGATACGAATGGGTTGATGTCCTACATGTTTAATCTATGTGTTTCAGACTGTTCCGCCAAGCCGTGTAAGAACCAGGGTGTGTGTGTGCCTATAGGCGACACCTACTCCTGTAGCTGCCAGTCGCGCTGGGCCGGCGTCAACTGTACGCTGGAACGGGGTACGTAGAAATGCCATAAGATACCTCTGAGTCTGAGAGATAATATATTCATTATTATATTTCATAAGAAAACATTTCTATTCACATTAGTAGATGTGCAAACACTGTTTCTGCTGTTTTGCCGTTTACCCAATCATCCCTGAAGGTCTACGATAATATGAACTATATAAATGATTCCACAACAGTTGGTTACACAGAACTAGATTTCGGACAGCGAACGGTTGACCGATGTTCGGACAGCAAACAGATATAATTCTGCCCACACGACCATTTGTGCAGTAAAACATTGGTGACCTGTTTGCTGTCAATGTATGTATTTTTTCCTCTGATAATTGCTTGCATTCGTCTTAAGTGTTATTTTCTTGATTTTCATTGACTTTTCTTTTCCTTTTCCTTTTGTTTCCGATATATCCGTCAACCGTTTGTGCACAAACGGACAGCAAACGGTCGATCGAAATAGTTGTCAACGTTTGTGCACAAATGTTCGTTTGACGATTTTTGCACAAATTTGCCAGTGCAGAAATGAGCCAGTGCACAAATAGTGCACACATAGTGCACAGGAACATTCCTTGACCAATATATCGGTCAACAGTTTAAACAAAACAGACAGCAAGCGGTTGACAAAATATTTGTCAACCGTTCTTCATCTGTAATTATTTTGCTGTGTAGATGGTATCTTTGCACAGTTCACTATACGTTATACTTATAATGTTAAGCCTATACGCCGTTTCACTCTGGCACCGCGTAGTCATTTAATAACCATTTCTTTCTATAGTCAACTGTATGGAACTGAACAATGGTTGAACAGAATGTAATTGAAACCTAGCTCTCATATTGTCCATTCCACAGTGGATGGGGGTATCAGCGGGTGGAGCAATTGGGAATCGTGTGTGGGGTGGCCGTGTGGTACACAGAAACGCTTCAGGAGCTGCACTAACCCCAAACCCGCCTGGGGTGGTCGTGCCTGTACCCAGAGTCTAACGGAAACCCGGCTGTGTGGACTACAGACCTCACAGTTTTGCCAAGGTTGGTATTCAGATGATATATATATATATATATATATATATATATATATATATATATATATATATATATATATATATATATATATATATATATATATATATATATATATATATATATATATATATATATATATATATATATATAAATATATATATATATATATATATATATATATATATATATATATATATATATATATATATATATATATATATATATATACTAGTATATATATATATATATATATATATATATATATGCATATGTATATCTATCTATATGTATGTATGTATGTATGTGTACATATATATATATATATATATATATATATATATATATATATATATATATATATATATATATATATATATATATATATATATATATATATATATATATATATATATATGTATGTATAATGCTTTAATGGAAATGCTCAAGTTTATATTATGCATTGGTAGAAGCTTTCCCTTACATATCATGTACGTAAATGGCTAGTCCTCCGGTAATTTATTTTGATTTATTTTAGTATATCATACTGTGTGAAAATAAACATATCCGCTGGGATAAACACATGCGCTTGTTTGCAAAATTTGGAAATAGATACACAGTATTGAACCCCTTTCTTCCTCAGATTATGTGCGCTGTGACTTCGGCACGACCACTGACCCCACGCTGTGCTCGCTGACCAATGACGTGCACGACCAGAGAAACTGGACCTGGAACACGGGCGAAACAGACACATTCTTCACGGGCCCAAACGCCGGCCACACGACTGGTCAGGCCAGCGACGGCTACGTCTACCTCAACTCCAGGGAAACACAGCTGGGAGATGTGGCAAGGTGGGATAGGTTTCTTATGTAGGCTTCTTGGTGTCGTAATTCTGTGATGTAAATATGGTGCTCAGCCCTACGTCAGCTATTAGTCATGTGCTACCTGCCGGAAACCTTGGGTTGATTTTTTTTGGCTTATTTTTTGGCTTCTTTCTTTTCCTTTCTCTCTTTCCTTTTCTCCTTTCTTTGTTCGTTCTCCTGTTCATACGTTCCTTCTTCAGTTTGTTTGTACAAGCTTTTAAGAATATCATGCACAGTATTAAACGAATAAGTTAAAATGAATCATTAAAGTAAGAGAAACTCTGTAACCTGTTCAACTTATGAAGACTTTCATTTGTTTTGGAAGAATATATGTATTTTTGCGACCTCTCAGGAAATATGTCTAAGGTGCTTCAGTAGAGGCTTAAACAGCGTAATCTGTCATCCGTTGAGTGTTGATATGATACATGTGTTCTGAGCCAAACTGCATGGAAACTATACCATAAAACTTTAGGTTAGTGCAAAACTAATGACCGCAAACTTAACAATGACCTTGGTTGTGGTAAAGTGTCAGTAAAGGGTAAAAATGCCAAAACGATGAGAGCAGTCAGGGAGGCCGATTGGCCTGAAAGCATTGTCGTAATGAAGTACTAGAGATGTGTGACAAGTAATTGATGCCAAACTAAACTGCTATTTGCTAGTGTAAACTTTACCCAATACCTCTGAAACTTTAAGGCGTGTAAATTATGATATTGAAATTTGATATTTCCACTACTAAAAAAAGTGAAATGTCTTAGAACGGTTGCCATGGCAACAAGAATTTGACAAAAACGGTTGCCATGGTAACAAGCATATGTGCTCCAATTCTTTAATTCAATGATTTTTTATGATTAGTGGGTTCAACAGATACTTTTCCCAAAATTCCATACATATTGACAAAGGAATGGATTAGACAGAGACAGAAGACCGAATAGGGTTGAAGTTTCTAATTTACGTTCAATTCAAGTGAAATATGCAGAATGAATGAAGAAGTTGCAATGCTTACAGTTCTCTATATCTGAACGTGGCATTAATGAATTTCTTTTGAATGACTTTTCCAATGTTTATGAAACTTTGAGAATTGTAAAAGATGATAATGAAGTTTAACATGTTATCAGGAAATAGCTTAAAGCATTCTGAAACGGTTGCTATGGCAACAAAAGAAATTCAAAAGCGGTTGCTATGGCAACATGCATATGTGCTCCAATTCCTGAATTAATGGGCGGCTACTAATCAGTTGTATCACTATGTCTTTTTAAAATTCATACATATTGACAAAGGAATGGATAAGTTAGAGACTGAAGACAGAATAGGATTCAACTATAAAATGTTTAATAAACTATAACATGTTTATTAAAAGTGAAATATGCAGAATGACTCAATGTTCACAGCAGTTCTCATGCTAGGTTGACATTCTATAAAAGAAATATGCCAATAATGAGATGCAGAAGAAGGCAGTACTTCAAATAGTGTATTAAATCGAAATGGAATAACATTTTCCATGAAATATTTTGAATAAGGAAATGGTTGCCATGGCAACAAAAAGGCACTTTCATTCCTTGAAGGTACTAATAACGGATGTGCAGTTATCATTTATTAGGGATTGTCCAACAACCTCAACATGACTTTTAATGACAATGTTTATATTGGATATAATGCAATTAACATTACCGTTAAAATAACATACCATACTTCAAGATTTGATCAACTTGTTTGGTAAACAATATTTGCAAGAAGAAGTATATTGTTCTGTTACCAGACCTTCAAGTGTATATTTCAAGTTTATTCATGTTCTAATTCCTCGACATTTTCAATTACGCTCTAGGGGCCCATGTCAAGGTTCTAAATGCAGTATAAACTTCCCAGGGCAGCCGAAAAGACCATATGTTAATTGAAATGTATTAATTAATACCATCCTCCATTCACCCAGATCACATTCTTGAGAGCAATGTATATTATCACATACCCATGTCTAGGGTCTAATCACAGTAAAACATATTATTATATATATTATAGTTTACTTTGACTAAATCTAAAACGTATATGTAAATAAGAGTGCGTTGAAAATGATTTATTGTCGGATTTAAATCAAGGCGATCATTTCATACAATCTACGTTATCAAATCTATTCTACTATGCGACTTTACGCGACATAAAGAGGCACATCATCTGTCCGACTAGATCACTGATCACCATATACAACGTGAATATGTATATATATATATATATATATATATATATATATATATATATATATATATATATATATATATATATATATATATATATATCTGACCGGCCTCAAAGACGTACAATAGGTTAAATACTTTAGTCAAGAGGTGTGACTCCTCGTAGTGCCGCTCCTACGTAAAAACCACTACGGAGTATGTTTTTGTACCCAGGTACGAAGTATGGGAGTCAAAATCCCCTTACAATCCACGAAATATACGCGGCTCTGACACCGAGTGACTCCCGAAATGACTGGGCTTCCGAGTTTGCTGCCGCCACTTGCTGCCGCTAAACACGCAGAGGATAATAAAATCTAAAGTTAAAATACGTGTTGCGTTAATCCAATGTCAGTGTTTTCATAAAAGAAGGGGTGTTTAATTAGTGGAAAAAGTCAGCGTTTTTATTAGAATAAAGGTGCTTTTTTGGCCAGAAATCATTGCTTTAGGGGTATATTTTAACTTTGATAACGAGCATATGCGTCCCCCCCCCCCATAAATACCAAAGATTCCCTCAAAGACAATTTTCGATTGTGACAAGCATTAAATACATTAGTGTATCCCCTTAGATAACCAAACATAAGTGGATTCGAAACCAGCCGGTCAACCTGAACATGCTAGCCTCAACCACTGTCAACTAATAGCCGCTAATAGACCAGTTGTCAAACTCACTCATCATCGGCCAGTACGGCCTATACAATGTACCTCTTACCAAGTTCAAAACCTACATCATACATAGACTTGCCAGTCCAGTAATAATGTATTTAAGTAATCTAATTTGAATGAACTGCAAAGCAATATCACGGATCGTTCAGCAGCCCCTTCAAATAAGTAAAAAAGAATACTTCATAAAACTGCATATCCCGTTTTTATTCCACGCAATGGGGGATGAGGGATTGTATACAGTAATGTACCTGTATATATTACTCTGAACACTGTATGTAAATTGATTGCTTTAGCATAAGTGTACACAATCATAAGTTTGTTACATAATACACAGCCAAACCCATAGCACCATAAACCATTCATGCGTCAATGCAGAAATAGTCGACTGACCTTTGTCCTTTGATAATAACTTAGAAATCGGGAATTTTACAAAACATTTGGAGGTAAATTATTTGAAGATTATTATTTTTCTCTTTAATCATTTCCCAGGTATGTGCCTGTACGATTCCAGTAAAATTGTTGGGCTGTTTTGGTAGCTTGTGAGCATTGAGTACTTATAGCAAAGTAGAGTAAAACGCACAATGATAAACATGCCGAGAAAATCAACCAGCGAGAGTAACCCCTAGGAGCTCAGTACAAATACTCCCCATTCAACAAAATCACCTAATTCACCTTCATGTTTTTTGCGTGACCTGTGCATATCCTTTGTTCAAGACGTGCCTCTATGTCCAGACGGTCCAGCAAAACTGTAACGGTTGCACATGGTTAAAATCTATTAAATCAATAAACCTTTTCTCCCAATTTATTTTGATTTGATATGAAACCTTCTTGTGACATTGTTTTTATATCTCTACTTACGTGTGCATATCCTTTTCAGTGGTAAGTGGTATCTATCTAGGCCTACCTCTCTTCGCCGTCATTATTTTGATATTAGTGGCGCCCTCTTTATTTTGCATTTTGACAGCATTTCAATTTTAATTTATGAATTTATCAATTCTGCCCGCCAGGATATTTAGATTTAGAAAAGAGACCACCATTTAAATAAATGAGAATATGCAAAGATACCTGAGAACTGGAGAAATTCGCAATTGCTGTGTCTATTGACCTAGACAGGCTAGAGCAGTCATCCTCGTCCCCGAGTGGGAGACGGTGCCGCTCAGGATCGTGATCGAACAGATCCTTTGGTGGAAACCTTGGAGGCTGCCAAACGACGCCCTGGCCTGAGATAACATCATGTTGTTGTTGTGCTCTTGTCAATACAACAAGACCAACAATCAACAAAGCTCTGAACGACATTTCTTCGACAGCAAGAGTGTTTTGTTTTTGTCCGCAGATCGTGGGATTCCCTCATGACGTCATGTGGAAATCCCTCGATCTGTCGTTCAACCACGTCTGTTTAATGTTCTGTTTTCTAGCAGAACGTACTAAAATAAAAGATTCCTGTTATGTACATGTTAAGCTCCCATAGAGGTTATTAAAATCCTCTATAAAATAATGTTGATAAATGGGAAGAAAGGTTAATACGAAATCATTTGGACCATGCAGGAATTTCCCGCATTTTTTCTGTCTGCATGAATGAAATCACGTGATTTCATACAGTGCGCTGATTGGCTCATTTAAATACGCACATTTCCATGTTACAAATAGTTGCGTAATTCTGAAATTAAACCTACTCAAAGGCAATTTCCTTTAAATAAAAGATATTAATCAAAAATGTGTTCGGTGAATATTTAAATCGAGATTGTTGGCTTCTACATGCTTCAAATTTCAGAGAAATTCGACAAAAGATGAAAAAAATTCTTAAGCGGTCAAAAAAGGGTACAAATTTCCCAAATTTGACCATTTCCTTGGAATAAAAATGTCCACAAATTATTTTTCAAAAATGTCTCTTAACAGTTTTTTGAGCCCCTGTCTGATCTTCAATTATGCCAATTTTGGAAAAAAATGGATCAGCCGTTTTCAAAATTCACCGAAGGTGAAATTTATGGCTAGAGGTTGCACTACGGCAAAAGACGCTGGCCGTTACAATGTTGCAATATCGCGCGCGTGACGGGGATTCCCCAATAAACTCATTGGGAAGTTCCCAGGTCGCGTACTCAACGTTTTGATAGTAAAATACGTATTTGGATGTTGGCATCAATTACTCGTCACATATCTCTAGTACCTTAATGTAATAAAGGTGTTCCTGCTCACAGTCGCACCCTACTAACTAGTTATGGGATATGTTAACAGTCAGGATGAATGTCTGAAAAGTTAAATATCAGCATTCGAATTGGGTTGTCAAACTGCATATTGGTAATATTTTAAGATGTTTTGCAGCCGAATAACAGTATTTAGTTTATCAGACTGCCCATTGACTATGTCTTTAGTACTATCTTCCGTTGCTTGTCTATGTTATTCTGTATCTTTCTCTGTATCTTTTCTATTTTTATGACCCCCTACTTTAAATGATTCGGGTTTGTATAACTAGGTTCATTTTATTGGTTATTTCATCTCAAATCAGTCTGGCACAATATAGTTTATAAACGGGTGTTTATTTTTACTTATTTTCTATATTAAATTATCTTGCGCATCATTACTCTCTTGTAGAAGTTTTTTGGACGAATTAAGACATAGTGCAATATACTTCCTGAATGGGTACATTTCTAGGTTGATGCTGCCCGTGCAGAAGTTCCCTGGGAATCGCTGCCTGTCGTTCTACTACTACATGAAGGGCCTAAGCGTGGGCACGCTGCGTATCTACACCAACACTAGCAGCGGACTGTACAACACCAGCATCTGGTCCCGGGTGCTGGAGCAGGGTGCCAGGTGGATCAAAGCCAGAGTGGATCTGATGGTGACAAGTGGCATGACAGTACGTTACTATGAGAGAATCTTTATTCTTTTTACAAGATTATTAAAATAACCATAGGGTTTACTTGGGAAACCACCCCGACAAGACAATAAAATACAGTACAGACATTTAATTCCTGCAACAGCCGACTGTATTTCTACCGGTGCCTGGTTGTACAAACACACATAGATAACATGTCAACAATATAAGCCAAACACATCAATAACCCACGTCCCTTGCGAATCAAAACTACGTTCAGTTGTGAGGTCATCGATGCGTCAATGTCCAGGAACTGGATGGCAATCGGGCGGGTGATGGTTTATTATGCGAGGGCTGTCCACGCATTTTGTGCAGGAAGTAATGTCAGCACTGTATGGATAACTAAAAGGCACTCAAGCCCACTCAAAAATGTCCCTGATATGATATGTTTATCAGGTATATATTCTAGTTAAAACCACTTGTCCGCAAAAACACCTGCCTCGTTCTACCTATTGGGCTTGACTGTTTAAAACGGTGATGATTCCCTAACACATTGCAATGACTGTCCAGTGATAAGTTCACGCCCTTAGTCTATTTCAAGGGACATTTGGCAAGGCAACAAATCAAGACATCACTTTCCTCATTTCCGGTGTGTTAAGCTTGGTTAAAACAACCATATACGTCTTATAAGAAGCTTAGCAGTGGCGACAGGATTTTACGTAGAGAATGTTCTAATGAACTATTTGATGTAAGTTTTCTTTAAACATGTTTTTCTTCGCTGTGTCAGGTTGGCTTGGAGGCAATAGCAGGGAAGACGTCAGTCAGTGATATAGCTATTGACGACCTCACCAACTTTCCGGGAACGTGTGACCAACTCGGTAAGTACAGGATCCTCTACCATTACAGACACTAAGCAATTTCATTGCTGCTATCTGGACAAAAAGGCAGGTTAGCAGAGTATATCATTCTCTATGTCTTTCTGGTATATCACCACAATTGTCTCAGATCTTTGCCACGACGGGCTACCCCCATGACCAAGCTGTCTACCGCATTGCCTGTTGCAAAAGTTCTGAATTTAGATTCCCTCTAAAACATTGCAAAATTCGCAGTTGACTGGGTTAGTCCTTAGTTTTCCAATGGTACTCTAGGGAATTCATCGACTTTGCCCTGGTTACAAGGTAATTTAATAGATTTTGCACATAATAAGCGAACGCTAAATGCAAATTTTTCCAAACGTTTAAGAAACCGAGGTCGGTTGAGTATGCATTACAGCTTTTATATAAAGGCATTTTGATTTGCAAGATGTCTGCATATTCTATTTAAAGCACAGGCGCGCCTCTATCACTAAGTAGTTTTTGGTGGTATAAAGTCATATGTAATGTTATTGAATGTAAATCAGATATATTGACTCTATATTTTTCATTTCGATTTGATTTTCAATTTTAATAAAATCAAAATGAACCCCTTTTGTAGAGTCTTGTATTACTTTGTTAATTGCTAATTGTTTTATTTCAGACAAGTACACACCACCACCCACCGGACAAACATTACCAACCCCTACCACCACAACACCGACAACAACAACACCAACAACAACACCCACAACAACACCCACAACAACGCCAACGACAACACCTACGACAACACCAACTACAACACCAACAACAACACCTACGACAACACCGACTACAACACCAACAACAACACCTACGACAACACCAACTACAACACCAACAACAACACCTACGACAACACCAACTACAACACCAACAACAACACCAACTACAACACCAACTACAACACCAACGACAACACCAACTACAACACCAACGACAACACCAACGACAACACCAACTACAACACCAACTACAACACCAACGACAACACCTACAACGACAGTTTCAACGAGATCAGCGTCAACAACTACAACAGCTTCTACAACGAGTTCTACTACAGATCAAGCATCGAAAGTCTCAACGGTCCCCACTGGTAGATTCTCTTCTACAACAATTAGCACTAGCACGGCTTCCACCATGAGCAGCACCACCGCTAGAACACCATCCACGCCCTCTAGTCCGCCTTCCATCATGAGTAGCACCACCGCTAGAACACCATCCACACCTTCTAGTGCCACACCTCCTAGCACCAGTAGTGCAATGCCTTCAACTACTAGTACCACCCCTAGTTCAACCAGTACAACTGCTAGTACTACTTCTAGTTCAACCAGTACAACTGCTAGTACTACTTCTAGTTCAACTAGCACTAGTGCTAGTTTAACCAGTACCACTGCTAGTACAACTTCTGGGACAACTGCTAGTACACTTAGTACAACTACTAGATCCAGCACGACCACTAGTGCACCTTCTACAACTGCCTCTACAACCTCTAATTCATCTGGTAACGGTATTATTATGTTTAGATGTCCTCTCTAAATTTGCTGTTTGCATGCAAACGAATTCTGAAAACAAATTGCTGATCAAGCTGGCATCAGCAAAGTGTTTGAGGGAAAGGTACCTTTTAGGTTCTGCTGAATATTTCTTCATCAAATACTTATCAAATGATGCTTTCATTGGCTAGCTATCACAGAAAATAGTCATGTCTAAAGGCGGCCTTTGTAGTTGTGCAATATGTAATGTGTACGAAGAATATGCACCAATAATTCTAACTATTGTATAAGGCTTTCACATTTAAGACGCAAAAGTCGACTAAATTAAATCTTAGAACAGAAATAAAAGGTTACTTTGTCAGTTATTTTATTATCTGAAATCCGAGTACTAATTCTACCCTTGGAAACATCCTCATGTTGTTACCTACCATATATTTATAGTACAATCTTTGTTTGTACAATCGGATCCAAATGTTCTGTTTATCTACGATAATCAAGTACTTTAGTAAACCTAGATAAGAACACGTGCCTATCAACACCGATTCTTAAGTGTCAGAATACCATAATAGAACCTTTTTGTCAAATAAGATATTAAAAATCATATACGAATTGCTTTATATTGATGCAATGTCAAAAACTCTTAGTTAGTCTAATAGGTTATGGCTCTATATAACTAAGAGACATGCTTTGGTGTGTGAATTAGTGGTTATTGTTAACTGGTGATGTGATAGATAATTCCAAGGAAGCTGTGGTGTATGCGATATATCCCAGGTAGTATACATAGATAGATAGATAGATAGATGGATATTCTTAACTGCAAAATAACAATTGAAATATAACATACAGGGTGTAACAGCGACATAAATGATAAATAGAGCAAGCGCAGTGGAATTTTGCAACGGATTAGATCTGTATTATCTACATGTAAAATGTCTCTGGGGAGATAAGAGTTGGCACTTATTAATTGACTTTGCGTAATATATTGAAAATTATATCAAGGCAAATCTGAGTCACCCCGAGAGATATAACATACACCACAGTTTCCGAGGGGCCTAAGTAACTTGTACCACAGTCTTCCACAGCCTTCCACCAAGTACAGCCTAGAAAAGCTAGTGGGAGCACTCTTGCCCAATATGCGTCGGCGACAGCCTTCTGATCTAGCCAACTTAAAGAACAAACACCCAAAAGTGTGGTTTATATAACGCACACATTTCGAGGCCTGTGATTGGTGGAAGGCAGCTAAATGCGGTACAATGATTATTGTAAGTTATCGTTAAGTTGAGTAAATATTTAATACGTTCATGATATTATTGGTTTCAAACATTCGTTATTTCAGATATATCTGGGTCCCATCCACATGGGGAACATACATGCGTCGGTATGGTGCACATTGCGTACCACGACACAAAATCAATCGTTTTCAACTTAGATATTACACCACTTCTACTAGTTTCACAAAATCTACTATAGGAAGCTACTGCTGTTTGAAATATATACACTGTTAGAGAAATATCTTGCAAAGACAATGTGTAAAAGAAAAATAATTTTCATCACTGTCTTTTTAGATCGTTTATACATACTTAATAGCTTATTCGTTTTACTTTCATTTTTGACAAAAGTTTAAATTCTGCTTTGTTTGATCTATCCATTCACCGTTTGATTTAGTGCGCAGATGTTCGTTATATTACTCCCGTAAAACCCTCCACTGTTCTTATACTTTACTTCGTATAACAATATATTAAGCATGGCACCATTACATTTAGCACCATTACATTTCTTATTATTTCAAGAATATATTGACTTAACTCAAAATAGTTCACTGGCTTTATACACTTGATTGCGTTTTTCTTGCTTTCGTAAAATGAAAACGTGTTTATTATTTATTTTTTTTAAGAAAAATATTTTGCTTTCAAAAATATTCCCTACAGCTAAATGTGACTCTACAATTAAACATGTGAGGAGTATTCATTATCATGTTACAGACGTGTTTGTGTCTGCTTCTAAGAACTTATCAGTTATCCATTCTATTAATTTAAATCATGATGATGATGATGATGATGATGATGATGATGATGATGATGATAGAAATGTAGGTCTTGGAGTACGACGAGTATGAAGGGTATTTCCAGTGTAACTGTGTAGGTTCGAATATGTTACCCTTTATTATTGCAGCCAAGCTAGGCTCATGTGATTTTGAGAAGGACTTCTGTGGCATGATTCAGGACCAGTCGGACAACTTTGATTGGGATAGGTGGACG
The DNA here is from genome assembly GCA_963942565.1 of Maea johnstoni. Lineage (NCBI taxonomy): Eukaryota > Metazoa > Annelida > Polychaeta > Spionida > Magelonidae > Maea > Maea johnstoni. The sequence goes on from OZ012695.1 coordinate 11,889,953, forward strand.
ATGGAGACGAACACGTGGTACACTGGTCCGAGGGGCGCCCAGTCTGGACTCTATTATATCTACATAGAGACCAGCAACTTCCCAGGGCGAAACGCGCCCAGGAAGACTGGTGACTTCGCCGTGTACGTATTGCAACTTCACGCTCTAACCCTTATGCTGCTGATGGCTAATTTGGCCAATGCAAAGTTTTGCAAAAAATTAACTGAAGAAATGGCTGAAACCTTGGCACATGGGTACTTATCCGAGAGTAATCAGCGAGTGCTATTCAATGAATACCAATTTGACAGGATTTAGACGTTTTTCAAAAATCTTTGCCTCCTTGTGCTTTGGATGAAAGTAGCCTAAGCATTGGAAGGGTTAATCTGTTCACGTCTACGGGCTATACATAGTCGGACATGCGTGCTGAAATCTCACTTATTCAATACCAAAGCAATAGTTTGAGGATAATTGAATGGAAGAGTGTTTTTTCGCAGTTGGTCTAAGGAAAATGATTTTTAATAACGTTTTATATCATGAGATGAATTCAAAGTTGCCGGACTATGTGTACGCATAAGATGCAAATATCGATAGCAAAGCTATTTTGAGAAATAGTTGTCTGCATGTTTTTCGCGGTATGGGACTAAGAACTCTTTTTCTTCATATTTCTCTCTTTTATGGAAGTTGTTCACAATTGTCAGGCCATGTGTAGTAACATCATGGCTTCACGCTCTCCACCTCATAGCAGCTTAAGATACTGATGTTGATGTCTTTGTAACCCTCTCATGCCTTCGGCAACCAACACTGCCTCACTTTGCTGATATCTCTCCCTGGATAGCAGGCTTATCGAAAATGCCGGCAGGAGAAATGTCAGTGGGTAGTCTCCTGATAAACACCAACTGTCCCGTAATACTTGTGAAATTCGTATTTTGTTTTTAAGGGGGCACGGGACCTTCGCACCTTTAAATAGGGCATTTTTTTGTTTTTTTGATATGTGAAAGCTGAAAAGGTTTGCTACTTATTCTTTGGAATTCGAACTCTCTACTAGATCAACAAATGACAAAAAACAGGACTTTTGTAAAAGCTGACTGCTAGAGGAGAGAACATCCTCAGGCACCCAGCTGGGATGTTTATCTAAGATCTTAATATCCTTTCCTTATCTGATCTCCTGGGAGTGTGCTCTACTGGCTCATGGGTGTGGATTGGGGGTTACAGTTCCTGGCCAGGACCACAATGTGTATTGTATCAAATAGGAGTATCCTGCTTCCCAGGAAACAGGCACTGAGCAATGATTGCATTGCCAATTAGGGTATTGCATAAAAGGTGTAATTCTTGTGCATCAGCTGTCTTGCTTTACAGGTGAAGGTCAGACAGTTCAGGTAAAACCAATCAAATGCTCCAGATATATTCTGGTGTGTGATTGGCATGATGTTTGGGATATCTTACCTAGGTGAAGAGGGTTTCCTGTATGGTTAGGAGAGAACATTTAGATGCTGATTCCTGGACAGTGCAGAGTCTTAATGTATTCTTACAATGGGAAATAGATCCAAAAGGAAGAGAAAGAGGGGGTTTGAATGGCATGAAAAATCTTCTGTACCAGAAGATTTGGATACATTAGAGGAAGAGGAATCTGAGAATTCACTAACCATTCATAGTGCAAGTTATAGAAAGCTTAGACTGCTGAGCACTAGTTCAGATGACAGTGGCATAGCAATTGAAGATGCAGACTCTGAGTACTTGTTATGGAGCGGATTCACTGCCAGACAGCCAATATGCAATTAGCAGTCAGTAATAGTCTCTTATCTTTCCTTATCAGCTGGGGGGAGGAGTGCTCACTAGGGAGTCCAGCCTCTACCAGTAGAAACCTCCAAATATTTGCTAAAAATCCCTTTTTATTCCAGTAATTGAGGTACCAAGTGAACTATCAAACATTCAAACTATTCTACCAATACATGCAAATCATATTCTTATTTCAAATTATCCTTAAAAGTTGCATAAAGGGGCAGAACATCATAATAGGCTGTAGGATATGCAGGGCTGGCTTTAACAGCTGGTTTGAAGGCTTTCTGAAATCACCATACTTCTCATTTTTAAAAGGCCCTCATTCATTCAATATTGATCTTAGAATGCTGAGATTTTAATACATGACCAAAAACATCCTTGGGCAGATTCTAGTTTTTCATTTATTTTTATATCTGCTCTAGTTGTTTCTTAATTCAACTTCAAAAATGAAGAAAGGTAAGATTCAACAAAAAAATATTGATCACAACTTTAACTTGCTGTAAATTCCTTTAGGAACAAATATTTATAAAAATGAAAAAGTAGAATTTGCTCAAGGATGTTTTCTATATGATATATAAATATCAACTGTGTTAAACCTTTATTGAAGCCAGGAGGTACTTTGCAAAAACATATGTATTAGAAATCCACATCACTGTTTTTAGGCCCCACCCCCAGGGAACTGTGATGGTATCATAAAAGATGTTTAGGATATTTGACCTCTCCAGAATCTCAGCTTTCATAAAATATATAGTTTATTGGGGTTTTCTGGTACAATGACCAAGATATTGGTCAATCTTTACATGGAAGTCTCAATTAAAGAACGAAGGTCCCGAGCCCCCTTAATTCATTTTAAAGTAATCAACAAAGCAAACAAAACATGGGCCTTTTAAGACATACATGTATATAGTGGTGTTTCGTGCAGGGTTCACGGTGAGTCTATTGTGACTGTGGCTAATTCCTCCACACGGTGGAACCTCTATGATGCGCACACATGGCGCATTATGGGCCATTTACATCCAATATGTTTTATCTCTAAGTATAAGGAAAGAATGGAACTCAATAATAACTGCTTCCACAATAGGTGCTCGTCTACATCTTAGGTGTGTCCACGATAGGAGGTTTTACTATACACTCGCACACACACACACATATATATATGTATATATATATATATATATATATATATATATATATATATATATATATATATATATATATATATATATATATATATATATATATATATATATATATATACATATACTATATATATATATATATATATATATATATATATATATATATATATATATATATAAATATATATATATATATATATATATATATATATATATATATATATATATATATATATATATATATATATATATATATATATATATATATATATATATATGTATATACTGTATATATATGTGGATTGTCATTTTCAGAATCTGCACGCCTCAATTTTCCTCCTCGTACCCTATTGGCTGCCTGCAGTTCTACTACAACATGTGGGGCGCCACGGTGGACACGCTGACGGTGTACGGCAGGAACAGGGGCGGGGGGAACACCACTCTGTGGCGGCTCACAGGACAGCAGCAGGAGAGCTGGTTTAAGGTGTCCACTTTCTTCAGCCTAACTGGAATATTTCAGGTATGAGTTTTTTTAAACTTGATATGCTAGCAAAAGAATATTGCGTTTTGTTTTTCACAATATAGACAAAGATTCGCTTTATAAATATCTTAGAAGACTTTTTAAAACTTAGAAGTCTTTATTGATGTGAAAGCTCTTTAATCGTGTTTAAAGTTACCATACCAAAGCTCAAAAGTGAAATTATCTGATACATAACTGTAGTTGTAGGGATGAATTTCGAAGTTTGATTTGGCATGGCGATAAAAGCTGAGTAGTTATTTTAGGAACTTGGATTTACCTCAGTCGTGGATTCTTTACACATAGCTATACATCGCATACACTCCTCCTGCATATCCATATAGAAGTAAATCCATATAGAAGCGTCAATTCGTGACCTAGATAGACATTCAAGAACATGAAAACATGAAAATCATTGTTATATATATATATGTATATGTACTAGTATATATCTATCTATATATATATATATATATATATATATATATATATATATATATATATATATATATATATATATATATATATATATATATATATATATATATATATATATATGTATATATATATATATATATATATATATATATATATATATATATATATATATATATATATATATATATATATACATATATAGATAGATAGATAGATATACATATATAGTAGTAATACCATTACCAATTGATTGTAGATATGTTTCCATGCTGTTCGGGGTACAAGTAACTTAGCAGACATTGCTATCGACAATGTAGGCATTTACGAAAACGGGTGTCCTGTTCCGACAACACCAGGTCCTAGTACATCGCCGACTCCCAGATCTACATCGCCATCTACTACATCAACTACAAGGACAACTCCTACTACTACAACAACACCAACAACAACTCCCACAACCACTCCTACTACTACTCCAACAACCACACCGACAACTACTCCAACTACTACTCCAACAACTACTCCAACAACCACACCAACAACCACACCGACAACTACTCCAACTACTACTCCAACTACTACTCCAACAACTACTCCAACAACCACACCGACAACTACTCCTATTCCGTCCACCACTACACCTACGTTGAAGTCCACAACAACACCTGCCAATGTTGGCATCGGTAAGTCCTTTCAATTATTCATCTAGTTGTCGGTGGTTGTTTTTGTGTAACTGTATGCACTCATGATACTTACTTTGTCGAGATTCACAACGACATCAGATACTCTCCTTAAAAGTAAGCAATTTAATTTATTTTTTTTCTGTTGTTGTGATTAGTGGTTTTGTAATGGTGAGTATATTGTTGTAGCTGCTGCGGTTATGGAATATATAATTGTTGTTACTCTTAGTAATATTTCGCTATTTTCATTTGTTTTGTTTTATATATCGCTTTTTGTTGTCCTACGTAAATTATAAGGTTACAGCGACAACTTTATTGTTAAAATGAAAAAAACAACACTTAGGACTTTCTTACTCTTGGGGTATTTCCTTTGTCGTAGGTACCGGTCCATGGGTGTTTTCGACGAAGAATAAACCCGGGTTCTTTGCTCGGGTGGAGGAGGACCGGCGAGTGAGACTCGAGCGAGCCTTCCATGAGCAGTTCTTCGTGAGGCCCGCTCTCAACAACCGAACTGGCGCCATCTCCTTCGAGGCTAGAATACTACCCCGCAACTACCTGCGCTGTTACACTGCCTGGGTGTGCTACCTCCAGCCCTCAGACAAATCCGTACCTTTCTTTGACGAGGTCAGTTTCTATCCTCGATTGAATCGGTTTTATCCCGGCTACATGGCATTCGAGTCGACCAAAAATGGGAATTATTATCTTCGAGCAAAAAACGACTATCTGGTTATGGAGGGGCTAGATAATAGCGCTGGTTACAGGGATGATGCGAGTTGGAAGTATTATGGTAAGTACAAGGAAATATGCAGATTACAATTTGTACTTGAATGATTGTGCAGATCATGTGTTCTACTCGATGATATTGCCGATTACTTATTTTACTTTGATGATATTTCAGACAACCTGTGATATTTCAGTGATATTACAGATTACCTGTGCTTCTTCAATAATATTGCAGATTACCAAAACGACTTCAATAATATTGCAAATTAACAGTGCTACTTTAATAGTATAGCAGATTACCTGTGCTACTTCAATAATTTATTTGCAGATCGCCTAAACTACTTCAATAAGCTGCTTCCTTATGTGTTATATTTTTAATTCCTTTAGTTTCTACATACATATTGTATTTCTCCATACAGTTCTGTTCTTTTATCTGTTTTTTGTTGATAATAAATGTAGAATTTATTGATGTCAAATGCAAGTATTAAGTATGTTTATTTCTACTACATGCTAAAAAGGGAATTGAATCCAACGATAGTGTAAATGAGTGTTTTTGTTTGTGTGTATTTTTGGAGGGAAATCCTTTTAAAAATCAATGCTAAGCATGTTGGCGTTAAAGATATGCCATTTAATGAAACGTGGTGTTTCTTATTTAGAACATGAGTCGCCCTAATCACAAAGGTGTTTCCCAAGGTTTCTCAAGATAGATCAATCAGGTTTTTGTTGGCCTTTTAATGGTGGAGGGCAGTAGATTATCATTATGGTACAAGATCCACAGACCCCTCAGAAAGTGGGGTGTATGTAATATCTATTGGGGTTGCTTGTCTTTGCTAATTCGTTACACTTTCTTTGGTATGTATTATTTATTATTGCATGTGTATATCTAGATGTGCCATGGACATGCACCTTCGAGGACAACGTCAACTCACTGTGTAATATGGAGAATACCAGCAAATTCAAATGGCGTCGCCATGAGGGATGGACCGTCACCTGGAACACAGGGCCATTTGGCGCCGCTGGGGGAAAATATTACATCTACGTCGAGGCTAATGATAATAGTGACAGTGCTAATATGATGCAGCCTGGACAGAATGCCAGGTTGGTACTGAACATTTCCCTATGTTTGTGTTGAAACTTTCATACGGAACCACGCATCTTGATTTGTTGATTGCAATCAATAGGTGCAATGTGCATATGTATGTATGTATATATATATATATATATATATATATATATATATATATATATATATATATATATATATATATATATATATATATATATATATATATATATATATATATATGTATATATATATATATATATATATATATATATATATATATATATATATATATATATATATATATATATATATATATATATATATATATACAAATTCTTCTTTCTGAAATGCGATTTGCTCCAGCAGTCACAGAAATGAAATGTCTTTTATTACTGCACTAACCCCGGGAAAGATATCGCTTGGATGTTGAATTGGTTGAAAACGATGCATGTTTTGAAAGTTAGCCGTGTTCATGTAAGTTCTTTAACTGTATGTTCAAACCAAAATCATTGCTATTTTGATAAGTTCATTTAATTAAACACTAACCCTTTTCCTTACTTCTATTGTTTTCCTGTAGTGTATCTACAGCAATAAGTTTACTTACATTCTTGCCCTGTTTCATTACTTCTATTGCTTTCTTGTAGTATATCTACCGCATCTATCAACGTCCAAGGCATAGTTTGTCTTGTCTTCGACTATCACATGTACAGTCAGTATCCAAACAGCATGGGTCGTCTCACAGTTTTCCTCTCGCAGAACGGGATCTCGCGACAACTTTGGACCATGAATGACAATCAGGGCAAGGAGTGGAAAAACGCATCCCTTCTCTTATCTGTAAATGCCGCTGACAAGGTATGGTATCAATCTGTTTGGATGCTTTCTTCTTCTTCTTCTTCTTCTTCTTCTTCTTCTTATTATTATTATTATTATTATTATTATTATTATTATTATTATTATTGTTATCATTATTATTAATATCGTTATTATTATTGTCATTACTATTATTATCATTATTATTATTATCATCACTATTATAATTTATATTATTATTATTATTATCATTATTATTATTATTATTATTATTATTATTATTATTATTATTATTATCATTACAATTATTATTATCATTATTATTATCATTTTCTTTTTTTACAAACAACTTAAGGTAGAATATGTTAATCATTGTCGTTATGAATTGATACGCAACATGCATGTTTAAAGCAACTTCTTTTTGGTCAAATTCAACTCAGAGGGAAGAACCAAAAACCTTTCCTGCTTGTGCGTTAGCCTATGGCAATATCTGTAAAGTTGATATCTTGCTCTGGTCAGTGATGGCCCGGATATTCACAGTTGATCTGATCTGTAGAGTTCAACTGTAAAGGGGTAGACTTTGAAATAGGTATACATCTGTAAATTACCCTATATTCACAAAGTAATCTCATAATTTACCTTAATTTACTCCAATGCGTGTTTGGATGGACATTTATGAATAAACACAGTGATGAAGCATTTTTTCTAAATATTTGAATGAAAGTGATTGGTAGGATATACGACTCTTTAAAAGCATATATGATTGCCCTTTGTGGAATATAAGTTTCAGTTTAAAAGTATTTACTAAAGCACCAGGCATCCTATTTTGTCCAAGCAATTTCTGTGCATTTTTAAGGCAGTTATTATAATATAAAGTACAATGCAATTAACATACAGAGCTAATCATCCTATTCATATCATTCCTTTGTGATTTACACAAGCCTGATTACTATTGTTTTGTTATGCTCCAGTTCATATTCACGGCTACAAGGGGATTTCAAATATTCAGCGACATAGCCCTAGATAATATCATGATATACCGCAATAAATGCCCAGGTACGTACAATTGATATCCACTTATCTGGGGGCTGTGTACCAAGGAACTAGTTTAACGCTGATCATTTATCCGGGGGTTAGCCCATGGCAGAGTAGTCTAACGTATAGCATGCCAGCTGCTCACGGCGTCTTCTCATTATATGAGGTCCATGGTTTTATCAAGTTGAGGGATAACTGTTGGGTAAGCGTAAGGCGGTTGATTTTACTGCAATCAGAATTTAGAACGTATTTTTGTGTGTGATATTTGTATTTATTTTATACACGTTAGAAGTGGAAAATCTTTACGATGGTATAGTTTGGTGATGTTTGTCTTGTTGACGAATACAGAAAAAAATGTTCATTCAAATTTGAAATTTATAAATTGCTGCCATTTATTGAGATAGATGTGCCTTGTGGTGTAATTCAAGGTCACAATATATATGGCACCTAATAACCAACGTTAAAAGGCAGTTCATGCATATGATAATTTATTTTTTTTGTCAGATGCTCATACATCTCCAGTATCAACTGCAACTCCAATAACATCACGAACTACAAAGTCTACAACAACAACAGCAACAACAACGCCATCTACGTCAGCGACGACACCATCAACGTCTCAGTCTACAACTGTAACGTCGCCAACAACCACAGGCTCTACGTCAACGACACGCGTAACGTCGCCAACTACTACGCCGTCTACCACAACGGCAAGGCAAAACAGTAGGC